>CM035442.1:3764600-4194600 GCA_020310875.1 Ceratopteris richardii | reverse complement strand
CCCCTCAGTCAAGGACACCAAGAATTCTTATAGTTCCATATAAATGGAAAGAAGGAAGGAGTGCATACTTTTTTTGTTCAAATAAGAGATGAGAAAGGTCAGGTTGCCAAGTCATTCCAATACCACGTGCGGCATAAAATAAGGATCTCAGATTGCAAGTAAAAGGGTAAAAGTGTAAGTGGTAAAAGTGGAAGTAGAGAATTGACTATTGCCGCCAACCATTCATGACGACTGCCTATTCTTGAGGATCCAATTCAAATCAAGTGGACTTTTTTAGCTACCGCTCTAATATTGGGTAATGAATCAACGCATGATCAGTGGACGTGAAGAATCCGCAAGGCCCTCTTGGCCTATTTGGAGGCTATAAAAGCAATGGATTTGTGTTCAGTCGGGACATTTGATATATACACATTGGCATACGTGCGTACAGAGGTCCTCTCTTGGCACTTTGTGGCTTCAAGCCTACTCTAGGAAGTCACTCTGTGGTGTGAATACAGAGTGTGGGCTTCCCAGTGGAGGGCTAATAGCACTATAGTGTGAAGAGAGTGGCTTAGTTATCAATTTGTGTGAGTTAGTGTTATTTTTATGCTCTGTTCTTTAGAGCAATTCTCCACCATTTGTATTGATGGGTGCGGATCTGCATGTAATTGGTCCATTGTGCTGATCGGAAGAATCCGTTGTCTTGATGTTTTATAGTTATGGAGTGGCATGTTAGCTCTGAGCATGAACTTTTGAGCATCACTTTGACCTATCTTGTAATCATCTGATTCGAACTAAGGAGTGGATGGTCTTCCATTATTGTCATTTTGTCATTAATACTTTCTTGAGTATTCACAACTCTGTGCAATCATTGATATCTTCCTGCTCAGAGAAGTGTTAAAGGGTATATTTCCCTAAGGAGAACCTCCCTTGAGTAGTTGAAGTACTGGAGTACTTGCTATATGTTCCTGTTAAAAGTAGATACCCTAGTACCTCCTCTATAGTTTGGCACGCACGGTGGGACCTTTGCATTTCTGTGCGAGGCCTTGAGGACGTTTGCAAGTAGGTACATGACCCATACGCGAGCAGATAAGGAGCCTCTTCGTGTACGGAGGAGCCTTCACAAATTAACTATAACTTCGACTAGTGAGCCTACCTCCCCTCTACCCTGTTTGAATTTATCTATTGATTTGGGTGCGACACCATTGTCAAAAGAGAAGCATAGGAGAACCTTACACTTCTCCTTAGATACGTCAGAAGAAATACCACTACAAATGGAGGATCTCTCTTATTTACTCTCCAAACTAAACATCAAATTCCCTACCTTCAAGGGACAAGCTTATGAGGATGCTGATGATCATGTGAGGAGATTCATCTCCTTATGCCGTGGACGAAGTCTGTAGAATAGAGAGGATGCAATGCTAGCACTCTTCCCATCCACATTGGAGGGTCTTGCAAATAAATGGTATAGTCAATATGCAGATGGCCATTTCGCTACATGGGAGGCTCTGAAGGCGGCGTTCTCACAGACATTTCGACCTAGTGATTCCTCGGAAAGAGCTCTAGATCAGCTAGAGAACCTAAAGCTAAGATGAGGTGAATCCTTCCATGAACTTCACACTAGAACAAAAGCACTTGTTGCACGTCTACCACATGCTCCAGGTGACTTCTTGGTTAAAATATGGATAGAAAAAGCTCTGCCCAGGTCCTCTCAGCAGAAGCTTCGTAAGTCTCTTAGATTGGATGCAACCCTCAATGATTTTGTTGCAGCAGCATCATGCATTGAAGAAGCTAGGCAACATTTTGAAGGGGATACACAATCGAATTATGTTGCAGAACTGGATCCTATTGGGCAACTGAGGAAGGAACTGGAGGCATTAAAAATGCAACAAAATCAATAAGAAGAGAAGGTCTTTCCACCACTGCGTCGCACTGAGATGAAGTAGCCCAACTTCGCCGTGAGTTAGAAGATTTGCGGATCCCTTAGGATATAAGAAGGCAGATTTGGTGTACAATCTATAACAACAATGGACATTCCAATGCTAATTGCCCCAACAAGGTAAGCTGTCAATTTTGTGGAGAGGATGGTCATGAAGCTAGAGATTGCTACTACCTCAAGGGTACACAGCAAAGAAGTAACCCTCAAACGTTGGATTCATATTATGCTAGTACTTCAAATACACCTAACAGAGAGGAGAATCGGCCTGTGAAGCCTAGATATAATAGACCTTTGTGTGCTATCGTTGTGGTGAGTATGGCCACATGCAAAATAGGTGTTCCCTTCCAAAAGATGCACCTCTTTGTCAACATTGTCCAGAGGCCAAGGATCATTATACCAAAGACTGCCCCAGAAGCCGTCCTGCTCCAATCCACATGATTGCAGTCTCTCCACAAGAAGAAGGTATGACCACTCAGTCTTATGCTATTTCATCCTCTGCAATGCCCATGATGACTAGAGCTAGACAAGCAGCAGCAATCCATGGAGAGGAGCAACAAGGATTTCAGGATAAGGAGGAGGAAAAGAGGTCTGGGTGGAAGGGCCAAGCAGAAATTGAAGGAGCCTATGAAAGGATGGATACTTCTTTAAGGGACCAACCAACAACTCTGCAAGAAGACACTCATGAGGTAAACATTGAACAGATCTTGAAAGGTATTCATTCATAAGGTTAGTCTATACGAACTTATAAGTATGGATTCAAAAATAAGAAGTGACTTATTGAATATTATACACTCTGCTCACTTGGTTCAATCACCCAGCATAGATGGTTTCATGGTTGATTTTTCCCCCTGCACCCTTGGCAGACTACCAAAGCTCAAGATTATCTGTTTGTATAAAGGATGAAGCTCTCACAGGTGTAATCATAGATGGAGGCTCTCGTATCAATTTGATGCCATATTTCACAATGAAGAAACTGAATTTGAACCCCACTAAGATGGCACCATTCACAGTTACACTAGCAGATCAACATCGGGTTGGGCCTCTTGGCATTATTGAAAAGGTACTGATGATAGTACAGGGATGCCACTTTGTTCTAGATTTTGTTGTTATTGCCCTTCCACAGGAGACTTCTTACCCTTTACTCCTAGGGAGACCTTGGCTGAGGCAAGCAAAAGCTTTGCAAGATTGGGGGAAAAACAAACTATGGATTTCAACTAGCACCAATAGCCAATCGCAACTACACTTGGAAGAGGGATTCAACTCCGGGAAAACTACTAGATATACTGTGGACACTCATGTAATGCCCTCTCTACCCGAGGAAGAAGATACATTATTGAATTGGATGATGGAAAGTGCGGAGTGCTGCACGGTGGAAATCAATGAAATAGGGGAAGAAGTTGCAGATGAAGAAGTTGCAGGAAAAGGCCATGAGATTCACAAGGAGTTGAAGAATGAGAGCTTGCAGGAGATTACTAATGTTGAAAGGGCAACAACCATAGAGATTTCAGAACAAGAAGGTTATGAGCCCGAAGGTAGAGAAGATCTCCCCTTTTTGGATATACCTCAAGGATGGATAAAAGAACATGTTGCGGAATATAAGCTAAAGTCCACTCCTGCATATAGTGGAGATGATTTCTCAAACAAGATTAGTCCTGAAACATTGGTTCAAGAAGTAAATCTAGGGGATGAAGAGAATCCTCAAGTAGTCCACTTGGCCTCTTGGTTGGGGCATTATCCTCCTTTACTACAGAAGGTAACTTCTTTGCTTTTTTCTTAGAAAAGTGTCTTCGCATGGTCCTACAAAGATCTAACAGGGATACCAGAAGATCTTGGATTACATCAAATACCCTTAGTTGAGGGAGCCGCGCCTGCAAGAAGTAGGCCATATCGACTCAATCCGAAGTACGCAGAGGCAGTAAAAGCAGAAATTACAAAACTAGAAGAAGCAGGTACAATTGTTCCAGTAGAACATTCCAAGTGGCTTTCTTCTATGGTTATTGTGCCCAAGAAAAGCAGTGGAAAAATAAGAGTCTGTGTTGATTTTCATGCTTTGAATAAAGTGACTGTTCAAGATGGATTTCCTCAGCCCTTCAGAGAGCAAGTACTTGAGGAAGTAGCTGGTCACACTTTGTATAACTTCTTGGATGGTTTTAGTGGCGACAATCAAATAGTGATCCATCCTGATGATAGGGATGAAACATCCTTTGTTACTCTCTGGGGCACTTCTATACCCACATTGCTTTTGGTTTGAAGAATGCACCAGCTTCATTTAATAGAACAATGTATCTGATATTGGGCAAGTGGTTAACAACCTTTCTCCGCATTTTCATGGATGACTTTTCAGTATTTTCAGGTACAGATAGAAGAGCAGCAGTTCAAGATTTCCATGATCATCTGGAAAATCTAAAAGAAATTTTTGAGCAATGTCTCAAAACAGGTTTGAAATTGAATCCTGATAAATGTCACTTTTTGGTCACCAAGGGTACTCTTCTTGGTCACATAGTACCTGCTGAAGGGATAACCGTTGACCTTGCAAAGGTTATGGCTATTCTGTCCATGCCAATTCCACAAAGAGCAAAGGAAGTGCAAAGTTTCTTGGGCCATGCAAGATATCACAGAAGATTCATTCGGATGTATTCAGAAATAGTTAAGCCCTTGTCAAGGCTTACCAGTAACAAGGTCCCTTTCTCATGGAGTGCTGAAGCTGAGAAGGCATTTTGTGAATTAAAATTGAGGTTATGTACTGCACCACTTTTAAGTGTTCCTAACTGGTCATTAGAGTTTCATGTGCATACACATTCTAGTCTTCATGCTGTTGGTGCAGTTCTAGCTCAACCATCATCACACAAGGTTGACAGACCTATCTCCTATGCCAGCAAACTACCCAACCAAGCCGAAAGAAATTACAGTACAAAGGAAAGGGAAGTTTTGGCTATTGTATTTGCTATTCAGAAGTTTCAGCATTACCTTCTTTGTGTACATTTTATAGTTATATCTGATCATCAGCCATTGAAGTACTTGATAAACAAGCCTATAGTAGCTGCAAGGATTTGGAGATGGTTACTCCTGTTTCAAGAATTTAATTTTGATATCCATATTAAGCCAGGAAAAGAGCACTACACGGAAGATCAATTGTCCAGGACTACAATGAGCGAAAAAGCAACTGGTATTAATGATGAACTGGTGGATAGCAATCTCTTCCTAGTAGCAATTTGGATTGATTGGTATGATGGAATTCTCCATGTTCTGACTACTAGGAAACTCTCAGAACACTTGAGGCCTATAGAAAAAAGAAGATTGCTCCTGAAAGCCAAAGCATATTCACTTATAAACAGGAATTTATGTAAATATTGTCAAGATGATATTTTGAGAAAGTGTGTTTATCCAAAGGAGGTAAATCTTTTGCTAGAAGCTGGACACAGTGAAGGACATCTAAAGGGGGAAGAATTGGCTCACAGAATCCTCCACAAGGGTCTATGGTGGCCTCATATTTACAAGGATGCGATCAAGTTTGCTAAAGAATGCCAGAGGTGTGCTCCTACGCCAACCAGATTGAAATTCCAACCATTAGTCATATCTACTGGATGGCTCCCATTTCAACGCTCGGGTCTTGATTTCATAGGACCAATTAGTCCAACTGGTCAACCTGGGGGTAAGAAGTATATCTTGATGGCCACATGTTATGCAACTAAATGGATAGAGGCTAAAGCTACTGAGGACTGCACGGCGCTAACAGTAGCTAAGTTCTTGTATAAACATATTTTCTCAAGATTTGGTTGCCCACAGGAAATCACTAGAGATAGAGGCACACATTTTGTAAATCAATTGCTCCAATTTATATTTGACAGGTACAAGGTTTTCCATAAAAAGTCATGTTCCTACTACCCAAGGGCAAATGGCCAAGCAGAGAGCTCCAATAATATTTTGATCGGGTTGTTGTGCAAATTATCTTTTGATCATCAAAGCTTTTGGCCACAAGCGTTGATCGGTGCAATTTGGGCTTTTAGAACTACAAGAAGGGGAACCACTGGTGAGAGTCCATTTTGCTTAGTATATGGAAAGGAGGCATTGGCCCCATTTGAGTTCATTATCAGAAAGGAAATAGGAATCAAAACCATTGGAATTGAACCTCCCATTGAGAGATTGGTGGCATTAGAAGAATACAGAGAAGGGGCAATGAAAAAACTTCAGGTAACACAAGAAGAACGCAAGAGACTGCATGACAAGTATCTGAGGTCCAATGAAGTTCAGGTAGGATCCATGGTTTTAGTGCATCAGGTTCCAGCAATTTCAACCAAATTGGCACCCAAATGGATAGGACCATATAGGGTGATCAAGATATTACCACATGGCGCAGTGCATCTGGAGGATTTGCAGGGTAAAAGGATTCCCCTCGTCAACATCTCCAGGGTAAAGAAGTACCTGAATTAAGGATAAATTCAATTGGAAGGACTCCAACCACTGTACATACCTCATTTTCATTCAGTAATTGCAGTTTTCTTAGATCTCATTGAAAATAAGAGAAGAATTCCACCGGGACGGTGCAAAGATTTGATGTGGGGGTTTGTAGCACTGCATATACCCAGCCTCAATAATATTTCGCTGCGGGAGATGGTTGCTACGACATTATTTGGGCCATGCTTTTACATGTTTTCTGTGTTTGTAGATATTGGTTAGTTGCTCCATAGTGTTGTAGTGCTGTTTGATTCATCTGCTTCGATCCCTTATGCTCCATTGCTTCCTGACCTGACAGACTTGACACCCATTTCACTATAACCCCTCTCTTTTCTCTCTCTCTCCCTCTCTTTTTCTCCCTCTCTCTCCCTTTCTCTCTCTCTCTCTAGCTCTCTCTCTCTCACTCTCTCTCTTCCACGTGGTGCTCTCTCCATCTCTCTTTCTCTCTCTCTCTCTTTTTCTCTCTCTCTTCCTCTCTCTCTCTCTTCCTCCATCGTGCTCTCTCTCTCTCTCTCTCTCTCTCTCTCTCTCTCTCTCTTTCTCTCTCTCTCTCTCTCTCCCTCTTTTCCCCCACCACCACCCTCCTCGCAGAGTCCCACCCCACAGCCCCACCTCACCGCAGCCCCTCTTCACCACGCCCCTCCATCCCACACCCTCGCCCCCTACCCCGCCAGCGCCCACTCTCCCCTCTCTCCCTCTCTCTCTCACTCTCTTTCCTCCCCCGCCACCACCCTCCCCGCAGAGTCCCACCCCGCAGCCCCACCTCACCGCAGCCCCACCTCACCCCGCCCCTCCATCCCACACCCCCGCCCCTGCCCCGCCAGCGCCCCGCTCTCTCCTCTCTCTCCCTCTCTCTCCCTCTCTCTCTCTCTCTCTCTCACTCTCTCTCCTCCCCCGCCACCACCCTCCCCGTAGAGTCCCAACCCACAGCCCACCTCACCGCAGCCCCACCTCACCCCACCCCTCCATCCCACACCCCTGCCCCCTGCCCCGCAAGCACCCCACTCTCCCCTCTCTCCCTCTCTCTCTCTCTCTCACTCTCTCTCCTCCCCTGCCACCACCCTCCCCGTAGAGTCCCACCCCGCAGCCCCACCTCACCCCGCCCCTCCATCCCACACCCCCGTCCCTTGCCCGGCTAGCGCCCCACTCTCCGCTCTCTCCCTCTCTCTGTCTCTCACTCTCTCTCCTTCCCCGCCACCACCCTCTCCGCAAAGTCCCACCCCGCAGCCCCACCTCACCGTAGCCCCACCTCACCGCACCCCTCGATCCCACACCTTCGCCCCCTACCCCGCCAACGCCCAACTCTCCCCTCTCTCCCTCTCTCTCTCTCTCTCACTCTCTCTCCTCCCCCGCCACAACCCTCCCCACGGACACCCTCCACCTCAGACCCCCGCCACCACCCTCCCCCTTAGTCTCCCTCAGACCCCCACTCCTCCCCCGCCACCCCCCCTCATACCTCCTCCACTCCACTGCCCGTGCCACCCCGCGCTTCCCGCCATTGACCCCACCCCCGCCCCTCAGCCCCCCCACACCACCCCCGCCCCTCAGCCCCCTGACACAACCCCTCCTCTCAGCCCCCCGCACCTCAGCCCCGCGGCCTTCCTTCCTCCCTCTGTCTCTCTCTCTCTCTCTCTCTCTCTCTCTCTCTCTCTCTCTCTCTCTCTCTCTCTCTCGCTCTCTCTCTCTCTCCGCCTGCCTAGCCCATGCACCCCACTCCTCCCTCCTGCACCCCTTTCCAAGTACAGAAGTTTGGGTCACATGTGACAATAAGAACATCATTTTCTCAGTGGTAGTTCTCTCTTTGATCATTTTTGGTTATTATTGGAACAAATATTGTCACTTTGGATGTATTAAAGAAAGATAGAGAAATACGTCTTGAAGGAAGGTTCTCAAGAGGTTGCAGACCTGGTGTTAAAAATCCAAAAACGGGCCAAAACCTGCCTCACACGTGAACACAAAAAATCCATACCTTTAGAAGACGGTGAGATGTCCGGGCAACCCATCTGGGAATCCAGATATGGCACTCAACTCCTTAGAATTAGTGCAATGTACATTCCATTGGAGGCCTTCCGTGCATCTCCTTTCTTTTTACAAAACACATGTCCCCAAATGTTGTCAGGAAATTACTTCCCATGGTGCCGCTCAGCTTCCACAGCACCAACATGTATCAACTTCTACCATAGCCCCTTAGTCAAGGACACCAAGAAGTCTTATAGTTCCATATAAATGGAAAGAAGGAAGGAGTGCATACTTTTGCTGTTCAAATAAGAGATGAGAAAGGTCAGGTTGCCAAGTCATTCCAATACCACGTGCGGCATAAAATAAGGATCTCTGATTGCAAGTAAAAGGGTAAAAGTGTAAATGGTAAAAGTGGAAGTAGAGAATTGACTTCTGCCGCCAACCATTCATGACGATGCCTATTATTGAGGATGCAATTCAAATCAAGTGGAATATTTGATCTACCCCTCCAATCTTGGGTAATCAATCAGCGCATGATTAGTGGATGTGAAGAATCCGCAAGGCTCTCTTGGCCTATTTGGAGCCTATAAAATTAATGGATTTGTGTTCATTTGGGACATTTGATATATACACATTGGCATACGTGCGTACAGAGGTCCTCTCTTGGCACTTTGTGGCTTCAAGCCTACTGTAGGAAGTCACTCTGTGGTGTGAATACACAGCGTGGGCTTCCTAGTGGATGGCTAATAGCACTATAGTGTGAAGAGAGTGGCTTAGTTGTCAATTTGTGTGAGTCATTGTTATTTTTATGCTCTGTTCTTTAGACCAATTCTTCACCATTTGTATTGATCGGTGCGGATTTGCATGTAATTGGTCCATTGTGCTGATCGCAAGAATCCGTTGTATTGATGTTGTATAGTTCTGGAGTGTCATGTTAGCTCTGAGCATGAACGTTTGAGCATCACTTTGACCTATCTTGTAATCATGTGATTCGAACTAAGGAGTGGATGGTCTTCCATTATTGTCATTTTGTCATTAATACTTTCTTGAGTATTCACAACTCTGTGCAATCATTGATATCTGCCTGCTCACAAAAGTGTTAAAGGGTATATTTCCCTAAGGAGAACCTCCCTTGAGTAGTTGTAGTACTAGAGTACTTGCTACATGTTCCCGTTAAAAGTAGACACCCCAATACCTCCTCTACAACTGCAAATACAAGTGCTGCAAATAATGGAGATGGTATAAAAGATGGTTATATTCTATGGATCCTTGTTGCTGTTGCGGTTTCTATTGCACCTATTGCAGAGCCAATTTCTTGGGATGGTAGAGATGCTTAGGCACATGCATTGGTAGCTTTGTCTATCAAACGTGCCAATATTCCTCACATTTTCTCTTGTAGAACAACTAAGGATGCTTGGGATACACTTAACACAATGTACCAGGCTAAGAATGAGGCTCGTGTTGCTTACCTTCGAAAACACTTGGGGAGTGAGCACATGAATGAAGGTGTTTCTATGGACACTTTTTATGAAAAAGATCAAGGATTTGAAAGAAGAGATGATTTCTACTTATAAAGTTATACTAGATAACTCACTTGTGCAGACCCTTCTACATGCTCTTCCATAAATCAAAGTTTTTCTTTTACTCTTCATTTGATGATGAAAGGCAATCCAAATTCCTTGTCATCTCAGGAGTTGGTCTCTCTTTTGTTGCACGTATATCTATCTAGACATAACAGGTCAATCATGTGTGTTGCAGATAAAGCTTTGTCGGCTAGTCAGAAGGGCAATGGTAATGGAGCTCATCTACTAGCACATAGAAATCTACAAATGCAACACATTCAAAGACATAAAGAGCTATCCAACACTGGCTACAAAAAGAGGCAAAGAAAAAGGAGGCTAGAATGGTTGTTGTAGAGGCCTTTACAGTGAAAAATAGAGCGTGCTAATCTTGTGCAGAATGAAGAGTGGGCATTTACTAGTATTTGTAGTTTTGAGCCATCTTCTCATGAGTAGTGTATATTTGCACTAGACTCAGATGTTTCGTATTTTGATAGTGGGGCATTCAAACATATTACCTTGCAGCATAGTTTCTTCACTTCACTTGAGCCTTCCTCTACTGGCAATACTATCAAATGTGATAACAAGTCCACTTATCCTATCATGGGAGTTGGTAAGATCACTCTGACTACAGCTGATGGTAGTTCTTTCACTTGTTGGATGCTTTATTTTTGCCACGAATTAAGAAAAATATGTTATCAGTTTCAGCATTTGCCAAGATGATGTTGGTTGTGAAATTTGTTGATGACAGATGTACAATTCATGATCTGTCAAATAGTGATATCAATATTGCTTCTGGCATTTTATGTCGTGGTTTGTATAAGCTCATAGACTATGAAAGATGTGTGAAGGATTCGGCATGTGCAGTACATGATTCTCTGGCTATGTCAGATGCCCAACTTTGGCATGCATACTTTGGTCATCTGAATTTTACTAGTGTGCTATGCCTCTAGAGATCTGAAATGGTGTCCTCTTTGCCCAAACTTGAGGCACCCAAAGAAATATATCTGTCAAGGCTATTTTTTGGGAAAAATGCAGCGTTCCTCCTTTCCAAAAGATGGTTCAGTTTGGGCTTTGCAGAAATTGCAGCTTAGACATAGTGATGTGTATGGTCGTAGGAAGGCACCCTCTTTTGGAAACTATCTTTACTTTGTGTCTTTCATTGATGATTTTTTCGGGCATGCATGGGTATATCCATTGAAATCAAAGTCCAAAGTGTTCATGTTCTTCAAAGAGTTTTTGGTTTTGGCTAAAAATCTATCAACATGTAAAATGGTCACCCTCTGTTCTCATTGAGGGGGGGAATATATGTCTTCTGACTTTAATGCATTTTTGGCTGAACGTGGGATAAAACATCAATGTACAATGCCATATAGACCTCAACAGAATGGAGTAGCTGAACGGAAGAACAGGTCAATCATGGAGATGGGGAGATGTATGGTCAAGAGTTAGGGTTTACCACATAGGTTTTGGCTTGAGGCTATCATGTGTGCAACATATGTACTTAACAGGTATCCCACTAAAGCATTGTAGTCTATCACTCTATATGAGGCTTGGAATGGTTGTAAACCATCTATCGCTCATCTAAATGTTTTTGCTTGTCTGGCATATGCCTTAGTGTTTGAACAACATTGTAGGAAATTGGATGGTAAAGCAGTAAAATATATTTTTGTTGCGTACAGTTCTGAAAGCAAAGACTATTCTCTCTATCATCCACAGCCTTTAGTTTCATGTACGAAGGAGACATGCACCCCTTCTTACAGCTTTGGATATGGGGGTTTCAAAAATACGTAGTGGTGGACAATGGTCCGCAATGGCTATGTGTTAGCTCCAAAGACATGTATGATACTTTGTTGCCTCTTCTTACAAGTGGATAGTCTAGTGCTTCTCCTAATGAGGCAACTTCTCAGCCATTGCTAGTTTCATGTGTTGATGCAGATCATTCCATTTCTGATCTAGATTTGCATGATGCACTTGTTGATAAGAGAGATGATATTGAGGAGGCAAAAACTATGCCAAAATGGCTAGTGGAGACTTTGCGTGATAGAAAATTAGATGCATCTCTATAATATTGTACTTGTTTAGGCTCTCATAGTGCCTCTTTTGCATCAATAATAGGCCATACTTTCTAATCTGCTAGGTTTAACGGAGTGATGTAAACTAAGAGCATCAAGACCTTGATTGATGTTGATAAATTTCAATAAGGTGTACTCAAGATGATTGAATACTATTGATATTGTAAGTATCATATTAAGTATCTTATTCATAATCATGATAGTTAAATGTGGTACTTGCGCATATCTAGATAACCAAAATTCAATAGTTCTTACCGTATAATCTTCTATTGGTAAATAATTATGTGTTCAACTCCATAATAGTGGAATATTTATCCACCAATTATTTATTTTATGGCTTTTCTCCCCTTCCTAAAACTAAGGCCATGTTCTACATCTTGGCACTCAAGCAAAATGATTAATTTTCTTTTAATAAGTATGTTTTCTCCTACGAGTGCACTTTCCTCCTACGAGTGCACTAGCAAAGTTGGATTTCTCTCCAAGAAAAAAATTTCCTCTAGAGAGGATCAGATGCATCAAATTCTTCTTCAATATAGTTAAAGGTAGTTGCCTTGAAGTTCAAATGGTGGTCCAAATCCTAGTGGGTAACTTTTTTGATGCACCAACATGCTAGTTCTTTCATAATACCATAAGCTACATTGAAGAGTTTCATGAATTTATTGAGATCCTTGGTTTTTATTTTTTCTTCCTTCCTCACACGTACCACTACTTCTTCAAGAGTTTTTCATGCGAGAAACTAATACTGCTCTTTCTTTCAGGTCCGATTCTAGAGTGTGCGACATTGGAAAATTTCATCATATTCTCTTTCATGATGATCTTGCATTGGAGAATGAACAATGAGAGCAGAAAGAGGACGTGCCTCAGTCTCCTCAATATCAAGATTGTGGTCTCGCACAAATGACATCCCCATGTTCATTGGTTGAGCCTCTTTGTCATTCTAAATTTTCATTAATTGAGCTTCTATATAAGCAATGATTTCATCTTTGTCCTTGTTCTATCTTTGTACTTCCTTGAGCTCTGCTTCTACTTAGATTTTGCTTCCATATAAATATTTAAGCTGGTTAACATCTTGCTAGCATTGCTCCGTGTATTTATCAATTGTGTCTTTCCAAATTCTTCTTAATTCAGTACTATCTTGAGTATACTTTGATTCCCATTGTGCATGAAGTAATTGTTCTTGCTTTAGCTGATTTGCATATGTATCTAATTGTGTCTTGAGGCTTTGGATTTTGTCATTGCATGATGTCGATACCTCTATTGGTTCATTGAATAATTAGGAAGCCGTTATTTCTTTATTTCTACTCCTTAACAAGTTTGCATCTTCTATATATCCATTTATTTGCATCTCTATGATTTTGTTTCGATTAGATAGATGTAAATTTTCTTCTTCACTTTGTAAATAGTTTCTTTGGAGATCCGCATTCTCATTCTTTAGTCTCTTGGATTCTCAGTGATGGTCTTGACCTGAATTTTTACAAAATCATTTTTATTGTTTAATGTGTCTATTTTGATGATCGTTATTGTTCTTCCTTGCTTCATGGTCTCAAGTTCTATTTGGGCCTTGAACACATGATTCGATAGATTTTCTCTTGATGATTCTTCTCCACATGAGCTTGCTCATATTCTTTGTTAGACTCAAATAATTTTTGTTGATCTCCATGGAATTTTGAATCATATCTTTAGCAATTGATTTTAATGTCTTTGGTACACTCAAAGTTTTTCCTGCTTGTACATCTTTCCCCTTGACTTATGCATTTTTTTTGTTAAAGAGATGCTAGATTTGTAATTGAACATTTAGCTCTCCCTCTTATTTGGGACTACTTCTGAGCTACTAATGGCATGATGCACCTCCCTAGAAGGTGGCATTGTCATGCCTCTTATGGGAATGGTAAGCCCTTAAGGTAGAGTCTCTCCTTCTCGTTGCTCTTCTACTTTGGGATGGACTCAAATTTTGACACCTTTTAAATTCACTTCCTAAACTTTTAACTTTGTGATGTCATTTATTTGAATTGTGAATGCTTTTTTGGGTGTCAATGCCCATAGTATTTCTTCATGATATGGTTCTTCTTCCTCTTCCTCTTCTTGTGGCATACTAGCTGCTTCTTGTTGATCCACCATTTGTTCAACTTCATCCCATCGACCATCACATTAATTCCTCTATTAAGATCAGCATTGATTTTGGATTGCTCATTATTGTTCTAGCATCAAAAGTAAGAGCTTTATTTTCTAAATCCATCTCTTTATAAAGGATCATCTTAAATAGAATCTTCCTTGATTGTTTGTTTGTCTTGGGTTTGCTCATCTATCTGTAGTGATGAACTTGTATTTTAAGATATACTTGCCCTTCCATATATGTGTGTGTAGCTTGGAAGGCTTCTTCTAGCTCTACTTCTATGATAGGAGGTGGTTGAGCAAGGGTTGACTTTGGCACTATGTGAATCCATTTTGTAGAGGGCATGGCACTATCTAAATAATTCCACATGCATTCACACCCTTATGCATCTTCACGTGCTAAATAAAAACACAAATTATATTAAAACCCTCAAGACATTAAAATCCATATAACATTCCATTATTCCATAGATGACAACATTAATCAAGATTTGGTGTATGCTATTCACTAACGCGTCAAATCTCTTCCCGCATGGTATTAGAAATCTCTCCAAGATATATTTATAACATACTTGTAGGAGTAGCACTCATAAGTATTCAATGCCAAACCCACAAATTTGTTCCATCTCTTTTCATGCAAAAGAATACAATACTCAACATGATGGCAATATGCAGGTAGACACACTAAGTGCAATCAATTGGTAAAAGTTGGAAATGGACCTCCCCTAGAATATATGTGTAGCTAAAAGAATATTTAGCTCGTGAATACATGCAAGATGACATTGACAACTCCCAAATGCAAAGATCTATATGGAAGGACAAATATGGTGGAGGGAGAGTAGTAAAGTTGCATGTTGTTTCATAAGGGCAAGCAAGTAATCATCATGATTCAAGTAGTCATAGAAGAAGGGGAGCACATAAAAGAAGGATCGTAGCTCAATAGTTTATAAAATATTTGGTTCATGTGATTCACTATAAAGTAGTGATTTGTATCACTACCCGATTGTGTCAAAGCCCAATTTTAAAGAGCATGTGCCTTTTTGTGCAATCCAAGGAGTCCTCAAGGTTGAGGAGCTTAGTTAGAAGCTATAGTTCAAATTTCATATTGTGTGAATCTCGCTTGAGCTCTCAAATGATCATTACAACCTAAATCTTTACTATGCTAGACACTAGGTCTAAAGCTACCCAAAAGTCACCCAAAACCTATAAATAAAGCTACAAAGCTCATTTTTGAGTTAGAAAAAAGGAAGTTTGTTTGAAAAATTATACAACTTGTAATTGTGATAATGCAAAATCCATTGTTTTCTTTCTCATTTCCACTACCTTGTGTGTGTATTTATCTAATGTGCTTCTCAGCTTCACCTTCACATACATCACTTGTTGAGAATCTTCATATCAACCTCACATCTCCGTGGATTGACACTAACGAGGTCGATCTCAATCCACATTGATGCTTATCATTGCTCTTTCTAGTTCTAATCTTGTGTTTTGTAATGCAAGATAGAATGTAGGTCTAGTTAGGAAAAGTGTGAAGAATTCTTGCTAAGGAGTTAGAGGATAAGCACAATGAGTTTCATCTTCAGGATGGCAAAATTAATGCTTCAAGGGTTCCTTTTAGATGATTGAATTCACCTTTTTGCCCAAAATTTCTAACATCATTGTACCTTTATGTAATCAAATCCATAATGAGGAGGGGTTGTCTGTCAATAGAATATGAACCCAAACATCTGAATTTTTTGATATATTTTTAGTATAGAAGAATATTTTGTGATTGATCTATGTCATCAAAGAGTGCCATATGCCCAGCTTGAGGACTTTTTCTTGTTCTTGAAGGAATCTATAAATATAGGAAAATTGGGGTTGCAAAGATTGGAATTGCCAAGGAGAGTGTCTTAGAGGATATATATATATATATATATATATATATATATATATATATATATATATATATATATATATATATATATATATATATATATATATATATATATATATGTATATATATATATATATATATATATATATATATATATGTATATATATATATATATATATATATGTATATATATATATATATATATATATATATATATATATATATATATATATATATATATATATATATATGTGTGTATATATATATATATATATTTTTTTTTTTGAGGACTTTTTCTTGTTCTTGAAGGAATCTATAAATATAGGAAAATTGGGGTTGCAAAGATGGGAATTGCAAAGGAGAGTGTCTTAGAGGATATATATATATATATATATATATATATATATATATATATATATATATATATATATATATATATATATATATATGTGTGTGTGTGTGTGTGTGTGTGTGTGTGTGTGAATGTGTGTGCACCATGCATGTATGTGTGTATAGATCTGAATATGTTCAAGTGTATGTATGTGTATATGTATGCAAGTCTGCATGTGTATGTGGTCATGTATGTGTATGCATTATGTGTGCATCTATGACATGTGTGCATTGTGCATGTGTTTGTCCCTATGGTTAGTGAAGATGAAGAAACGTTAGACCAAGCAATGAAAGAGGAAGGTAATAAAAGTGAAGATGAGTACAAAGGAAAGATAGAAAAGACATGATTTATGATAGTTAATGATACCAAATAGTCAAGAACCTCTATATTTCAAAGGGGTGTTGGCTCAAAATCTATCTTAAACGTTTATATTTCAATTGGAAATTATCATCCAAATTCAACATTTTTTGATATTTCAAATGGATTTTCTCACCAAAGTTCTCCAAAATATTTGAAATTATAGGATGTTATACTTTGAGAATTTTTCCCATATTCATTTACTTCTCACTAGGGTGATGATATTATTTTTTTCCCCGCCCACCTCCCAATTCTAAGCAATACTATTTAGGTCATTTTCAATAGTCGTGTTACTAGCATGAGCATAAGTCTGTAGTAACATATCTTCTTGGCACATAGGTAAGTACAAAGCTCTTATTTGGATGTTATTGAATTAACACTAAAGGAGCCAACCCAATGAGTCTACTATGATGGCAAATAGGAACGGAAGACTAGATAACATCCTTGATTAATCAACCTCTTCATAGTTATGGGCTCTATCAATGAGCCATTAATGATTGAGGAGTTTACTAAAAGATAGTGAACTCTAGAAGTCAAGAATGGGAGAAATGCATTGTCCTAAAGTGAGTGCAATATCAAGTGCTAGCTTATCGTGTGTGAATTTGTGTGCACGATGCATGTATGTGTGTATAGATTTGCATATGTTCGTGTATGTATGTGTATAAGTATGCAAGTCTGCATGTGTATGTGGTCATGTATGTGTATGCATTATATATGCATCTACGACATGTGTGCATTGTGCATGTGTTTGTCCTTATCGTTAGTGAAGATGAAGAAACGTTAGACCACGTGTGTGAATGTGTGTGCAACATGCATGTATGTGTGTATAGATATGCATATTTTCAAGTGTATGTATGTGTATATGCATGCAAGTCTACATGTGTATGTGGTCATGTATGTGTATGCATTATGTGTGCATCTATGACATGTGTGCATCTATGACATGTGTGCATCGTGCATGTGTTTGTCCCTATGGTTAGTGAAGCTGAAGAAACGTTAGACCAAGAAATGAAAGAGGAAGGTAATAAAAGTGAAGATGAGTACAAAGGAAAGATAGAAAAGACATGATTTATGATAGTTAATGATACCAAATAGTCAAGAATTTCTATATTGCAAAGGGGTGTTGGCTCAAAATCTCTCTTAAACGTTTATATTTCAATTGAATTTATCATCCAAATTCAATATTTTTTTTTATATTTCAAATGGAATTTCTCACCAAAATTCTCCAAAATATTTAAAATTATAGTATGTTCGACTTTGAGAAATTTTCCCATATTCATATACTTTTCACGTGGGTGATGTCATTATTTTTTCCTTGCCTACCTCCCAATTCTAAGCACTACTATTTAGGTCATTTTCAATAGTCGTGTTACTATCATGAGCATAAGTTTGTAGTAACATATCTTCTTGACACCTAGGTAAGGACATAGCTCTTATTTGGACGTTATTGAATTGACACTAAAGGAGCCAACCCAATGAGTCTACTATGATGGCAAATATGAACGGATGATTAGATAACATCCTTGACTAATCAATCTCTTCATAGTTATGGGCTTTACTAAAAGATAGTGAAGTGTAGGAGTGAAGAATGGGAAAAATGCATTGTCCTAAAGGGAGTGCAATATCAAGTCCTAGCTTATCGTCTCAAAAGATTTCTTAAAGAGAGATTTTGTAACAAACTATTGATTTTGGTAAAGGGCCCATTGCATACATTCCCATAGAAAGATGATGGCCCCTATATCGAATCTTGCTTGAATGAAGCCATTCTTCCTTGGCCTTATAAAGATGCGCATATGTGCTTCAACTCTGTTGGCAAGTGTTTTAACTATGATATTGTACATAGTGATCACGCACATGATGGGATGCTATTTTGTGATGATGGAGAGTGTTAATCTCCAAAAGACAAGCTATCCTTGATGTTAGACCACCTCTATACCAAGAATAACTCTAGACTTCAACCAATTTTGAAAGACAAGTGCCAAACTATCAAGACTTTAGCTAACTGTGAGGAAAGTTACTACACAGAAAAGTCTATTGCACATTACTCACTCATTGACTGATCAAATGTGTAAAGGCTTTTATAAAACTTTGTACAACGTGTTGTCTAAAGGTTGGACACCTCCTCCAAGCTAAAGCATCTCAAAATGATCAGTAGATTATGAGAAATTCCCAACAATCTACCTGTGTCTGGAACTGCCTTCTTGTAGAGTCAACTTTGACACCTGCAACTTCTAACACATAGTTCTCCCAAACTAGAACCCGTTTAAGCAAATGCTTTTAACTATAGATGGGTTACCTTCAAAATTAGATTTTGACTTCTGATTTGTGCAAAATGTTACACTGTGCACTAAGAAGTGATCAATTCTTTGATCATCGAGATTGCACGTGTTTCAGAAGACACTCATCACTTCTTCACATATAAATGTTCCTACATATAATTCTCTCAGCCTGTTTGCAATTAGGCTCTCAAATCTTAACCATAGATGCATTGATTATGGAATTAGAAGCCTACAAAAGGACTTATTATATAATCAAACACAGAGGGAGAAATGGAGAAAAGATCGATGCACAATTCTCTGAAAAAGTCTTTCTGTTCAACTCACCATACATCTGATGGATGATTTTGACAATACTCATAAAGTATTCCTTTCTATCTCATCTTTCCTTCATCTCTCTCTCTAATACGACCATATATATATATATATATATATATATATATATATATATATATATATATATATATATATATATATATATATATATATATATATATATATATGTGTGTGTGTGTGTGTGTGTGTGTGTATATATATATTTATATATATATATACATGATATATATATATATATATATATATATATATATATATATATATATATATATATATATATATATATATATATATATATATATATATATATATGAGTATTGACTCATCATTACTTCAAGTATTTTGAAGTATTTACAAAACTAATGTACATATGTTTATTGAAATGTTCTTCCTAATCCTTCACTTCACTTCATGATGTTAGACCTTAATATTTTCTTCATGTCTTCATCTCTAATTTTCATATAACCACCAATTGTTGATTGTCTAACTCCAAGAACTCCCCCTCAATCATCAATTGTGATTAACTGCATCTTCTTTATTCTTGCCATATCTTTAAACCTCTGCAACTTTGGTCCATCGAAGCTTTTTGTCATCATATCTGCAAGTTAATCTTTTGTAGGAGTATGTATGACTTCTATTTCTTTATCAAAAACCTTCTCTCTCAAAAAATTATATTGAATCTCAATATGTTTAGTTCTAACATGAAACACAGGATTAGCTCCCAAATATAAAGAACTCATATTATCTCCACAAATGATAGGAACACTCTGAATGATATCAAAACTCTTCATAAGAGTCTTTAGCCATATGAATTCCTTTGTAACTTCTACCATACCTTTGTACTCTGCTTTTGTAGATGATAAAACAACTGTATGTTGCTTCTTAGAGCACCATGAAACTAACTTATCTCCCATATAACACAAATATCCATGTTTTGATCTTCTATCATCAGAGTTACTTGCCCAGTCTACATCACTATATATCTTGATTCTTGTATTTGAAGTAAACCCATAGTACAAACCTTCTTTAAGTGTGCCTTTGATGTACCTAAGTACTCTTTGTCCTGCAATCCAATGTTCCTTTCTAGGACAATGCATGAATTGAGATAAAACGCCAACTGCACATGATAAGTTAGGCCTTGTTAATGTAGCATAAATCAAGCTACCCACCAAACTCTGATAAAGCTTCATGTCTTTGAACTCTTCTCCTTCATATATTCTCAATCTATGATTCACCTCCATTGGAGTTGGTGCTATCCTTCAATCTTCAATTTTAATTTGATTAGCAAATTTTTCAAATATCTTTCTTGAGTTACATATACTCCATGTTGAGTATCTGAAATCTCCATTCCCAAGAAAAATGATAGATTTCCCAAATCATTGATCTTGAATTCTTTCTCCATCTGCTTCTTAATCATGTGTATGCCTTTGTCATCTATTCCTATAAGTATTATGTCATGAACATAAATACAAACATAAATAAATCCATCCTCACTTGCTTTGACTAGCAAGCTATGCTGGAGGATAAACACTCCTATGTGCACAACAAAAGCAAATGAACCCTCCTAGGATCCTGAAATTTTTCAGACATAGGCTCTGTATTTTCTGAGTTTCTCTGAGTATATGCAGAGACTGAAAATGAAATTTTGCAGGCATAAACTAGACTTTAAGAGCTTGCAAATGACAGTAAAATCACTCCATTTGGATACTGGATGTTGCCTCAACCAGCTGCAACAAAACAGATAACTTGATCTCTTCACAGAGTATGAGCTAACTAGACAGACACTGTTCTGGACATTTCTCTGCACATGTGCAGGCACTGAACCTGAGACTTACACCACACAAAGTAGAACTTATAAGCTTTCCAACAAGACAAAAATCATTGCAAATGGATTCTGGATGAAGGAGAAACAACAATTACAAGACCGGGGGGTCTGCCAAAAACATCTAGATAGATAGAGTGTGTAAAAGTGAAATTTCTGCAAAATATGCAGAGAACAGCTAGTAGGGGGTGTGCTTAAGCAAGGGGGCAGCTTGGGCACGTATTTCCACGACTCTAAGTCATAATACAACTCATTAGAGGTTTTAAAGACCTCATACTAACCTCTTTAACCAATCAAAAGCATATACATGTCAAAAGTGAGGTCCAATCACATCAAGAGGTGAGCTAAATCTTCTCTAATCAAATTCTTTCCATTATGGGCATGATTTGATGCCTCCAACTCATGGAAATCAACCTCCTTTGATTGTGGATGATGTGGAAGGTTCAATTTGGGGCATGTTCCCACACTCTTGAGCTTGAAAAACTTTCAACACTCCCCCTCAAGCTCAAGTCTTTTCCTTTGTTGCTTCAGCCTATGTCTCTTATGTTCATAGCTTCCTTGAATCCTCCAAGCTTTGTACCTTCAAGAAACTTTGTCATCATGTCTGCAACCTGCATTTTAGTGTTCACATACATTATATCTAGCTCTTTTGCCATCACCTTTTCTCTAACGAAGTGGTAATGAACCTCTATGTGCTTGCTCCTTGCATGAAACATGGGATTGTTAGCTATATAGATGCTTGAAATGTTGTCACCATAAAGAGGAAACTCCTGCACTTCCACTTCCAAGTCCTTAAGTAGCTTCTTAAGCCATAATAGCTCACATGTAGCCAATGCTAAACCTCTGTACTCAGCCTCTGTGGATGAAAGAGCAACAGTGGGTTGCTTCTTAGAGCTCCAAGAGATCACTTTTGTACCTATCATGAAAACATAACCCGATGTACTCCTTCGATCATCCTTGCTACCTGCCCAATCAGCATCACTATATCCTTTGACACTTATATCAGCATCATATGAGTAAAATAGACCTTGGTTGATGGTGTCCTTGATGTAACGAAGCACCTTTCTTGCCGCCATAAGATGATCATGAGTAGGCGTATGCAAAAATTGAGAGAGAACACCTACTACATATGCAAGATCAGGTCTAGTGAATGTAGCATAAATTAATGAACCAATTATGCTTCTATATAGTGTAATATCTTGTATAGCCTCTCCTTGACCTGCAACCAACTTTGTATTGGGCTCCATGGGCTGAGAAAGTGGCTTACAACCACTCATACCAAACCTGTATAGCACATCCAAGAAGTATTTTCTTTGAATCAAGAAGATGCCATTGTGTGCATAGATTACCTCTATTCCCAAGAAGTATTTTAGTGTTCCAAGATCAGATATCTTGAACTCCTTTCCTAGCTTTGATTTGATATCTTTAATACCTGCAATATCACTTCCTGTGATGATCAAATCGTCCACATAGATGCATATGTATACCGTCTTGTCTCCTTGCTTCTTCATGTAAAGTGATGGATCTGCAACACTTTCTTTGTATCCACAACTTGATAAATGATCCACTAACCTCTGATTCTAGGCCCTTGGGGCTTGCTTTAGTCCATATAGTGCTTTCCTTAGCTTGCAAACATGATTTGGGTACCTCATACTAGCGAATCCTTGAGGTTGGCTCATGTAGACTACTTCTTCAAGCTCTCCATTGAGGAAGGCATTCTTCACATCCAACTGATATAAGCTCCATTTCCTTTATGTGGCCACTGCAATCAAAGTCCTAATTGTTGGCATCTTGGCTACGGGGCTGAAAGTTTCATCATAATCTATCCCGTAGCTTTGGGAGAAGCCTTTCGCCACCAACCTTGCTTTGTACCTAGCAATGGAACCATCTGAATTTCTTTTAATTTTGTAAACCCACTTATTACCTATCACCTTCATGCCTTCTTGAGCTGGTACCAAGCTCCAAGTATGGTTCTCATCAAGTGCTTTGAGCTCTTCCTTCATTGCCTCTTTCCATTCCTTGCAATCCTTAGCTTCTTCATAACTAGATGGTTCTTTGTCCTTGATTACCTGAGTCATGTATGCATAATGCTTTGCAATGAAATTATCATATGTTAACCTTTGTACTGGATATCTTACTCTTGAAGACCTTCTTTCACTTCCTTTAGGTGTGGTTGCCATCTTGTTTCTTTGTTTTGCCACTCCTGGAGTTTGAATTTCTTCTATCTCTTCATCTTCCAACATGCTCTCGTCCACATAGCTTCCTTCTTCAACTGAAATCTTCTCTTTGCCTTTGACTTTGCTTTCTTCAGAGCTGGTCTCTCTTTCCCTAAGCCTTCCACTCCATGGTGAGGGTGTCCTTGTGTTGCATGAGTTGCTTGGACCACTCAAATCCATGCTTTCTTGAACTCTATCATCATTCTTCAAATCTGTCTCACCTATGTCTTCAACCTGCAATGGACTTGTGCATGCATACCAAGGCTTCAACTCATCAAAGACAACATCCCTACTTACCTTCAGCTCCTTGGTGATGGGATTATAGCATTTATACCCCTTTTGTTCCATAGAATATCCCAAAAAAATACACCTTTCAGATTTGGCATCTAACTTTGACCTCAACTCTTGAGGTACATGTACATAGCATATACAACCAAAGATTCTAAGATGTGAAATGCAAGGTTTTCTTCCACTCCATGCTTCCTGAGGGGTTAGATGATGTATAGCTGATGTAGGACATCTATTCATGATGTATGTGGCTGTATATGTAGCCTCTCCCCAATAACAATGCGGCATATTCATTTCATTGAGCATACACCTTGCTACCTCTGCTATGTGTCTGTTCTTTCTCTCTGCTACCCCATTTTGTTGAGGGGTATACCTGCATGTAAATTGTCTTTTGATGCCATTGACCTGCAAAAATTCAGAAAATTCATGGGAGAAGTACTCTCCCCCTCCATCGGATCTCAAAGTTTTGATAAACTTGCCAGATTCCTTCTCCACCTATGCTTTGAATTTCTTGAAGTAGTGGAACACATCTGATTTGTTTCTAATGCAATACAACCACACTTTCCTTGAAAAGTCATCAATGAAGGTTACAAAATACCTATGTCCAGCAAGGGATGCTTCTCTTGTTGGACCCCAAACATCCGTGCGAATGTGGTCTAAAACATTTGCACTTACATAGGTACTCTTCTTGAAGGGCAGCCTTGATTGTTTTCCTTGTTGGCAAGCTACACAAATTTCATGCAACATTTTAGATGAAAATTTGGTAGGCCTCTTACCAAGCTCCTCCTTTGCATGTCCTTGAGCTTTTTTAGGTTGATGTGACCTATTCGTTTATGCCATAGATCCAAATCTGCTATCCTCTTGTCTCCATATGTGACATACATTGAATGGTGTGGCTGATTTATGTCCATTGTGAACATTCTCCCTTGCTTTTTTCCTTTTGCTATGAGCTTGAAACCTGCCCTTGGATCCTCAACAAAACATCCTCTTTCATTGAACCTAACTTGATAGCCTTTTTCTACCATTTGGCCTACCGAAATCAAGTTTTTGGTAATAGTAGGGACATGTAATACCTCTGATAAGCACTTTGCTCTTTGATTTCCTTCCAAACTGATATCTCCCACATGTTGAATGATATGCTCTGAGTTATCACCTGTTTCCACATGCCCTTGATGCTTTGGGACCTGCAAATTACTAAAAAACTCCTTTCGACATGACATATGATTGCTACATCCACTGTCTACATACCATACATCTTCACTAGCTTGAGTTGTATCTTCACCATACCTCATGGCAAGTAAATAATCATTCCCTTGGCTGGATGATGTGTTTGCATAATTACCTTGCCCTCTATAATTGTTGTTGTTGTTGCTTTGATTCCCTTGTCTTTGAGCTCTATGATAGCATTCATTTGCAAAATGACCGGGCTTACCGCATACAAAGCATCCATTTGAAGTGGCTTGTCCTCTTCCACCAAATCTTGCACCTGTTCCTCTATTTGTGGCTCTTCCACCTCTTTGACCTGCATTTTCTTGTTGTCCTTGACCTCCTTGGTTGCTTTGATATCTTCCTCTTCCTCTTGAAGCACCTCGGTTGTGTCTTCCTCTTCCTCTACCTGCATACAACAATTGCCCTTGGCTATCCTTGGCATTATGACCACCAAGGTTCATCTCCTCTGTCACCATGAGAGTGATTAGTTGATCAAAATCAGGAAGAGAGTCCCTTACATACACTGAAGTTATGAAAGCCCTCCATTTTTAATCATCCCTAAGTCCATTTAGGGTGTGGGCGACAAGATCGTCATCATCTAGGGCACAACCGATTGACCCTAGTGCATCTGCAAGCTCTTTAACCTTTAATATGTAATCATTAGCACCTTGAGAGGGGCTTTTCCTAAGATTATTTAGCTCATTCTTGAGCTGAATTTTTCTAGCTTTTGTGGAGGTTGAATACAATCTCTCCAAGCACTCCCACACCTTCTTCGATGTATCCAAATCTTGAATATGCCCTACCATAGAGTTGCTAATATGCTGAGATAAAATGAAAATGACCCTTTTGTCCCTTTCATCCCACTCTCTTACTGCTCTTCTCTGATCATTGGTTGGATTTACCTCATCTATGTAGGGTTTTGGCTCTCCACCACTCACAAGTCCCCACAAACCTTTCCCCATCAAAAAATTGCTTATTCTAAATCGCCACAGTTGGTAGTTTCCTTTTTCGAGCTTCTCAATCTGAGCATTGAGATCAGCCATGGTGCCTCCTAACTCTTTTGAACCTCCCCCTTGATGCAATGAAGTTGAAAAGGATGGCTTTTACCTCAAAAAATAGAGCTACTCCTCTTGATGAAGCTTCGTCTTTGATTTGATGATGTATTTGCTTCCCCTTGTTGTTGACGTGCCCGTTCTTTGCTTCCTTCCTTCAAACTTTCATGAAGTCTTTACTTCACTTCAGTAGCTCCTTCTTCTCTCTTTGATACTCCACTTATAGCTCTGATACCACTGTTGGAGGATAAAAACTCCTATGTGCACAACAAAAGCAAATGAACCCTCCTAGGATCCTGAAATTTTTCAGACATAGGCTCTGTATTTTCTAAGTTTCTCTGAGTATATGCAGAGACTGAAAATGAAATTTTGCAGGCATAAATTAGACTTTAAGAGCTTTCAAATGAGAGTGAAAGCACTCCATTTGGATACTGGATGATGCCTCAACGAGCTGCAACAAAACTGATAACTTGATCTCTTCACAGAGTATGAGCTAACTAGACAGACACTGTTCTGGACATTTCTCTGCACATGTGCAGGCACTGAACCTGAGACTTATACCAGACAAAGTAGAAGTTATAAGCTTTCCAACAAGACAAAAATCATTGCAAATGGATTCCGGATGAAGGAGAAACAACAATTACAAGACCGGGGGGTCTGCCAAAAACATCTAGATAGATAGAGTGTGTAAAAGTGAAATTTCTGCAAAATATGCAGAGAACAGCTAGTAGGGGGTGTGCTTAAGCAAGGGGGCAGCTTGGGCACGTATTTCCATGACTCTAAGTCATAATACAACTCATTAGAGGTTTTAAAGACCTCATACTAACCTCTTTAACCAATCAAAAGCATATACATGTCAAAAGTGAGGTCCAATCACATCAAGAGGTGAGCTAAATCTTCTCTAATCAAATTCTTTCCATTATGGGCATGATTTGATGCCTCCAACTCGTGGAAATCAGCCTCCTTTGATTGTGGATGATGTGGAAGGTTCAATTTGCGGCATGTTCCCACACTCTTGAGCTTGAAAAACTTTCAACAAGCTCCTATCTGCCTTAGATGCTTGAAACCCAAGTTCCTTCAAGAACTTTAGAAGCCTATAATTCCATGCCCTTGGGGCCTGCTTCAAACCATACAAAGCTCTCTTGAGCTTACACACATGATCTGGATACACTTGATCTTTGAAACCATTTGGTTGTTCCATGTAGACTTCATCTAAAATATAGCCATTCAAAAATGCATTCCTCACATCTAATTGAGATAATTTCCAACCTTTGCAAGCAATAATTGCTATGAGAGTCCTTATGGTGGTCTGAGCATATCCTTTTACAACAATCCTAGCTTTGTACCTAGATACACTTCCATCTGCAAACCATTTTGTTTTGTAAACCCACTTACATCTAATGATCTTTTGACTATTTGGTTTAGGAACCAAATTCCATGTTTCATTCATCATCAATGCATCATATTCTTCCTGCATAGCTTTTTACCAATTCTCCTTTCCTTTGGCTTCATCATAGGTGGATGGATCTTCATCTACTTTCATCATATAAGGATAATCTTTAGTACTCAAGAATGAATTATCATAGCTATACCTTGTAGGGCCATTTGTGCCTATATGAGCTTCTGAGTTCTCCACTTGTTGAAGTTTCTAGTTCATCATATTCTGGATCAAACCTTGGCCTTTCTTCTACTTCAACTTGTCCTTCATTACTCTCTTCTTCATCACATATTTGAACCTTTGATTTACCTTTCTTCTGATTCAAAATTTCTTCATCACGCGCATGAACATTAAGTGTACTTGCATACCAAGTACCTTGCTCATCAAATGTAACATCCTTAGACACAAGGAATTGCTTTGTGGGTGGACTCCACAACCTATAACCCATCTGCTTGTCATCATAGCCAATGAACACATACTTTTGTGCTTTAGGTTCCAATTTATGCCTCAATTGAGATGGCACATATGCATAAGCCAAACATCCAAATACTTTGCAATGATCCAAGGTAGGTCTCTTACCCCACCAAGCTTCATATGGTGTCATACCGTGCAAAGCTTTACATGGTAGCCTATTGACCAAGTATGTGGCTGTGTTTAGAGCCTCAACCCACAAATAATTAGGACAATTTTTCTCCTTCATCATTGATCTTACAAACTTAAAAAGAGTTCTATTTCTTCTCTCTGCTACCCCATTCTATTGAGGAGAGTACCTGCAACTAACCTCTCTCTTTATACCTGCATTCCACAAATAATCACTGAATTCATTTAAAAAATACTCTCCCCCTCAATCTGATCTTAACCTCTTTAATTTTTATCCTATAACTCTTTCTCAATATGCATGATAGTGTTTGAATGTATTAAACACTTCTGACTTGTCTTTGACCACATAGATAGTGATCCACCTGGTAGCATCATCAACATATATGACATAGTATCTTGAACCATTTATACTAAAGTCCTTTGAAGGACCCCACACATCTGTATGTACCAATTCAAGTCTTTCTTAATACATAAAACCATGCTTATTATATGATTGTTTATGAGCCTTACCTAACTGACATGCTTCACATCTGTATGTCATATGTTGACCTGCAACATTAGGTAATCCAAGTATGGAAACATTACTAATCATCTCTTTGATACCTCTTTCATTGAAATGTCCAAGTCTTTTATGCCAAAGAAACAATTCAGTCACCTTTTGCTCTCCATATATAAACATAGCATGTCCAACATTACCTTATACCCTTAATGTGAAGAGCCTTCCTTCCTTCTTGCCTGTAACAATTTTCTTATATCCTTGGCTAGGGTCTTCAACATAAACTTCATCATTAGTGAACCTTACCTCATATCCTTTTTCTACAATCTCTCCTACACTAATCAGATTCTTCAAAATTGTAGGAACATACAAAACCTTACTCAAGAGAGTACTTCCATCTTTGGCTTTAACTAAACCAATTGACTTCACTTTGTGCTTTGCATTATCTCTTGTTTGAACTATGTGATTGATTGCCTTATGATCTAGATCAGTCATCAAAGCAATGTTTCCACTCAGATGATTACTACATCCTGAGTCAATATAGAATACTCTCAAGTCTTCATCAGAGCCTTCACATGTTGCATTCATAATAAGAGTTGAATCTTCTTTCTCATGTGATGCATAATTGTAGTAGGTGTTATTATAGGATTGATTTTGGAAGTTCCGTCCTCCACTTCTTTGAAAGAAATTCCTACCACCTCTACCTCAGAAATTTCTTCTCTGATATCTGCCACGTCTTCCTCTTTGATTAACATTTTGATTAAAATTGCCATTGCTTTTATTATTATGCCAACATTCATGAGATAGATGATTGGTCTTACCACATATCCAACAAGCTCTGACATTATCTTTGTTATTTCTGCCTCTTCCTCTACGTCTGCCATTTCCTCTTCCTCTTCAGATGTTTGCTTGACTTGGAGTACCTTCATCTTCAACTGATTGTTGCTTTCCTTTGTTAGCTTTCTTCTTGTCTTTTGAATACATTGCATGACCTGCACTCTTATCAACATCTCCTTTGATATCATTCTCAAAAGTTAGCATATGTCCTACCAATTGATTCAAATCAGGAGTGAAATGATCTAATGAAAGTTTTGTAGACAATATAAAAGACTCCAACTTCTCATCTGCCAATTGTGAGTAAGACCATAGCATTTATCGAGCTGTTCTAGTTGCCGTTCAACATCCTTATGAGTTTTAGGATGAAGAAGCTTAAGAAAATTGATCAAAAGATCAGGTTCCAAAGTTATTTTATCCTCATTATGAAGTTGTTCATAGCATCTAATATACTCATTTTGCAAGTGAGTAATAGAGCTTCTAGGCTTTGGATAATTAACTCATCATAAGAATCCATCCTGATTATGTTGGCTATAATCCTCAAGATAGAATTCATTGAGCATCTCCTCTCTAAAATCACTCCAAGAAAGACTATCATATTGAATGACATGGTTTATGATAGATTTGTCATTTTTTCGTTCAAAGAATGTTATCAAAGTTGTTGGTGCAGGTCAATCAACAATTGAAGTTTGATGAAGAAATAAAGTTAAGGAAGTGAGAAGAGAACAAGAAGTTCAAAGTGATGTACACATATGTACATTAGTTCAGATATAGGTTACCTATGTTTATTGATTAGTCATAAGCTTGTACATTTTTTGCATATAAATACTTTGGAAAATGTCGGGGCAAATAGAGAGAGCATAGGAATAGAGAAATGAGAACTTGTAAGAGCCATTAGACATATGAAAAGTTAGTTGAATTCTCTCTCTCATCAGTTGTTGTAACTTCCTTCAGTAATGTCAGAAAATTTGCGCTCGATGTGATCGTGTTTTCTCCTTCTGTGATTAATCTTTTGAGAAATCCTTTTGAACATATCTAAGTCCATAGTTAATCTATCTATGGCTAGAATTTGAGAGTTTAATTTCAATCAGGCTGAGAGAATTTTAATTAGGAACATTCATATGTGGAAATGTTCAAGTGTCCTCTGAAACAGGCGCAGATTTCGAGTTCAGAGAAATGGATGGTGCTCAGTGCACAGTGTAAAGTTTTACACAAATGATAGCTCAAAATCTAAGTTGAGAGATAAGCTATCTACAGCTAAAAGCATTTGATCAAACAGGTTCGACATTGAGAGAACTGAAGCTAAGAAGTTACAGGTGTCAAAGTCGCTACTGCAGAGAAGCAGTCTCATACATAGGTAAAGTGTTTGAGTTATTTCTCAAAGTACACTCAATCTTTTGAGGAGATTTAAGTTGGAGAAGGTGCGAAATCTTAGAGTGAAACAACCTACAAAGTTTTATCAAAAACTTTACACGAATGATTAGTCAATGAGTGATTAATCTGCAGCAGACTCTCCTGAAGAAGAAGTTTTTTCACAGTTGATCAATTTCCTGATAGTTGGATAATTAATTTCCAAAATTAAGTGGAGTCTAAACTGATTCTTGATATAGAGGTGTTCTAATTTCAAGAATAGGTTGTTCTTTTGGAGATTAACACTCTCCATCAGTGGTATCAGAGCAGGAAACATCAAATTTGAGGAAAGGAGGATCTCGACTGCTGCAGTTGCAAATAATTCAACATCTGAAGGACTAAAAGGTGAAAGCCTCAAGGAAAAGCTTGAGGAAGAGGTCATACGACACCAAGGAAGACAAAAGGAGTGTCACTCGAAGTGAAGGTAACCTTATACTTTGTAAAGCCTGAAGTATTCAATACACAGGTGAAGAAAGGATGGGAGATTCTCTTCAGATAGAGAAATTGGATAGAGAAAACTATCCTGCATGGTCAATGAGGATGGACGCTCATCTAATGAGCAAAGATTTGATAGCTTACATTACAGGTGAAGAAGAGAAGCCTCAGTTCAGAGATCCTAGTGTTCCAACTAGGGAAGAATTAACAGAATTGAAGACATGGATGAAGAAAGATGCTCAAGCAAGGAGCATTATCTATATGGCAGTAAATGATTACTTGCTACCTCACATTAGAGGTCTTGAAAGTGCAAGTGATATTTGGAATGCTTTGGAGGAGCATTTCCAGAACACTACAAAGTCTAGGAAGGCATCCTTGTGGGCAGAATTTACCACTTTCAAGAAAAAGGCTTCTCAATCCATTTCAGATTATGTAACTAGAATGAAAGATATTGTAGATGCATTAGGAGCTGTTGATGAAGACTAGAGGAAGATAAATTGGTAAGACAGATCCTTACAAGTTTGAGAGGTGATGACAAATGGAAGCCATTCATTTTGTCTATTGAATTATCACTTGATCATTTCACTCCTGATTTAAATCAGTTGTTAGGTCACATGCTAACCTTTGAGCAGGATGTCAAAAGTGATGGTGACAAAAGTGTAGGTCATGCAATGTATTCTAAAGACAAGAAGAAATCTAGAAGCAACAATCAGGTGAAGATGAAGGCACAACTAGTCAAGCCAACTTCCTAAGAGGAAGAGGAAATGGCAGAAGTAGAGGAAGAGGCAGAAATAACAAAGACAATGTTAGATCTTGTTGGATATGTGGTAAGACCAATCATCTATCTCATGATTGTTGGCATAATAATCAAAACAATGGTAATTTTAATCAGAACTTTAATCAAAGAGCAAGAGGTGGTAGATTTCAGAGAGGAAACTTCAGAGGTAGAGGTGGTAGGAATTATTTTGGAAGAGGTGGAGGTAGAAACTTTAGTTCAAATAGGTGATAACACAAAGCACAAGGTAAAGTCAATTGGTTCAGTCAAAGCCAAAGATGGAAGCACTCTTCTGAGTAAGGTTCTGTATGTTCCTACAATTCCAAAGAATTTGATCAGTGTAGGTCAAATTGTGGAAAAAGGATATGAGGTAAGGTTCACTAATGATGGAGTTTATGTTGAAGACCCTAGTCAAGGGTATAAACAAATTTTTTCAGGAAAGAAAGAAGGAAGGCTCTTCACATTGAAGGTACAAGGAAATTTTGGACATGCTATGTTTGCATATGGAGAGCAAAAGGTGTCAGAATTGGATCTTTGGCACAAAAGACTTGGACACTTCAATGAAAGAGGTATCAAAGACATGATTAACAATGGTTCAGTGCTTGGGTTGCCTCACATTGCAGGTCAACACATGACATACAAGTGTGAAGCATGTCAGTTAGGTAAGGCCCATAAACAATCATATAATAAACATAGTTTTATGTATACAGAAAGACTTGAATTGGTACATACAGATGTGTGGGGTCCTTCAAAGGACTACAGTCTAAATGGTTCAAGATATTATGTCATATATGTTGATGATGCAACTAGGTGGATCACAATCTATGTGATCAAAGACAAATCAGAAGTGTTTAATACATTTAAACACTTTCACTCATATGCAGAAAGAATTACAGGCCAAAAATTAAAGAGACTAAGGTCAGATGGAGGGGGAGAGTATTTCTCCAATGAGTTCAGTGACTACTTGTGGAATGCAGGTATAAAGAGAGAAGTTACTTGCAGGTACTCTCCTCAACAAAATGGTGTAGTAGAAAGGAGGAATTGGACACTTGTTGAATTTGCAAGGTCCATGATGAAAGAGAAAAATTGCCCTAATTATTTGTGGGCTGAGGCTGTAAACACAGCCACATATTTGGTTAATAGGTTACCTTGTAAAGCTTTGCAGGGTATGACACCATATGAAGCTTGGTGGGGTAAGAGACCTACCTTGGATCACTGCAGAATATTTGTATGCTTGGCATATGCATATGTGCCATCTCAATTGAGGCATAAATTGGAGCCTAAAGCAGAGAAATATGTTTTCATTGGTTATGATGATAAGCAGATGGGTTATAGATTGTGGAGTCCATCCACAAAGCAATTTCTTGTGTCTAAGGATGTTACTTTTGATGAGCAAGGCACTTGGTATGCAGGTACATCTAATGTGTATGCAGATGTTGAAGAAGTTATGAATCAGAAGAAAGGGAAATCAAAGGTTCAAATCTTTGATGAAGATGAGAATAATGAAGTACAGGTTGAAGCTGAAGAAAGGCCAAGGTTTGATCCAGAATGTGATGAACCAGAAACTTCAAGAAGTGGAGAAGTCAGAAGATCATCTAGGCATAAGTGGCAACCTACAAGGTATAGTTATGACACTTCATTTCTGACTACTAAGGATTATGCTTATATGGTAAAAACAGATGAAGACCCTTCTACATATGAAGAGGCCAAAGGGAAGAAGAATTGGGAAGAAGCTATGCAGGAGGAGTATGATGCATTGATAGAAAATCAAACATGGGATTTGGTTCCTAAACCAAATAGTCAGAAAATCATTGGTTGTAAGTGGGTTTACAAAACCAAAAGATTTGCAGATGGAAGTGTGTCTAGATACAAAGCTAGACTTGTTGTGAAAGGATATGCACAGACATAGGGAGTGGATTATGATGAGACTTATAGTCCTGTGGCAAAGATGACAACCATCAGGACACTTATAGCAATTGCTGCTTGTAAAGGTTGGAAGTTGTCTCAATTAGATGTTAAAAATGCTTTTTTGAATGGTTACATTTCAGATGAGGTCTACATGGAGCAACCAGATGGTTTCAAAGATCAAATGTATCCAAATTATGTGTGTAAGCTCAAGAGAGCTTTGTATGGATTAAAGCAGACCCCAAGGGCATGGAATTATAGGCTTGTAAAGTTCTTGAAGGAACTTGGATTTCAAGCATCAAAGGCAGATAGTAGCTTGCTAGTCAAAGCAAGTGAAGATGGTTTTATTTATGTTTGTATTTATGTTGATGACATAATACTTACAGGAACAGATGACAAAGGATACACATGATCAAGAAACAGATGGAGAAGGAGTTTAAAATCAGTGATTTGGGAAAGTTGTCATTCTTCTTGGGAATGGAGATTTCATATACTCAACATGGAGTATATGTAACTCAAGAAAGGCATCTGAAAAATTTGCTAACCAAATTTAAAATGGAAGATTTCAGGATAGCACCAACTCCAATGGAAGTCAATCATAAATTGACTAGATATGGAGGAGAGGAATTCAAAGACATGAAGCTCTATCAGAGTTTAGTGGGTAGCTTGATTTATGCTACATTAACAAGACCTGATTTATCATATGCAGTTGGAGTTCTATCTCAATTCATGCATTGTCCTAGAAAGAAACATTGGATTGCAGGACAAAGAGTACTTACGTACATCAAAGGTACACTCAAAGAAGGACTGTATTATGGGTTTACTTCAGATACAAGAGTCAAGATATACAGTGATGCAGATTGGGTAGGTAATATGGATGATAGAAGATCAACACATGGATATTTGTGTTATGTGGGAGACAAGCTAATCTCATGGTGTTCTACGAAGCAACATAGAGTTGCTTTATCATCCACAGAAGTAGAATATAAAGGTATGGTGGAAGCTGCAAAGGAAGTAATTTGGCTAAAGACACTTATGAAGAGTTTTGATGTGATTCAGGGTACTCCTATCATTTGTGGAGATAATATGAGTTCTTTATACTTGGCAGCAAACCCTGTGTTTCATGCTAGAACTAAGCATATTGAAATACAATATCATTTCCTAAGAGAGAAGGTCATTGATAAGGAGATTGAAGTTATGCATACTCCTACAAAAGATCAACTTGCCGATATGCTAACTAAAAGCTTGGATGGTCCAAAACTACAGAGATTCAAGGACATGGCATGCATAAAGAAGATAGAGAAAACCTCAATTGATGATTGAGGGGGAGCTGTTGGTGCAGGTCAATCAACAATTGAAGTTTGATGAAGAAATAAAGTTAAGGAAGTGAGAAGAGAACAAGAAGTTCAAAGTGATGTACACATATGTACATTAGTTCAGATATAGGTTACCTATGTTTATTGATTAGTCATAAGCTTGTACATTTTTTGCATATAAATACTTTGGAAAATGTTGGGGCAAATAGAGAGAGCATAGGAATAGAGAAATGAGAACTTGTAAGAGTCATTAGACATATGAAAAGTTAGTTGAATTCTCTCTCTCATCAGTTGTTGTAACTTCCTTCAGTAATGTCAGAAAATTTGCGCCCGATGTTATCGTGTTTTCTCCTTCTGTGATTAATCTTTTGAGAAATCCTTCTGAACATATCTAAGTCCATAGTTAATCTATCTATGGCTAGAATTTGAGAGTTTAATTTCAATCAGGCTGAGAGAATTTTAATTAGGAACATTCATATGTGGAAATGTTCAAGTGTCCTCTGAAACAGGCACAGATTTCGAGTTCAGAGAAATGGATGGTGCTCAGTGCACAGTGTAAAGTTTTACACAAATGATAGCTCAAAATCTAAGTTGAGAGATAAGCTATCTACAACTAAAAGCATTTGATCAAACGGGTTTGACATTGAGAGAACTGAAGCTAAGAAGTTACAGGTGTCAAAGTCGCTACTACAGAGAAGCAGTCTCATACATAGGTAAAGTGTTTGAGTTATTTCTCAAAGTACACTCAATCTTTTGAGGAGATTTAAGTTGGAGAAGGTGCACAATCTTAGAGTGAAACAGCCTACAAAGTTTTATCAAAAACTTTACACGAATGATTAGTCAATGAGTGATTAATCTGCAACAGACTCTCCTGAAGAAGAAGTTTTTTCACAGTTGATCAATTTCTTGATAGTTGGATAATTAATCTCCAAAATTAAGTGGAGTGTAAACTTATTCTTGATATAGAGGTGTTCTAATTTCAAGAATAGGTTGTTCTTTTGGAGATTAACACTCTCCATAAAAAATATCTTCAGGAAGACCAAAAATCATAGCTCACTCTTCAAAAAAATCTAACTAGCTTGTAACGTTTGTTGGAAAGATGGATGGATGCTTCAAGAGATTGAGTAGTTACTACCGAAACCTGCTTTGTACCAGCCCTCTTTTGCTTCAGATTTGATAAGTAGACCTCATTAGCTTTTCAATGACACCATAAAATGGCCTATGTACTTTGGAAATGATGTGTGCAATGATTGAACCAAAACAGATAACTTTGAGACTCACAATCTCAAGAAAACCTTCTATTTATGTCTTGACACCTGCTGGAACTTTTGCTTAGTATGACCAGCATAGTAGGAATTGGAATAATTCGTTTTAGGGGTATCTACTTAGCTTAGAAGCTAACTATTCCAATTGGAATGGTGTAAAAAGATAAAATATACTAAGAGAAAATCAATTTAGCAAGCAAGATTGTACCCCCGATTTTTTAGGACTGTAATAGACATTGACCAGTGATCTTCTTGATGCGTATTACTCTGAACTGGCTGAATAGAATCTTCGCAAAGTTTGAGAGCGTGTAGATAGCTTCAAGTTGAATCCAACAAGCTTTAGATCATCGAATTTGGTGAAGATTTGACCGAGATATGCACTTGACAAGTTGACAGACTTTCGAGTAGTATGACAGTGAACTCAAAAATGAAACAATGAGAAAGTATGTATTAATGAACACTTGTATACAAATCCATTGGCATTAATGTAATTGCCTATTGGTGTAGATAGGTGGGGGCTATAGTGTAGGCCTCACACACACTCAGAATCAGTAATGAGAAGCTAGAGAGTGATGAGTTCTTACCGCGACTTTTTCATGACCTCTTTTATAAAGAGTCAATAAAAATTTGATTTCAAATTCAAACTTTTGGCTCCCTATGAGGAAGATCCTATATCCTAGGAGATATTCCTTCAATAAAATAGCTAACGTTTTCCACGAATCCTTTTGGTAGGTGTGTACAAAATATTGCAAGTCAATCTGACTTTTACAAGGAGATAAAGTGGTAATTAGCCACTAGCACTAGTTCCTATGTTTCATCACATATGTAGGTTCTTCAAGATATCTTTCAAGCCAAATGTGTAGGCTTGTGATTTACACCAATAGCTCCCCCTCAAGCCAAACATTTTGGCTTGGTCTTCATCTTCAATCTTCATGTATATCATGCAATCCAATCTCCAACAATTGGTATTAGAGCACGTCATCGCTTCATCTAGGGTGCCATCGACACTCCTTTGTTTACAGTCTCAAATTCACACGAAATTTGGTAAGCATACTCAGGGTGTTTCAAAGATCAAAACAGCTTCGTTTTGTGCTGCGGAAATTACGATCTGAGCTCATTTCAACCTCCGAACGCACTATCATAGTGCTTGTGCAGGCTATTTTGTCTTTTTGTGCCAAAGGTATATACCAGTTTTTGTTCGTCGTTATAAGCGTCTCGAAGTCTGCTACAGGTCTAGCAGAATTTGTTGGGGCAATTCTGTTCAGCTTTTTGAGATACAGTCAATTTTCTGCATCAAGGTATATTAGTCACCAACCATGGCTGAAAGTAGTGATGTATTTTGTATGTTGGCTATTGACGATTAGTTGGATGGTACCAACTACCCATTGTGGGCTTATATGATGCGACATGTATTGGTTGCAAAAGGATTATGGAACATTGTGCAGGGTGTTGAAAGACGTCCTACCATATCTTTGACTAGAGGTACTGCAAATACAGGTGCTGGAGCTGATGAAGATGGTGTCAAAGATGATATTCTGCAGATTCCTATTCATGTTGCTGTTTCTGTTGCACCTACTGTAGAGCAAATTTGCTGGGATGGCAGAGATGCCCAGGCACATGCATTAATAGCTTTGTCTGTCAAATGTGCCATTATTCCTTACATTCGCTCTTACAGAACAGCTAAGGATGCTTGCGATACACTTACCACATTGTACCAAGCTAGGAATGAGGCTCGTGTTGCTTACCTCTGAAAACAGTTGGAGAGTGAGCACATGAATGAAGGTGATTCTATGGAAAGTTTCCTAACGAATATCAAAGACTTGAAGGAACAATTAATTTCTGCTGATGAGGTTATACCATATAGCTCACTTGTGCAGACCGTTCTGAATGGTCTTCCTGTATCATATCAAAGTTTTGCTTCTACTCTTCGGTTGATGATGAAAAGAAATCCAAATGCCTTATCATTTGAGGAGGTAGTCTCTGTTCTTTTGCAGGAAGATCAGTTTAGGCAAAACAGGTCCATTATGCGAGTTTCAGATCAAGCTTTCTTGGCTAGTCAGAAGGGGAAAAGAAAATGGAGCTCTTCAACTAGTAAGCAGAAATCTACTAATTTTGCGTATTCAAAGAAAGAAGATAAAGATGAGAAGAAATCAGAAAAGCAAAAATTGTTTTGTAAGTAATGTAAAGGGAATGATCATATCATAAAGAACTGTCCGAAAGTGACTGCTAAAGAGGCAAAGAAGAAAGAGACTGGAATGGTTGTTGTAGAGGCCTCTACACAAAAAACAGGGTCTACAAATCTTGTGCAGGAAGAAGAATGGGCATTTACTACTGTTTGGAGTTTTGACCCATCTTCTCATGAGCAGTGCATGTCTGCAGTAGACTCAGATGTTTGGTATTTTGACAGTGGGGCTACTAAACATATTACCTCGCAGTAGAGTTTCTTCTCTTCACTCGAGCCTCTCCTACAGGGAATATTGTTACATGCGCCAACAACTCCTCTTATCATGTTATGGGAGTTGGTAAGTGTTAGTATATGATCAATGTCTACCCCTCATGATTGTATGCACATTTTGTAAGGCCCCCGTTATGAGGAGAAGCCAAGCGTGCATTACCCAATTGATGGGAATCCCAACTTGCATGTTGGATGAAGGTCATATTGGATCATGTAAGGTATTGTAAGGAAAGGGAGTTACCAGGGTCCCCAATTGGAGGGTCCGGAGCAGCGGGGAGCAGCCTCGGCTGGGGGGTCCAAGGGGGCCAGTGGGCCCCCTGGTGGGGGTCGCTGCCCCCGGCGCGACGGTAAAGGGAATATTCCATAGAATATTCCCTGTCGGTGTCAGAAATCATTTATATTTGTTAGGTCGGTTCAACCGGTCTAAGCCGTGTATGGCAATTACACGGGCGGTGGCCGCCCACGCTCTAGTGCCCATGTATTGCCGTCCATGGAAGGGCACCCATGATCCTATATATACATGACTTCTGCACTACCTGAGACATGAAGTTGAGCTAGCATACCTCTACCTTGTATCTCCCTATCTAGAGTTGTCTAGATCGCCATTTAAGCTCTACCTTGAGAGCGCATGGGTGGACAACGCCATCATCTTTGTACTTGCTGTTAGTAGAAAATTGTTGAGATTCTCCTATATCTGTTATCTTCTCTGCTAGTGCTCCTGTGTTACATTGCGTAACTATTATCTTACAGTAAGATCATTTTGACTACTGCTGATGGTAGTTCTTTCACTTTGTTAGATGCTTTATTTGTGCTAGGGATCAAAAAGAACCTGTTATCAGTTTCTGCATTAGCCAAGATTGGCTTGGTTGTGAAATTTGTTGATGACAGGTGTACAATTCATGATCTGTCAAGTGGCGATGTGATTATTGCTTTTGGCATTTTATGTCGTGGGCTGTATAAGCTCATAGACTATGAAAGATCTGTGAATGATTCGGCATGTGCAGTTCATGACTCTCAGGCTATGTCGGATGCAAAGCTTTGGCATGCATGCTTTGGTCATCTGAATTTTGCTACTTTGCTACGCCTGTAGAAATCTCAAATGGTGTCCTCTTTGCCCAAACTTGAGGCACCTAGAAAACATGTTTGTGAAGGCTGTATTTTGGGCAAAATGTAGCATTCCTCCTTCGCAAAAGATGGTTTAGTTCGGGCTACACAGAAACTGCAGCTTGTACATAGTGATGTTTGTGGTCCTATGCAGACACCCTCTTTTGGAAATTACCTTTACTTCGTGGCTTTCATTGATGATTTGGCCAGGCATGCATGGGTATATCCACTCAAAGCAAAGTCCGAAGTGTTCATGTGCTTTAAAAAGTTTTTGGTTTTGGCTGAAAATCTGTCAGCATGTAAAATGGGCACCCTCCATTCTGATCGAGGGGGGGATATATGTCTTCTGATTTTAATGCATTTCTGGCTTAACGTGGGATAAAACACGAGTCTACAGTGCCGTATACACCTCAACAGAATGGAGTTGCTGAACGAAAGAAGAGGTCACTCATGGAGATGGCGAGGTGCATGGTCAAGAGTGAGGCTTTACCACATAATTTCTATCTTGAGGCTGTCATGTGTGCAGCATATGTACTGAACAGGTGTCCCACTAAAGCGCTGCAGTCTATCACTCCATATGAGGCTTGGCATGACCGCTAGCCATCTGTTGCTCATCTATGTGTTTTTTTTTTGTTTGTCATATGCACTATTGCCTGAACAACATCGCAGAAAATTGGATGATAAGGTAGTAAAATGTATTTTTCTTGGGTACAATTTTGAAACGGCTGTATCATCCACAGACTAAACGCATTCTGGTTAGCCGTGATGTTGTCTTTGTGGAAGATGCTATTCAGCCATTGCTTTCATGTACTAAGGAGACATCTGTTGGCTCCAAAGACATGTATGATACTTTGATGCCTCTTTTTACAGGTGGAGAGTCTAGTGCTAGTCCTAATGAGGCAACTTCTGAGCCTTTGCAGGTTTCGTATGATGATGCAGATCATTCCATTTTTTATGCAGATTTACATGATGCACTTGTTGATGAGAGGGCTGATATTGAGCAGGCAAAAACTATGCCAAAATGGCTCGTGTAGACTTTGCGTGACAGCAAATTAGATGCACCTTTGTCATATCGTACTCGTTCAGGCTCTCATAGTGCCTCCTTTGCATCAGATTTCTATGCTATAGCTGCGTCTAGCCTTTGTGATGAGAATGAGCCTGTTTCTTTTGATGAAGCACAGAATTAAAAAAATTGGATGGCTGCTATGCAATCTGAATCTGATATTATAAGGAAGAATGGTACATGGTCTTTATGTGACTTGCCTCTTGGCAAGAAGGCCATTGGCACTAAGTGGGTATACAAGCTGAAGCGTAAACTTGATGGTACAGTTGACAGGTATAAGGCTAGGCTTGTTGCAAAGGGTTATGCGTAGGAAAGAGGCATTGCTTTTGATGAGACCTTTGCACCTACATGCCGTATGACTACTGTTCGGAGCATTTGTGCACTTGCAGCCCATCATGGTTGGAATGTATATCAAATGGACATTAAAACAGCATTTCTGAATGGTGATGTGCATGAAGAAGTGTATGTTTCTCAACCCCATGGGTTTCTATAGAAAGGGCATCAAAACTAGGTGTGCAAGTTAAAGAAGGCATTATATGGTTTAAAGCAAGCACCACGTGCTTGGTATGAGAAGATACATGCCTATTTGGTTGCACATGGTTTTGCAAAATAGTCCAACTGAAAGCACCTTATATGTTAAGCGTGCTAATGATGTGCTTTTCATCGTTGTTGTCTATGTTGATGACATGCTGCTCACTGGTCCTATTGAGAAGCATATTGCTGATTTCAAGGCTAATTTGCATGCCTCATTTGAGATGTCTGATTTGGGGCATTTGCACCACTATTTGGGCATTGAGTTTAAGCAAGTTGATGGTGGAATGGCTTTGTGTCAAACGAAATATATTGACACTTTATTGTAGCGTTTTGGCCTTGAAGACTGTAAGCCTATTGCCACTACTATGGAGACAGGCTTATGATTGAGTCTTCATGATGCTGGAGATGCATTTGATGTTGTTCTCTATCAGCAGGTTGTTGGATGCTTGATCTACGTATGCATTACTCAGCCAGATATTCAGTTTGCTGTCTCACAGATGAGCATGTTTATGCATTGCCCAGGACTCACACATTGGAAGGCGGCTAAGTGCATCTTTCGCTACTTGAGTGGTACTCAGCTACTTGGGTTGTTTTATCCCAAGGGGGGATCACTATGCCAGATTTGCATGCTTTTTCTGACTCAAATTGGGCTGGTTGCTATGACACTCATGTGTCCACCAGTGGTTTTTGCTTCATGCTTGGTAGCTCATGTATATCTTGGTTGAGCAAGAAGCAGCCTACTATGCCACTTCCAGTTATGAGGCTGAGTATAGGGCAGCTTTCACAGCAATTGTTGAGTGTGTGTGGCTCAGGCACCTTATGGCTGATTTGGGTGTTGGCCAGTCTTCTCCCACCACCATCTGCACTAACAATCAAAGCGCATTGGCAGTTGCGAGGAACCCTGTGTTCCATGCTGTCACTAAGCACATTGAGGTGCAATATCACTATGTCAAGGAGAGGTTCTCTGTTGGGGAGATAAGCTTGGCATATGTTCCCATGCAGGAGAACATTGCAGACCTTTTCACGAAGGCTCTGCCTAGCGATACGTTTGAAGCTTTCCGCAAAGCTTTCGGCTTACTTCCTTTTGTGGAGTGATTTCCACATATCTTGGCACTTCCGTATACATGAGTGCGAGCTCCTTGTTCACCGCATCACTCCCAGGGAGGATTTGTTGATATATTTATGTAGTGATGTGTGTGAACACACTAGGACCATCGGGGCACTTTTTTCCCTCTTTAGGAGGTTTTTTTCCCCCGGCTTGTATATGCGCCTATTGCCCTAATGGGCTACTTATCTTTGTACATTCTCTAGTAATACATTTGGTATTGTGTGTTTGTGCTCCAACCTTCTTCTTCTTCCTTGTGCTATTCGCGTGCTTCCGTAGACATCTATCTTCAACACAACTACGATCATTCAAACTATCAAGGAGGCTACAAAGGAAGGAGAGACTTCAATAACTACACAGAAGACTCAAACAAAGAGGATTCTTTATTGATTATGAACATGGCTATGCCACAAGGTAAATCTGATTAGCATGTTTTCTTTATAGATTCTGGTTGCTCCAATCATGTGGTAGGAAATGTAGCTCCCTATCAGATTTGGAAGATCCAAGGAATGAGCATGAGGTACAAACAACAGATGACACAAGACATCTTGTGCAGAAAATAGGCAATGTCAAAGCACCTGATGGAAACATCAACCTACTCAGTAAGGTACTCTATGTCCCTACCATTACAAAGAATTTGATAAGTGTTGGGCAAATAGTAGAGAAAGGATTGCAAGTGAGGTTCACAAAAGCAAGAGCATTTGTTGAAGATCCCAGTAAGGGATTTAGGTGAAAAGATAGGTAGATTGTTCACATTTGAGTTACAAGACACTAGAAACATTGCTCTCTTTAATTATGGTAGTCAGACACTCACAGAATTGGAAGTATGGCAAAAAAGGTTAGCACATATTGGTGAAAGGTCATTAAAGCAAATTTGCAGGGACCAAAGTGTACTTGGACTTCCTAACTTGTCAAAACAACACATGATTTATAAGTGTAGTGCAGAAAGTCTCAAAGGTTACCATTCATGAAGAAAGGTTATATGCATGGAGATCTCTTGGAGTTGGTTCATACAGATGTATGGGGACCTAGCAAGGAAGCTTCAATATCTGGATCAAGGTATTATGTATCCTTTATTGATGATTGCAGCAGATGGACCATCCTATTCTTTATGAAACACGAAGATGAAGTTTTTTCATGTCTCAAAAGATATTTGGCTCTTGTGGAGAATCAAACAGGTAAATCACTAAAATGGCTAAGGTCAGAGGGAGGGGGAGAATACTTCTACCATGAGTTTGATTCTTTTCTTCAAGAAAGAGGAATCAAAAGAGAAGTAACTACAAGGTACACTCGTGAGCAAAATGGAGTGGCAGAAAGAAGGAATAGGACAATTGTTGAAGTTGCAAGGTCTATGTTGAATGAAAATCTTTTACCTAATTACTTATGGGCTGAGGTTGTATCTACAGCCACTTACTTGATTAACAAGTTGCTTTCAAAATCCTTTGTTGGGATGACTCCATATGAGGCTTGGAATGGAAGAAGACCAAGCTTAGATCATTGTAAAATTTTTGGTTGCATTGCTTATGGTCATGTTCCTTCCCAGGTTAGAGGCAAGATGGATCCAAAGGCATAAAGGTGCATGTTCATTGGATACGAAAACAATCAAAAGGGCTACAGGTTATAAAATCCTACCAACAAAGGATTCTTGGTAAGTCGAGATGTAGCTTTTTATGAGAACAATTCATGGTATGAAGATTCATGCAGGAAGGTCAATTTACCATATGATATTGAAGTAGATTTTCCAAAGCTTGGTAGTAAACAACCAAAGATTGAAGAACAAGACACCTCAGATGATGATGAAGAATCTCATATGGAAAAGATAAAAGCAGGGAAGTCTAAGGGTAAAGCAAAATTGCACGAACTTGGACATGAGGCAGAATAATCACATCATGGCCTAAGAAGATCTATGAGGGAAAAGAAAAAACTAGAAAGGTATGGGTTTGACACCTCATTAGTAACTAAACATTCTATCTACATAGCAGAGGACATAAACTAAGAGGAGCCATCATCATTTGAAGATGCCAAAGTAAAAACAGAATGGAAGCATGCAATGAAGGTAGAAATTGAAGCACTTGAGGAAAACAACACTTGGGATTCGGTGCCCAAGACTTCATCTATGAAGGTAATAGGCTCAAGATGGGTCTACAAGCTCAAGAAGAACTCTGATGGTTGCATAAACAAGTATAAGGCAAGACTTGTAGCAAAAGGCTTTGCACAAACTCAAGGAGTTGATTATGAAGAAACTTTTTCTCATGTAGCTAAGATGCCTACATTCAGAGTGTTACTTAGTATTGCTTCTTCCAAGAATTGGAAGATACTTCGACTAGATGTAAAGAATGCATTCTTGAATCGTTCGATAACAGAAGAGGTATATATGGCACAACCACCTGGTTTTGAGAATCGAGTTTATCCTGATTATGTGTATAAACTTAACAAAGCATTGTATGGTCTCAAGCAAGACCCAAGAGCTTGGAATTTCAGGCTTGTTTCATTCTTGTAGGACAAAGGCTTTCAACCAAGCAAGTCAAATCCTTCACTCTTTATTAAAAAGAGTAATTCTGAGATCATCTACCTATGTGTATATGTAGATGATATTATATTGACATGAAATGATGCAGATGGTATGAAGAAGATCAAAGATCAGATGAGAGAAGAGTTCAAGATAATTGATTTAGGTTCACTTACCTACTTCCTAGGTTTGGAAGTTGTCTACAAAGATCATGGTCTGTTTCTCACTCAAAGAAAGTACATTAAGGACATGTTGGAAAAATTCAAGATGCAAGATTGTAAGATTGCAGGTACTCCAATGGAGGTCAATCACAAATTGAGCTCACATGAAGGTGAACGCATAGAGGACATCACATCATATCAAAGTCTAGTGGGTAGTCTCAACTATGCCACATTGACAAGAGTAGATATATGTTACAGTGTGAGTGTGCTAAGTCAATTTATGCACACACCAAGGAAACCACACATGGATGCTGCCAAAAGGATTCTCAAGTATCTCAAAGGAACTAAAATGAAGGACTTTATTATCCTTATGTATCTGATTTAGGTTTGAAGCTATTTTTTGATGCAGATTGGGATGGTTCCAAGGAAGATAGAAGGAGCACTTCAAGATATCTTACTTTTGCAAGTTCAAATCTTATTTCATGGTCATCCAAGAAGCAACCTACAGTTGCTCTTTCTTCCATAGAGGCTAAGTATAGAGGTCTTTCCATAGCTACTCAGGAAGCTATGTGGATGAAGACATTATTCACAGATCTTGGATTTGAGTTTGGAACTCCAACTATTTTTTGTGACAATTTGAGTTCTATTCATTTGGCTGCTCATCCTATTTTTCATGCAAGGACTAAACTTATTGAAGTTCATTATCACTATGTACGAGAGAAGGTTCTAAGCAAAGAGATTCAAATATCATATGTGACCACTCATCAACAATATGCAGATATTCTAACCAAAGCATTTCATGGTACAAAGCGTTGCAAATTCAAGGCTATGATAGGTTTGTAGGTAGTCTTGGAAGATTGAAGAACTCAAACATACTTGGCTTGAGGGGCAGCTGTTGGAGCACGTTTATGACAAGCCTAAGTATTGGCTTGAGTCCCACAAATTCAAAGAAGAAGCCTTAAAATGAAGACAATGTAAAGTTCACTTGTGAACTACCTCTTGTAACTTTTGAAGACTTTACTTAATGTAAAAGTGAAAGAATCTTAAGTGGTTGAGTCCACTTGATCAAAAAGGGAAAGAGGAGCCACGAATTCGTGATTTGTGGTAGATAGAGAATCAAATCAATCACTAATTGATTGGAGAGTGATTGAGGGAAGTTAGCCTCCCAAGCAGAACTATAAATAGATGACAGCTTTAGGCGTGGTTAGAGAGACCTCAGAGAAGACGTCAAAGAGCTGAGCTTTATACCATATCAAGGTGTGATTCTAAGGCACACATATGTATCAGTAAGTCCATTGTATTGTACAATCAATATACTTTCATTTTCATGATCATTTGAGTTCATATTTCCATGTTCTTGTGAAGTGTACTACTCACTACCATATCTCTCAGTTTTCTCAGTCAGATTGTAGAGATGGTTTCTCTACACTTGGTGCATCATTTTCAGTGATTTAACTTGGTAAAGTTATCTCTATAAGACAAATATATGCTCACCAAGTTTCATGTCATTTAGATGTTGCAATCTGTAGTTATGTTCAGTTGAAGTCAACCCTGGCTGTTCAATTTCACTTCTCTGCCAAGTACTCGACTTTTGTACTCATCTTGTCAAAGCCGTTTCTCAGTGTATACTTATCCAAATTCAACGTTTTAAATCTTTTTATATCTGATGCAATTGCTCTTTAAAGTTAGCTCTTTAAGTTAACTAGACTTTTTTAAAAGGAATTAAGCTAATTACTACTGTGCTCAGAGAATTATGCAAAACACTGTACAGGTGAATGAACCAAAATAGCAAGTTCTTCACCTCCTAGCTAACTCCAACTTATCTGTTTTGAACTATCAATTTGAGAGTGATCTTCCAACGTACAAAGGGTGTCTAATACATCCATTGGCAAGCTAAAAGAGCCCACCACATAATCGTAGAGTTCATTTGGCTGGTGTACATCAAGGATTTTGCAACACTCCTTCATCTTCAAGCACATACCTATCCATCTCTTCACACTATTGATCTCAGAGTCTCTTGGGAAATTTCTTTGAAGCTATGACTAAAAGATGAAGTTTTGCATCTAATTCCAATATTAGAGAGCTCAATCATGATTGCTTTGATCAATTTAGTTATTCTTGCTAGTTGTCTCCATTTAAAGTTTGAAACCATTCAAGGATTGTGCCCTTCAAGGTCAACCCAAGTGCCTCGTATTGAGTGGAAAATGCTTTAACTGTTGGGATGTGAGTAGTGGCTTCAATGTGGCCACATGCCCATATGGACCCACTCTATTATCAAAATAGATCCTCATGATACTTACTACCTACAAGGGTCTTAACATTATATAGTGATCTTATTGCCTCGATAGGGTAAATTAATCATATCCATTGTGTGGTTCATGCCCTTTTGTTCCATCTCTCTCTAGTCCACTCATTCCTTGTTCTGATCTATTCCTTCATACATTATGCATAAAACTTGCTTCAAAGGCTTCTTTTGGTTTTCTTTTACAGGCACCTAAGTTTCTTGTGTAAGGGAAATACCTTCTGACCTTGCCAGAGGTGCACTTTTTTCTATATTCTTAGACTATGTGCACATACATTGAGTCATGTCTAAATTAGGTTGGTTTCCCTAGATTGGTTGGGTCCCTACATACATACATTAGATATTCATTCTTTGTGTGAGCTTTCATTGATTGAACTTCCAAAGAGCTTTATTTGTAACTTTTTTCACATATAGTTTTATGGTCACATTTTCTTTATGTATATTGGCTATAAGTGTGATCCTTGTTAGCCCAAATTCTCTTCCTCAAGATGTTGCATCTATGACTAAAAAATAATTTTCTTAAAGTCTTTACTTCCATCAAGGAGACTAGAAACTACATGCATAGCTCCTTGCTAACCTATGTATGATCCAATATCAAACTTGAACTCTAGGTGATCCATTCCATGAGGGTGCTCAAGGTCTTTTAATTCGACCATTGGTGTCCTCAATCTGTCCACATATTTGCGAGCACCTAATCAGATGGTGTGGATGTATTCCAATTGCATTTTATATCATCCTTCCAAAACTTTGAAGAATGCTACACCCATGTTAGCTATGGGTATAAATCTATACTATAGGATCAATTTGAATCACCGGTTTTGAAACTCAATTTTGAGTGATACCTACGTAATTGTTTTGAACAAGACATGACAATGCAATTGAGGACTTTAAGCTTTGTGGATCCACTTTGTTCAGATACTTAGCTGATCTCAAGCTCATTAATTTATCTTCTACTAACCCTTATGCAAATCCTTTCTTTTGAATTGTTCTTTAATCTCAATTGCTTCTTCTTATGATATTTGCTCAATTCTTTCGTTTATGCCACATTGTCAAGAATAACTTGAGTGTCTCAAAATTATCATTTGTTGATTTATTCATTTGATTTTTCTTTTAGATTTTCAAATGTTGCAATTTAATTTACCAATCCTAAGCTTGATTTTCCTTTATGATTTCTTGAACTTTAAAGTTCTTATCGCAATCCAAAACTTCTAATCATAGCATTACATGCCGAGCCTCAGCTCAACTTCCAAGAAGGATTATACTATTTTCAGCCCTTATGTACCATGCTCTCCTCGAAGCCAAAAACTTTGAATTTTCCAAGATGAGCTACACCATTGGAATGGAACAAAGGGTCTTTACACTCTTGTGCACGTGAATTACCCAAAATACACCTCTTTCCATCTATTGTGACACACAAGGTCTATCACATTGGTACACATAAAGTGACCGCCCATATTTTCTTAGGTTTTTGGAGTTGATGGTGGTCTAGAATCCCAAAATAAAAAGGATTAAAAACAAATGAAATAGACACATACTATCTCTCTTTCTCTCTCTCTCTCTCATATAGAAGCAAATGATGGGAAATGAAGGAAAATTGGGTATATGGTTGGGAATTTGCAATTTTGGCAAGGATAGAGATGAACAAGGTGGACGAGCGGGGATGGATGGAGGCAACGAAAATGAAAATGAAGTTGTAGATAGTAAAAGAAACTAAGAAAAAGCTTCCAGAAAACACTTATCTACACTCGAACATATCTACTGAACACTTATAATCACACGTTCTCCCTTGGATAGTGCTCCCCAACAAACATGCCACATTTGTGTTGGTGTCACTCCATAAGTCAACTATATGCTCACCAAGTCTCATTTCATTTAGATGTTTCAATCTGTAGTTATGGTGAGTTGAAGTCAACCCTGTCTGTTCATTTTCACTTGTCTGCCAAGTACCCGACTTTTGTGCTCATATTGTCAGAGCCGTTTCTCACTGTGTACTTATCCAAATTCAATGCTTTAAAGCTTTATGGCTTCAGCATACTGTCTAGTATACGCATACAAAGTTTCATAATAATTCAATTCTCAAATCTTGAGTTATGTTTATTTTTCTGCTCACTGGTTTCACTACTATAGCAGCCCGTGAAAATCTGGATGATGTGATCACTTGTTAAACATCATTCTCAGTGTGTGGTTCATTATTCTTTATGCGATTACTCTTTAAAGTTATCTCTTTAAGGTAACTAGAAATACTTAAAAGGAATTAAGCTAATTACTACTATGCTCAGAGAATTATGCAAAACACTGGACAGGTGTATGAACCAAAATACCAAGTTCTTCACCTCCTAGCTAACTCCAACTTATCTGTTTTGATCTGTTTTTTTGAGAGTGATCTTCCAAGGTACATAGGGTGTCTAATACATCCATTGACAAGCTAAAAGAGCCCTCCACATACGCCTAGAATTCATTTGGCTGGTGTAGATCAAGGATTTTGCAACACGTCTTCATCTTCAAGCACATACCTATCCATCTCTTCACCCTATTGATCTCAGAGTCTCTTGGGAAGTTGCTTTGAAGCTATGACTAAAAGATGAATTTTTGCATCTAATTCCATTATTAGAGAACTCAATTATGATTTCTTTGATCATTTTAGTTATTCTTGCTAATTGTCTCCATTTAAAGTTTGGAACCATTCAAGGATTCCGCCCCTTAAGGTCAACCCAAGTGCCTCATATTGAGTGGAAAATGCTTCCAACTATTGGGATGTGAGTAGTGGCTTCAATGTGGCCACATGCTCATATGGACCCACTCTATTGTCAAAATAGATCCTCATGATACTTACTACCTACAAGGGTCTTAACATTATATAGTGATCTCATTGCCTCAATAGGGTAAATTAATCATATTCATTGTGTGGTTCATGCCCTTTTGTTCCATCTCTCTCTAGTCCACTCATTCCTTGTTTTGATATAACCCTTCATACATTATGCATAAAACTTGCTTCAAAGGCTTCTTTTGGGTTTTCTTTATAGGCACCTAAATTTCTTGTGTAAGGGAAATACCTTCTGACCTTGCCAGAGGTGGACTTTTTACTATATTCTTAGACTATGTGCACAGTCATTGAGTCATGTCTAAATTAGGGGGGGTTTTCCTAGATTGGTTGGGTCCTTAAACACATACATTAGAAAATCATTCTTGGTGTGAGCTTTAATCAATTGAACTTCCAAAGAGCTTTATTTGTAACCTTTTTCACATATAGTTTTATGGTCACATTTTCTTGATGTAAATTGACTATAAGTGTGATCCTTGTTAGCCCAAATTTTCTTCTAGGCATACTTTGTACGTATTTTGCGTCCTCTTCCTCAAGATGTTGCATCTATGACTAAAATCGAATTGCCTTAAAGTCTTTACTTCCATCAAGGAGACTATAAACTACATGCATAGCTCCTTGCTAACCTATGTATGATCCAATATCAAACCTGAACTCTAGGTGATCCATTCCATAAGTGTGCTCAAGGTGTTTTAGTTGGACCATTGGTATGCTCAATCTGTCCACATATTTGCGAGCACCTAATCAGATGGTGTAGATGTATTCCAATTGCATTTTATATCATCCTTCTAAGACTTTGAAGAATGCTACACCCATGTTAGCTATGGATATATCCATACTATAGGATCTATTTGAACCACTGCTTTTGAAACTAAATTTTGAGTTATACCTATGTAATTGTTTTGAACAAGACATGACAACGCAATTGAGACTAGCTATTGAGGACTTTAAGCTTTGTGGATCCACTTTGTTCAGATACTTAGCTGATCTCAAGCTCATTAATTTATCTGCTACTAACCCTTATGCCAATTCTTTCTTTTGAATTGTTCTTTAATCTCAATTGCTTCTTCTTATGATATTTGCTCAATTCTTTCCTTTATGCCACATCCTCAAGAATAACTTGCGTGTCTCAAAATTATCATTTCTTGATTTATTCATTTGATTTTATTTTTAGATTTTCAAATGTTGCAATTTAATTTACCGTGATTTACCTTTATGATTTCTTGAACTTGAAAGTTCTTATCGCAATCCAAAACTTCTAACCATAGGATTACATGCCTAGCCTCAGCTCAAATTCCACAAGGGATTATAGTATTTTCAGCCCTTATGTCCCATGCTTTCCACAAAGCCAAGAACTTTGAATTTTCCAACATCAGCTACACCATTGGAATGGAACAAAGGGTCTTTACACTCTTGTGTACGTGAATTACCCAAAATACACCTCTTTCCATCTATTGTGACACACAAGGTCTATCACATTGGTACACATAAAATGATAGCCCATATTTTCTTAGGTTTTTGGAGTTGATGGTGGTCTAGAATCCCCAAAAAAAAGGATTGAAAACAAATGAAATAGACACATACTATCTCTCTTTCTCTCTCTATCTCTCATATAGAAGCAAATGAGGGGAAATCAAGGAAAATTGGGTATATGGCTGCGAATTTTCAATTTTTGCAAGGATACAGATGAACGAGGGGGATGAGTGGGGATGAATGGAGGCAATGAAAATGAAAATGAAGGCGTAGATAGTAAAAGAAGCTAATAAAAAGCTTTCAAAAAACACTTACCTCTACTCGAACATATCTATTGAACACTTACCATCAGACGTTCTCCCTTGAATAGTGCTCCCCAACAATCGTGCCACCTTTGTGTTGGTGTCACTCCATAAGTAAACTATATGCTCATCAAGTTTCATTTCATTTAGATGTTTCAATCTGCACTTATGTTCAGTTGAAGTCAACTATGTCTGTTCATTTTCACTTTTCTCCAAGGTACCCGACGTTTGTATGCATCTTGTCATAGCCCTTTCTCAGTGTGTACTTATCCAATTTCAATGCTTTAAAGCTTGGTGGTTTCAACATACGGTCTAGTATAAGCATAAAAATTTTCATAATCATTCAGTTCTCAAATCTTGAGTTAAGTTTATTTTTTTTGCTCAGTGGTCTCATTACTATACCAGCCTGTGAAAATCGGGATGATGTCATCACTTGTTAAACATCATTCTCAGTGTGATTACTCTTTAAAGTTAGATTGTTAAATTAACAAAACTTGCTTAAAAGAAATTAAGCTAATTCCTACTATGCTCAGAGAATTATGCAAAACACTAGACATGTGTATGAACCAAAATACCAAGTTCTTCACCTCCTAGCTAGCTCCAACTTATCTATTTTGATCTATCTTTTTGAGAGTGATCTTCCAAGGTACATAGGGTGTCTAATACATCCATTTACAAGCTAAAAGAGCCCACCACATACTTCTAGAGTTCATTTGGCTGGTGTAGATCAAGGATTTTGCAACACGTCTTCATCTTCAAGCACATACCTATCCATCTCTTCACACTATTGATCTCAGAGTCTCTTGGGAAGTTTCCTTGAAGCTATGCCTAAAAGATGAAGTTTTGCATCTAATTCCAGTATTAGATAACTCAATGATTATTGCTTTGATCAATTTGGTTATTCTTTCTAGCTGTCTCCATTTAAACTTTGAAACCATTCAAGGATTGTGCCCTTCAAGGTCAACCCAAGTGCCTCATATTGAGTGGAAAATGCGTCCAATTCTTGGGATGTGAGTAGTGGCTTCAATGTGGCCACATGCTCATATGGACCCACTCTATTGTCAAAATAGATCCTCATGATACTTACTACCTACAAGGGTTGTAACATTATATAGTGATCTCATTGCCTCGATACGGTAAATTAATCATATCCATTGTGTGGTTCATGCCCTTTTGTTCCATCTCTCTCTAGTCCACTCATTCCTTGTTCTGATCTACCCCTTCATACATTATGCATTAAAGTTGCTTTAAAGGCTTCTTTTGGTTTTTCTTTATAGACACCTAAATTTCTTGTGTAAGGGAAATACCTTCTGACCTTGCCAGCGGTGGACTTTTTACTATATTCTTAGAATATGTGCACACTCATTGAGTCATGTCTAAATTAGGTTGGTTTTCCTAGATCGGTTGGGTCCCTAAACACATACATTAGAAAATCATTCTTGGTGTGAGCTTTCATTGATTGAACTTCCTAAGAGCTTTATTTGTAACGTTTTTCACATATAGTTTTATGGTCACATTTTCTTTATGTAAATTGACTATAAGTGTGATCCTTGTTAGCCCAAATTTTCTTCTAGGCATACTTTGTACCTGTTTTGGGTCCTCTTCCTCAAGATGTTGCATCTATAACAAAAAATGAACTGTCTCAAAGTCTTTACTTCCATCAAGGAGACTAGAAACTACATGCATAGCTCCTTGCTAACCTATGTACGATCCAATATCTAACTTAACTTCTAGGTGATCCATTCTATAAGGGTGCTCAAGATGTTTTAATTGGACCATTGGTGTCCTCAATCTCGCCACATATTTGCGAGAACCTAATCAGATGGTGTGGATGAATTCTAATTGCATTTTATATCATCCTTCTAAAACTTTGAAGAATGCTACACCCATGTTAGCGATGGGTATATCCATACTATAGGATCTTTTTAATCACTCGTTTTGAAACTCAATTTTGAGTGATACCTACGTAATTGGTTTGAACAAGACATGACAACGCAATTGAGACTAGGGATTGAGGACTTTAAGCTCTGTGGATCCACTTTGTTCAGATACTTAGCTGATCTCAATCTCATTAATTTATCTACTACTAACCCTTATGCCAATTCTTTGTTTTGAATTGTTCTTTAATCTCAATTGCTTCCTCTTATGATATTTGCTCAATTCTTTCGTTTATGCCACATTGTCAAGAATAACTTGAGTGTCTCCAAATTATCATTTCTTGATTTATTCATTTGATTTTTCTTTTAGGCTTTCAAATGTTGCAATTTAATTTACCAATCCTAAGCTTGATTTTCCTTTATGATTTCTTGAACCTTAAAGTTCTTATCGCAATCCAAAACTCCTAACCATAGGATTACATGCCTAGCCTTAGCTCAAATTCTAGAAGGGATTATAGTATTTTCAGCCCTTATGTCCCATGCTCTCCTCGAAGCCAAAAGCTTTTAGTTTTCCAAGATCAACTACACCATTGGAATGGAACAAAGGGTCTTTACACTCTTGTGTACGTGAATTACACAAAATACACCTCTTTCCATCTATTGTACACACAAGGTCTATCACATTGGTACACATAAAGTGACCACCCATATTTTCTTAGGTTTTTGGAGCTGATGGTGGTCTGGAGTCCCAAAAAAAAAAAAAAGATTAAAAACAAATGAAATAGACACATACTATCTCTCTTTCTCTCTCTCTCTCTCATATAGAAGCAAATGAGGGGAAATCAAGGAAAATTGGGTACGTGGTTGGGAATGTGCAATTTTGGCAAGGATAGAGATGAACGAGGGGGATGCGTGGGATTGAATGGAGGCAATGAAAATGAAAATTAAGTTGTAGATAGTAAAAGAAACTAAGAAAAAGCTTTCAGAAAAAACTTATCTACACTCGAACATATCTACTGAACACTTACCATCACACGTTCTCCCTTGAATAGTGCTCCCCAACAATTGTGCCACATTTGTGTTGGTGTCACTCTAGAAGTCAACTATATGCTCGCCAAGCTTCATTTCATTTAGATGTTTCAATCTCCAGTTATGTTCAGTTGAAGTCAACCGTGTCTATTCATTTTCACTTCTCTACCAGGTACCCGACTTTTGTACTCATCTTGTCAGAACCGTTTCTCAGTGTGTACTTATCCAAATTCAATGTTTTAAAGCTTTGTGGCTTTAGCATACTCTCTAGTATAAGCATACAGAGTTTCATAATCATTCAATCCCTAAATCTTGAGTTATGTTTATTTTTCTGCTCACTAGACTCATTACTATAGCAGCCCACGGAAATCGGGATGATGTCATCACTTGTTAAACATCATTCTTAGTGTGTGGTTCATTATTTTTGATGTGATTACTCTTTTAAGTTAGCTCTTTAAGTTTTCTAGACTTCATTAGAAGGATTTAAGCTAATTACTATTGTGCTTAGAGAATTATGCAAGACACGAGACAGGTGTATGAACCAAAATACCAAGTTCCTAACCTCCTAGCTAACTCCAAATTATCTATTTTGATCTATCTTTTTAAGAGTGATCTTCCAAGGTGCCTAGGGTGTCTAATACTTCCATTGACAACCTAAAAGATCCCACCACATACTCCTAGAATTTATTTGGCTGGTGTAGATCAAGGATTTTGCAACACGTCTTCATCTTCAAGAACATACCTATCCATCTCTTCACACTATCGATCTCAGAGTCTCTTGGGAAGTTTCTTTGAAGCTATGACTAAAAAATTAAGTTTTGCATCTATGTCCATTATTAGAGAACTCAATGATGATTGCTTTGGTCAATTTAGTTATTCTTTCTAGTTGTCTCCATTTAAAGTTTTAAACCATTCAAGGATTGTGCCCTTCAAGGTCAATCCAAGTGCCTCATATTGAGTGGAAAATGCTTCCAACTGTTGGGATGTGAGTAGTGGCTTCAATGTAGCCACATGCTTATATGGACCCACTCTATTGTTAAAATAGGTCCTAATGATACTTACTACCTACAAGGGTCTTAACATTCTATAGTGATCTCATTGCCTCGATAGAATAAATTAATCATATCCATTGTGTGGTTCATGCCCTTTTGTTCCATCTCTCTCTAGTCCACTCATTCCTTGTTCTGATCTACCCCTTCATAGATTATGCATAAAACTTGCTTCAAAGGCTTCTTTTGGTTTTTCTTTTTAGGCACCTAAATTTCTTGTGTAAGGGAAATACCTTCTGACCTTGCCAGACGTGGACACTTTACTATATTCTTAGACTATGTGCACACTCATTGAGTCATGTCTAAATTAGGTTGGTTTTCCTAGATTGGTTGGGTCCCTAAACACATACATTAGAAATTCATTCTTGGTGTGAGCTTTCATTGATTGAACTTCCAAAGAGCTTTATTTGTAAAGTTTTTCACAGAGAGTTTTATGGTCACATTTTCTTTATGTAAATTGACTATAAGTGTGATCCTTGTTAGCCCAAATTTTCTTCTAGGCATACTTTATACCCGTTTTGGGTCCTCTTCCTCAAGATGTGGCATATATGACTAAAAACGAATTGTCTTAAAGTCTTTACTTCCATCAAGGAGACTAGAAACTACATGCATAGCTTCTTGCTAACCTATTTATGATCCAATATCAAACTTGAACTCTAGGTCCTCCATTCCATAAGGGTGCTCAAGGTGTTTTTATTGGACCAATGCCGTCCTCAATCTGTCCACATATTTGCGAGCACCTACCACATATTTGCGAGCACCTAATCAGATGGTGTGGATGTATTCCAATTGCATTTCATATCATCCTTCTAAACGTTGAAGAATGCTACACCCATGTTAGCTATGGATATATCTATACTATAGGATCTATTTGAATCACTGGTTTTGAAACTCAATTTTGAGTGATACCTACGTAATTGTTTTGAACAAGACATGACAACGCAATTGAGACTAGCTATTGAGGACTTTAAGCTTTGTGGATCCACTTTGTTCAGATACTTAGTTGATCTCAAGCTCGTCAATTTATCTACTACTAACCCTTATTTTCCAATTCTTTCTTTTAAAATGTTCTTTAATCTCAATTGCTTCTTCTTATGATATTTGCTCAATTCTTTCCTTTATGCCACATTGTCAAGAATAACTTGAGTATCTTACAATTATCGTTTCTTGATTTATTCATTTGATTTTTCTTTTAGATTTTAAAATGTTGCAATTTAATTTACCAATCCTAAGCTTGATTTTCTTTTATGATTTCTTGAACTTTAAAGTTCTTATCGCAATCCAAAACTTCTAACCATAGGATTACATGCCTAGCCTCAGCTCAAATTCTAGAAAGGATTATAGTATTTTTAGCCCTTATGTCCCATGCTCTCCTCGAAGCCAAACACTTTGAGTTTTCCAAGATCACCTACACCATTGGAATGGAACAAAGGGTCTTTACACTCTTGTGTACGTGAATTACCCAAAATACACCTCCTTCCATCTATTGTGACACACAAGATCTATCATATTGGTACACATAAAGTGATCGCCCATATTTTCTTAGGCTTTTGGAGCGGATGGTGGTCTAGAATTCCAAAAAAAAAGATTAAAAACAAGTGAAATAGACAGATACTATCTCTCTTTCTCTTTCTCTCTCTCTCTCTCTCGTATAGAAGCAATTGAGGGGAAATCAAGGAAAATTGGGTATATGGTTGGGAATGTGCAATTTTCGCAAGGATAGAGACAAAGGTGCGGGATGAGGGGAGGCAATGAAAATGAAATTGAAGTTGTACATAGTAAAAGAAACTAAGAAAGAGCTTTCAGAAAACACTTATCTACACTCGAACATATCTACTGAACACTTACCATCACACGTTCTCCCTTGAATAGGGCTCCCCAAAAATCGTGCCACCTTTGTGTTGGTGTCACTCCATAAGTCAACTATATGCCCACCAAGTTTCATTTCATTTAGATGTTTCAATCTGCAGTTATGTTCAAGTGAAGTCAACTCTGTTTGTTCATTTTTGCTCCTCTGCCTGGTACCCGACTTTTGTATGCATCTTGTCAGAGCCGTTTCTCAGTGTGTACCTATCCAAATTCAATGCTTTAAAGCTTGGTGGCTTCCGCATACTGTCTAGTACAAGCATACAAATTTTCATAATCATTCAATTCTTAACTCTTGAGTTAAGTTTATTTTTCTGCTCACTGGTCTCATTACTATAGCAGCCCATGAAAATCGCGATGATGTCATCACTTGTTAAACATCATTCTCAGTGTGTGGTTCATTATTTTTTATTTGATTACTCTTTAAAGTTAGCTCTTTAAGTTAACTAGACTTCCTTAATGTTGGGTATGATGGATGGACACTCCAACAGATTGAGTAGGTATTGCCAAATCTTGCTTTGTGCCAGCCCTTTGATGCTTCAAAGTTGATAAGTAGACCTTCTTAGCTTTCCAATGACACCATAAAATGGCCTATGTACTTTGGAACTGATGTATGAAACAAGTGCATCAAAACAAATAACTTTGAGCTTCAAGCTTCCAAGAAAACCTTCTACTTTTTACTAGACACCTGTTGTATCTTTTGATCAATATGACCAGCACAGTAGGAATTGGAAAAAATCCTTATAGGGGTATCTAATTAGTTTAGTAAGCTAACTATTCCAAGCGATATGACTTAAAAAGACTAACTATGCTCAGAGAAATCAATGTAGCAAGTAAACCTTAACGTCTGATTTTTTAGGACTGTTGCAAACTTTGACCAGTGATCACCTCGATGAGCTTTTCTCTGAGATGGCCGAATAGCATTCCTTCAACTTTGACAGCATGTAGAAAACTTTGAGTGGTTCCAAAAAGCTATAGATCTTTGAATTTGGTGAACAAATGAGTGCGATATGCTCTCCATAAGTTGACAGACTTTTAGAGACTATGACAGACAACTCGGAAATGAACAATGTAGATATATGTATAAATGAGCACTTGTATACAATGCCATTGGCATGAAGATCATTGCCTAATTGTAAGGATATGTGTGAGCTAGAGTATAGACCTCACATACACTCAGAATTGATAATGAGAAGCTCGGAAAGTGACTCTTGTACCCGCGACTTTTTGATGATCACTTTCAGAGTAGTTGAGTCTAAAATTTGTGACCTTCAAGCCAAGAAAGTGTAGGCTTGTGACTTGCACCAACAGCTCCCCCTCAAGCTAAACATTTTGGCTTGGTCTTCATCCTTCAATCTTCATGTATATCCTGCAATCCAATCATTGATTTGAACCTTCAAATTTTGGTTCCATCCAAAGCTTTAGTTAACAAATCTCCACACTTGATATTGGTTGATACATAGCTAAGTTGAATGTCCTTTCTTAATAGCTTCTCTCTCACATAATGGTAATGGACTTCTATATGCTTGGTCCTAGCATGATAGATAGGATTAGTTGCAAGGTGAAGTGATCTTGTATTATCTCCAAAAATCAATGCTGACCTAGTATAAGAACCCAATTATGTATACAATAACTTGATCCAAATGGCTTCTTGAGTGGCATTAGCCATTACCTCTATACTCTGCTTCTGTGGAAGACAAAGCAACAATAGGTTGCTTCTTTGAAGACCATGATATTGGCTTATCACCTGAAATTGAAATATATCCAGAAGTGCTTCTCCTATCATCCTTACATCCTGCCCAATCTGCATCTGAATAAATCTTGATATCTAGGTCTGATGTGTAAGGAAAATACAAACCATGATGTTGAGTACCCTTAAGGTACTTTAGGATTCTTTTGGCAGCTTCTAAGTGAGGTATCCTTGGCTTGTGCATAAACTGACTTAGCACACTAACTCCATATGCAATGTCTATCCTTGTTAAGGTAGCATAGTTCAAGCTTCCAACAGAGCTTTGGTAACCTATAATATCATCAAGTTCATCACCTTCATGGGCACTTAGTTTAAGTTTTACCTCCATTGGAGTACTTGTAATTTTTGCATCCTACAAATGGAACCTCTTCAAAATATGCTGTATGTACTTTCTCTAAGTAATGTAGATTCTAGAGTTAGTATAAACTAACTCAAGTCCAAGGAAATAATTTAGTAAACCGAGATCACTGATCTTGAACTCCTTCATCATCTGGTTTTTTATCTGTCTGATTCCATTTACATCACTACCTTTAACTATGATATCATCAACATAAACACATAGGTATATTACCTCTGAATTGCTTCTCTTAATGAATAGAGAAGTGTCTGCCTTGCTCATGACAAAACCTTGGCCTTGAAGGTATGTGGGCAACCTATGATTCCATGCCCTAGGTGCCTGCTTCAATCCATAAAGAGCTTTATTCAATTTGCAAACATATGTTACCGTGTTTGGATCCTCATAGCCAGGAGGTTGTGACATATATACCTCCTCTGAAATTGATCCATTGAAGAAAGCATTTCTTACCTCCAATTGGTACATGTTAAAAATTTTAGATGCAACCACACTCACCAACACCTTGATGGTTGGCATCTTGGCCACATGTGAGAATGTTTCTTCATAGTCAATGCCTTGGATTTGTGCGAAACCCTTGGCCACCAATCTGACTTTGTACCTGTTTATTGACCCATCAGAATTTCTTTTGATTTTATAGATCCATTTGGATCCAATTACCTTCATGGATTCTTTCTTTGGTACTAGTTTCCATGTGTTACTTTCCTTGAGTGGTTCAATCTCCTCATCCATAGCTTCTTTCCATTCTGTCTTGGTCTTTGCTTCTTCATATGATCCTATTTCTTCAATTGACAAGTCTTTGGCAAGATAAAGAGAGTGTTTAGTAACAAGGGATGTATCATACCCATATCTGATAGGCTTTTTTCTTTCCCTTTGTGATCTTGTGATTGATTGATTTGAAGATTCATGTATGTCTTCAAGCTTCTTCACCTTGAGTTTCCCTTTGGACTTCCATGCCTTGAACTCTTCAAGGTTGATAATGTCTTCATCATCTGAAGTAGTGTCTTCATTCTTAATAGGTTCCTCGTTAACAAGTCTTGGAAAGTCCTCCTCCAAGTCATAGGATAGTTTAAACTTCATGCAGTCATTCTGATACCAAGAATCATTTTCTTCAAATACAACATATGTACTAACCATGAATCCCTTATTGGAAGGGTTGTAAAATCTTTACCCTTTCTGATTTAGATCGTATCCAATAAATATACACTTCTCAGCCTTAGGTTCTAGCTTACCTCTTATCTGAGAAGGAATGTGTACATATGCTACACATCCAAATATCCTGCAATCATCAAGTGAGGGTCTCTTCCATGCCATGCCTCATAAGGGGTCATCCCATCAATGGATTTAGATGGTTACCTGTTTATGAGGTAAGTGGCAGTAGATACACTCTCTACCTATAGGTAGTTAGGTAACTGTTTTTCATTCAACATAGACCTAGTTGTTTCAACAATCAACCTATTTCTTCTCTCAGCTACCCCATTCTCTTCAGGAGTATACCTTGTGGTGATTTCTCTCTTGATTACTTTGTCCTGCAAGAAGGCTTCAAACTCATTGGAGGAGTACTCACCTCCTCCATCTAACCTTAGCGTCTTTAGATTCTTCCTTGTCTAATTCTCAACAAGTGCAAGATACTTTTTAAAACAATTGAACACTTCATCTTTGTGCTTCATAAAGTACAATACAGTCCAGCTGCTATAATCATCAATAAAAGATACATAGTACCTTGAACCTGATATGGAGGGTTATTTGTTTGGTCCCCATACATCTGTATGGACAAGCTCTAGGTAGTCCTCATCCATGTAGCCTTTCCTTGAGAAGGGTAACCTGTGAGACTTCCCAAACCGACAAGTACCACATTTATATATCATGTGTTGTTTGGAAACATTGGGTATTCCAATTACACATTGATTCCTGCATATCTGTTTCAATGTTCTTTCTCCTACATGCCCTAATCTTTTCTGCCAAATCTCAAGCTCTGAAAGTGTTTGATCTTTATAACTGTATAGTGCAATATTCTTTGTGTCTTCTAGCTCAAAGGTAAAAAGTCTACCTATCTTTTCTCCTTTAGCAATTCTCTTGAACCCTTGCTTGAGATCTTCCACAAATGCTCCAAATTGGTTGAATCTGACCTACAAGCCTTTCTCCACAATCTTTCCAACACTCATCAAATTTTTGGCAATGGTTGGTACATACAGCACCCTACTCAATAAGTTTTGATTTCCATCACAACTTAACAGTTCCAACTTTAACTACTGAGTGCTTGGTGTCATCACCTGTTTTTACTTGATGCTTACCTTTGGGTTCTTCAAGGTCAAAGAGTAGAGCTACATTGCCAGCCACATGATTTGAGCATCCTGAGTCAATGTAGAATAGGTTATCATCATCTGTACCTGGTTTTGAAGTCATGTTCATGATCAGAAGAGAATCATCTTGCTCTTCTGTATAGTTGTTGTAATCCTTTCTGGTTTTGAATCCTCCTTGATACTTGCTATTGTAGTTGTTGTTGTAGTTGTTGTTGTAGCCTTGGTGATGGTTGAACCTACCTCTTGACTGTGAGTATCCACCTCTTTGATATCCTCTTCCTCTCCGATTTTTGTAATTCCTGAAACACTCATCTGTAGTATGATTTGATAAAGCACAAATGTTGCATGGTGAGGAGTTATAGGATGTCTCCCTACCTTGCTTACCTCCTCTGCCCCTTCCTCTTGATGATCTACCTCTCCCTACATAGTTTGATTGGGAGGTAGTGCCTTCATTATCTATCTTCTTGTTCTTGCCTTTATCATTAGACTTACTTTTATCAGTGTATAGGGTAGAAGAGCTATTACCTTTGGATGAGTCTCCATTCTTGTTGAGCTTGGCTTCATGAGTGAAAAATTGTCCCATGAGAGTGGTAAGGTCTGGAATCTGCATGTCCATGTATAGGTCTATTGCAATGGTGAAGCTTTCCCATTTGTCATCAACTTTAATCCCATTGATCACTTGCCTTACTATTTTCTCTTCTTCAATCTCTTCTCCTATGCTTGCTAACTGATCTACTATATCTTTAATCTTAGTCATAAACTTTGAAATAGCCTGCTTAGGTTGCTTCCTTAATGTGGTGAATTCAATCCACAACTGATTTTTTCTAGCCCTTGTGTTGGAAGAGAAATAGGATGACAGGGTTTCCCAAGTCTCTTGGGATGTCTTACAGAGAAGTCCAAGACACATCAAGGATATCAAATGCAGTTCACATGCATAGTTTTGAAGAAATCAAGAAAATCCTAGGTAGTGGTCAAAGTTGGTTCAATTTTGAAAATTAGGGCAAAAAATTTCACTTCCAACAAATTACATGCACATTCATATTCTTATAAAGCCTATCAAAGGAAGTCTATAGCCTGAATTTCATATGTAAATGGATTTTCTAGCACATTTGTATGCCATGTGCATTTTGTAAAAATATACTTTTTCCACTTAGACCCTACAAAATCTTTGTATGGGAATTTTTGTTAGCCATATCTTCTTGTATGTATAAATATTATATGCGGCTACACATTTGTACAAATTTACAAGGCTATCAAAGCTTCCTAGACACCTTAGTGCCACCTTGAAAACTTCCAAATGGTGTCTAACTTGTCTAAGAATGATTCAGATGGGAGTTTGTTTTTCATATTCCTAAAGTAGACCTTTCAAAACATAGCCCTCCAAATTTTCATCTTCATCAAAGGATATTTGAATGGTCAAAGAGCACAAAAACTAGTTTTACCACTTTATCTCCTTGTAAAAGTAAAATTGACTTGGAATCTTTTGTACACACCTACCAAAAGGATTCGTTGAAAACGTTAGCTATTTGATTGAAGGAATATCTCCTAGGGTATAGGAGCTTCATCATAGGGAGCCAAAAGTTTGAATTTGAATTCAAATTGTTACTCACTCTTTATAAAAGAGGTCATGAAAAAGTCGCGATAAGAACTCATCACTCCCGAGTTTCTCATTACTGAATCTGAGTGTGTGTGAGGCCTACACTCTAGCCCACACCTATCTACACCATTAGGCAATGACATTCATGCCAATGGATTTGTATACAAGTGTTCATTAATACATACTTTCTCATTGTTTCATTTTTGAGTTCTCTGTCATACTACTCAAAAGTCTGTCAACTTGTGAAGTGCATATCTCGGTCGAATCTTCACCAAATTCCATGATCTAAAGCTTGTTGGATTCAGCTTAAAGTTATCTACATGCTCAAAATTTGAGGAGATTCTACTCACATATTTTAGAGTAATATGCGTCGAGGTGATCACTGGTCAATGTCCGCTATAGTCCTAAAAAATTGGGGGTATAATCTTGCTTGCTAAATTGATTTCTCTTAGTATAGTTTATCCTTTTACATCATTCCACTTGGAATAGTTATCTTGCTAAGCTAAGTAGATACTCCTAAAAGGAATTTTTCCAATTCCTACTGTGCTGGTCAAACTGAGCAAAAGTTCTAGCAAGTGTCAAGACATAAATACAAGGTTTTCTTGAGATTGTGAGTCTCAAAGTTATCTGTTTTGGTTCAATTATTGCACACATCATTTCCAAAGTACATAGGCCATTTTATGGTGTCATTGGAAAGATAAGAAGGTCTACTTATCAATTCTAAAGCAAAATAGGGCTGGTACAAAGCAGGTTTTGGCAGTACCTACTCAATCTCTTGAAGCATCCATCCATCTTTCCAACAGTGGTATCAAAGCATACTAAGGTAAAATGGGAGATGGTTTTCCTTCATTTATTGATAAATTGGATAGGAACAACTATTAGGCATGGTCTCTAAGGATGAAGACCTACTTACAAGGAAGGAGTCTCTATGGATACATCTCAGGAGATGAGGAATTGCCCTCATTCAAAACAAGAGGATTGCCAACAAAGGAAGAACATGAAAAGCTCAACACATGGTGTGCTAAGGATGCATTGGCAAGGTCTTATTTACTCAACTCCATCTCTGATTTTCTTTTGCCACATATTAGAAATTGTAAGACATCCCAAGGGACTTGGGAAACCTTGTCATCTTATTTTTTCTCCAACACAAGGGCTAGGAAAAATCAATTGTGGATTGAATTCACAACATTAAGGAAACAACCTAAGCAAGCTGTTTCAGAATTTGTGACCAAGATAAAAGATGTAGCAAATCAATTAGCAAGTATAGGAGAAGAGATTGAAGAAGAACAGATTGTGAGGCAAGTGATCAATGGGATCAAGGCTGATGACAAATGGGAAAGCTTCACCACTGCCATGGACCTTTACATGAACATGCAAATTCTAGATCTAACAACTCATTGTTCACTCATGAAGCAAACCTCAACAAGAATGGAGATACATCCAAAGGCAATAACTCTTTTGCCCTATACGCTGATAAAAAGTCTAAAGATAAAGGCAAGAGCAAGAAGGTGGAAGATGAAGGCTCTACCTCCCAAGCCAACTATGCAGGGAGAGGTAGATCATCAAGAGGAAGGGGCAGAGGAGGTAAGAAAGGTAGGGGGAGATCCTATAACTCCTCACCATGCAACATTTGTGGTTTATCAAATCATACTACAGATGAGTGTTTCACGAATTACAAGAATCAGAGAGGAAGAGGATACCAAAGAGGTGGATACTCATAGTCGAGGGAGATTCAACCATCATCAAGGCTACAACAATAACTAAAACAACAATTACAACAATAACTACAATGGCAACTACCAAGGAGGATTAAAATCCAGAAAGGACTACAACAACTACACAGAGGACCATGATGACTCTCTTCTGATCATGAACATGACTTCAAAATCAGGTACAAATGATGACCACCTATTCTACATTAACTCAGGATGCTCAAATCATGTGGCTGGCAATGTAGCACTACTCTCTGATCTTGAGGAACAAAAGGTAAACATCAAGTCCAAACAGGTGATGATACCAAGCACTTAGTAGTTAAAGTTGGAAATGTTAATACTTGTGATGGAAATCAGAATTTGTTGGTCAGGGTACTCTATGTACCAACCATTACAAAAAATCTCATGAGTGTTGGACAGATTGTGGAGAAAGATTTGCACGTTAGATTCAATCAATATGGAGCATTTGTGGAGGATCCAAGGCATGGGCTCAAGAGGATTGCTAAAGGAGAGAAATTAGGTAGACTTTTCACTTTTGAGTTAGAAGATACAAAGAATATTGCACTATACAGTTATAAAGATAAAACACTTTCAGAGCTTAAGATTTGGCACAAAAGATTAGCGCATGTAGGAGAAAGAACTTTGAAGCAAGTATGCAGGGACCAATGTGTGCTTGGAATACCTAATGTATCCAAGCAACATATGATTTACAAGTGTGGTGCTTGTCAATTTGGGAAGTCTCACAGATTACCCTTCTCAAAGAAAGGTTACATGCATGAAAACTACCTAAAGATTGTCCATACAGATGTATGGGGACCAAACAAAGACCTCTCAGTCTTAGGATCAAGGTATTATGTATCTTTTATTGATGATTATAGCAGATGGACTGTATTGTACTTCATGAAGCACAAGGATGAGGTGTTTAATTGCTTTAAAAAATATCTTGCACTTGTTGAAAATCACACAGGGAAGAGTTTGAAGAGGCTAAGGTCAGATGGAGGAGGTGAGTACTTGTCCAATGAGTTTGAAAACTTCTTGCAAGACAGAGGCATCAAAAGAGAAATAACCACAACGTATTCTCCTGAATAGAATGGGGTAGCTGAGAGAAGAAATATGTTGATTGTTGAGATAGCTAGGTCTATGTTGAATGAAAAAAAGTTACCTAACTATCTATGGGCAAAGAGTGTTTCTACTGCCACTTACCTCATAAACAGGTTACCATCTAGGTCCCTTGATGGCATGACACCTTATGAAGCATGGCATGCTAAGAGACCCTCACTTGACCATTGCAAGATATTTGGATGTGTAGCATATGTACACATTCCTTCTCAGATAAGAGGTAAGCTAGACCCAAAGGCTGAAAAGTGCATCTTTATTGGATATGAAATAAATACAAAAGGTTACAGGTTTTATAACCCTACCAATAAGGGCTTCATGGTGAGTAGAGATGTTGTCTTTGATGAAAATGATTCTTGGTATGAGAATGAATGCAGGAAGGTTAAATTACCCTATGATTTGGAAGAGGAGTTTCCAAGTCTTGCAAAGGAGGAACCTACTCAGAATGAAGACTCAAGTTCAGATGATGAAGATACTATCAACCTTGAAGAGTTCAAGGCATGGAAGTCCAAGGGCAAAATGAATATGAAGGAGCTTGAAGACATACCTGAATCCTTAACTCAATCAATCAGAAGGTCAGAAAGAGAAAGTAAAAAACCTATCAGATATGGGTATGATACATCTCTTGTTACTAAACATTCTGTTTATCTTGCCAAATATTTGTCAATTGAAGAACTAGGATCATATGCAGAAGCCATAACCAAATCAGAATGGAAAGAAGCTATGGATGAGGAGATTGAGGCACTCAAGGAAAGTGATACATGGGAGTTAGTACCAAAGAAGGACTTCATGAAGGTAATAGGATCCAGATGGATCTATAAACTCAAAAGAAACTTTGATGGGTCAAATAATAGGTACAAAGCAAGATTGGTAGCCAAGGGTTTTTGCACAAACCCAAGGCATTGAATATGAGGAGACATTCTCACCTATGGCCAAGATGCCAACAATTAGAGTGTTGGTTAGTGTGGCTGCATCAAAAAATTGGAATATGTACCAATTCGATGTCAAGAATGCTTTCTTGAATGGATGGATTTCAGAGGAGGTATATATGTCAGAACCTCCTGGCTATGAGGACCCTAAGAAGGTAACATATGTTTGCACATTGAAAAAGGCTTTATATGGATCGAAGGAGGCACCAAGGGCATGGAATTACAGGTTAACTACATACCTCCAAGACCAAGGTTTTGTTATGAGCAAGGTAGATACTTGTCTATTTATCAAGAGAACTAATCCAGAGGTAATATACCTTTGTGCTTATGTTTATGACATCATAATTATAGGTAATGATGTCAATGGAATCAGACAAATCAAGAGCCAGATGATGAAGGAGTTCAAGATCAATGATCTTGGTCTATTGAAGTACTTTCTTGGGCTTGAGTTAGTCTATAGTATTTCAGGGATACACATTAGTCAGAAAAAGTACATATAGGATATGTTGAAAAAGTTTCAATTGTAGGATGCCAAAGTAGCAAGCACTCCAATGGAGGTAAACCTAAAATTAAGTGCCTATGAAGGTGATGAAGTCAATGACATTATAGGTTATCAAAGTATGGTGGGTAGCTTGAACTATGCTACCTTAACAAGGATAGATATTGCATATGGAGTTAGTGTGCTAAGTTAGTTTATGCACAAGCCAAGGATACCTCACTTAGAGGCTGCCAAGAGAATCTTGAAGTATCTCAAGGGTACACAACATAATGGTTTGTATTTTCCTTATACTTCAGATATTGATATCAAGATCTATTCAGATGCAGATTGGGCAGGGTGCAAGGATGATAGGAGGAACACTTTTGGATATCTTTCTTTTGCAGGTGACAAACCAATTTCATGGTCTTCAAAGAAGCAACCTACTGTTGCTTTGTCTTCTACAAAGGCAGAGTATAGAGGACTGGCTAATGCCAGGCAAGAAGCCATATGGAGTAAGCTTTTATATACAGAATTGGGTTTATATACTAGGTCTCCAATAATCTTTGGAGATAATACAAGTTCTCTTCACCTTGCAGCTAATCCTATCTATCATGCTACAACCAAACATATAGAGGTCCATTACCATTATGTGAGAGAGAAGTTGGTAAGCAAGGACATTCAACTAACCTATGTATCAACCAACATGCAGTGTGCAGATTTGTTGACTAAAGCTTTGGATGGAACCAAGCTTTGCAGATGTCTGCGGAAGCACGCGAACAGCACAAGGAAGAAGAAGAAGCTTGGAGCACAAACACACAATACTGAATGTATTACTAGATAATGTACAAAGATAAGTAGCCCACTAGGGCAATAGGCGTATATACAAGCCTTGTTGTAGTTTCCATAATAATCATTGAACCTTCCTCTTGAGTAGCCATAACTTCCTCTATTGTATCATCTGCCTCTTTGATTCCTAGAATTCCTAAAGCAATTTTCAGTTGTATGATTAGTTAGTCCACAAATAGAACATGGGTTGGAGTCTTGGGATCTCCCCTTGCCTTGTCTACCTCCTCTTCCTCTACCTCTGAAGAGCTTTCCTTTGTTTTCTTTGGACTTTCTTTTATCAGTATATAAGGCCGAAGATTGATTACCTTTAGAGCTTTCTCCATTTTTGATAAGCTTTGCCTCTTGAGTAAGTAGTTATCCAATGAGTTTATTGAAATCAAGTACATGCATGTCCATGTACAAATCCATAGCTGTGGTGAATGCTTCCGACTTGTCATGTGCCTTCAAGCCATTGATGACCTGCATTACAATTCGCTCTTCATCTATTACCTCTCCAATGCTTCCCAACTGATTTGCTATGTCCTTGAGCTTTGTGACAAAATCAGTCACATTTTGTTTGGGAGCTTTCTTGAGAGTTGTTAAGTCCAGCCATAGTTGATGCTTCCTAGCTTTAATACTTGAAGAGAAGAAAGCTTCAAGTGCATCCCACACTTCATGAGATGTCTTACAACTTCTAATGTGAGGAAACAAAAAATCTGAGATAGATTTGAGGAGATAAGACCTTGCAAGTGCATCCTTGGAGTACCATGTGCTCAATCTTTCTTGCTCTTCTTGTGTTGTTCAGCTTTTGTTCCTAAAACTTGGCATAACTTCATCTCCAGCCACATAATCATATAAAATTCTACCTTGGAGATAAGCTTCCATTCTTAATGACCAAGCTCAGTAGTTACCTCTGTCCAATTTGTCAATTGATGATGAAGGAAATCCATCTGCCATCCTTGCTCTGATACCCATGTGAAGAGATGGATTGGTATGTGCTTGAAGATGAAGAGGTGTTGCAAAATCCCTGATCTACACCAGCCAAATGAACTCTAGGAGTATGTGGTGGGCCCTTTTAGCTTTCCAATGGATGTACTACAAACCCTATGTACCTTGGAAGATCACTCTCAAAACGATAGATCAAAACAGATAAGTTGGAGTTAGCTAGGAGGTGAAGAACTTGCTATTTTGGTTCATATACTTGTCTAGTGTTTTGCATAATTCTCCGAGCACAACAGTAATTAGCTTAATTCCTTGTGGGGAAGTCTAATTAACTTAAAGAGCTAACTTTCAAGAGTAATCTCAACAAAAATAATGAACCACACACTGAGAATGATGTTTAACAAGTTATGACATCATCTCGATTTTCATGGGCTGCTATAGTAATGAGACCAATGAGCAGACAAATGAACATCACTCAATATTTACGAATCCAATGATTATGAAAATTTGTATTCTTATACTAGATAGTATGTTGAATCCAACAAGCTTTAAATATGAACTCAAATGATAATGAAAATGAAAGTATATTGATTGTAGAATACAATGGACTTACTAATACATATGTGTGCCTTAGAATCACAACTTGATATGGCATAAAGCTCAGCTCTTTGAGGTCTTCTCTGAGGTCTCTCTAACCACAACTAAAGCTGCCATCTATTTATGTTGAGCTTGGGAGGCTAACTTCCCTCAATCACTCTCCAATCAATAAGTGATTGATTTGATTCTCTATCTACCACAAATCACGAATTCGTGACTGCTCTTTCCCTTTTTCATCAAGTGGACTCAACCACTTAAGATTCTTTAGCTTTTACATTAAGTAAAGTCTTCAAAGGTTACAAGAGGTAGTTCACAAGTGAACTTTACATTGTCTTCATTTTCACGCTTCTTCTTTGAATTTGTGGGACTCAAGCCAATACTTACGCTTCTCATAGACTTGCTCCAACAAATAGGATAAAGGCTTAAGCAATACATATAGAGATGTCCAGCTCCAAAATTACCAATTGAGGCCAACCAAGTGTCATTTTTTTTATGGTCTCTTAAGGGGAAAACTTAGATCATGTGTACTTGAAAACTAAAGATACCCTAGATCAACTTTGAGGAACTAGTGTCCTTCATGATCACTAAGAATATGAACACGGGAGATTCAAAGGCAAAGGACAATCAAGCCCAAACATTTGATGCACGTAAAGAAAGGGGTAAAGGAAGAATTCAAGGTAAGAGTAGAGGAAGGAAAGGAAGAGGCGTAAATAGAGAGTGAGATCAAGATCAAGTGCACATATGTTCTTCATGAACATGAAGAGGGAAGTATGGATAAAGAAGAATGTAGAATCAGATCCTAGACCACAATAATATAGATGGATGATACATATGTGGCACATATGGTCACTATGCAAGACATTTCTCTTCAATGAGATAAGGGAAAAACATCTACAAAGGGAAAGGTAATTATGAATCTACCCTAATGGAAATGAGACCATGTCACTCATGATGCAAATGAGTTCTAACAAGACACAAGGACGAAATATATGGTATATTGACATTGCATGCAACAATCAAATGAGCTGCAACAAGAAATACTTTTGAAATATGCAAATAAAATCAAATAAAGTTCATATCGAAACAGGTGATGATACTAACCATGCTCTTAAACATATACGTTATTTCAAGATAGATGGTTGCCATAAAGCTAAATATTTGAAATATTTTCTTCATGTTCTTCTAATTACAAAGAATCTTATTTCTATGGGACAAATTGTTGAGAGAGGTGTGTAGGTTAAGTTCAATGAAAATTGATGGTATGTGGAAAACCCTTAAGTGTGGCTTAGGTTCATGTACAAAAGCAAACAAGGAGGTGATTCACATTGGATGTGAATCGAAACTTCAATCACGTATGTTACTCTACATATGGAGATAGGAAGGTAGTAGAACTAGAACTTTGGCATAAGAGATATAGACATGTCAATATTCAAAGATAAAAAGACATGGATAATAGGAGGTTAGTACTTGGGGTACAAAATCCTCATAATCAAAGTCCTAGGAACTTTTGTGAGTCTTTTTAATTGGGTAAACTAGGTTGACATTTAGGAAGCTTAATTATGTGACTTATCATGCACTTGATTTGGTTCATATAGATCTTTGGGGGCCAACAAAGGAGAGATCAAATGGAGGTAATAGATAACTTGTAACCTTCTCTAATGGTTGCACAAAGATGACTTGGCACTATTGGATGAAACATAAATCAAATGCCTTTTATTATTTCAAGACATTCAAGGTTGTTGTAGAAAAGGAATGTGATAAGTATAAATAACTCCTAAAGTCAGATGGTGGGGGAGAGTATTTCATTCTCTCATTTCTTGCAATCTAAGGGTACTAAGAGCTAAGTTACATGTAGGTACACACCTAAAGAAAAGGTAGCACAATGATAGAATAGATACATTGTTGAATGTGCTAGGGCTATCACGATAGAGAAAAAAAACGCAAAGATTCTCTTATGTATATAGTGGTTTCTCAATGTGCCTAGAGGTGATTGGTAGGATTCTCAAAGAAGCTTTATCATACTTACCTATAGACGATAATGGTGTTGTAACTTGTAAGAAATCACTAAATACATAGAAAAGAACATCACGTTCAAGCTCTATCTCTCTCTCTCTCACACACACACACACAGAGTATCAAATGAGGGGAATGAGGAAGAACTAGTAGATATGCATCAAATTACGTTCTTTCCGTCAAGATGAAGGTGAGTGGCTATGGTGGATGGAGGTGATGGGCATGATGATGGAGATGAAAATGATACAAAAAATAACAAAAATGATACGATTTATGTAGCAAAGCTCCCAATGTGGATACTCTATGCTCTGACCACCACACACTCATCCTCAAGCTATGTTCTCTGACAATGGCACCAAATTCGGTGTAAATCTAGGATAATGGTGAGTATCATCATCAAAAAGCGTCAATGTGTAATTGTCAATTCATGGAGGCATGAGGATGATAACATGATCATGAGCGAGTGATGTGAGCAAAGGTGAAGGTGAGAAGCACACAAGATACACAGACACAAACATACACACACATACACACACATACACACACAAAAGGACGAAGCAAAGAGTATGAGAAATGGAAGTTGTGTTGATCTCAATAAAAATATCTCCCAATGATCTTATAACCTCTCTTTCACCAAAATGATGAACCTCCAAAAATGATTTTTGTAGTTTTATTTATGGTTTATTAATAGCTTTGGAAGGTTTCAAAACACAATGTTAGGCATAACTAAAAATTATGTTTTAGAATAGATTTTAAGGGTCTAATGAGTTCCAAAAAACTTGAATATTTCTATGTATATTCTACCTAATCTACTCAAGCTCAAGAACGTATCTGCTTGTCAAAATGCAGAATATGTTTAAAAATTTGGAGTCTTGATTTTTCGCATATACAATCGTATTGGTAAAAATGAATACTATGAACGTGAATTGTATGAATTATTAATAGTTATCTTCACACCTCACTTATGTGACTTGATTTACATGCTTCCTTGTCTTCTATATCTTCTCCTCCTAGGGGAGCACTTCAGGTTATCTTACCTTTGCAGGTTCAAAGCTTATTTCATGGTCATCCAAGAAGCAACCCACAGTTGCTCTCTCTACTACTGAAGCCGAATATAGAGGTCTTGCCATAGCTACACAAGAAGCTACGTGGATGAAGACATTATTCAAAGATCTTGGATTGGAGTTTGGAACTCCAAGTATTTATGGTGACAATATGAGTTATATTCATTTGGCTCCTAATCCTATTTTTCATGCAAGGACTAAACATATTGAAGTTCATTATCACTATGTAAGAGAGAAGGTTCTAAGCAAAGAGATTCAAAAATCATATGTGTCCACTCATCAACAATGTGTAGATATTCTAACCAAAGCATTGGATGGTACAAAGCTCTGCAAGTTCAAAGCCATGATTAGTTTGCAGGTAATCTTGGAAGACTGAAGACCTCAAGCATACTTGGCTTGAGGGGGAGCTATTGGAGCAAGTCTATGACAAGCCTAAGTATTGGATTGAATCCCACAAATTCATAGAAGAAGCCTTAAAATGAAGATTATGTAAAGTTCACTTGTGAACTACCTCTTGTAGCTTGTGAAGAGTTTACTCAATGCAAAAGTGAAAGAATCTTAAGTGGTTGATTCCACTTGATCAAAAAGGGAAATAGGAGCCACGAATTCTTGATTTGTGGTAGGTAGAGAATCAAATCAATCACTAATTGATTGGAGAGCGATTGAGGGAAGTTAGCCTCCCAAACTCAACTATAAATAGATGGCAACTTTAGTCGTGGTTAGAGAACTATGTGAAGACCTCCAAGAGCTGAGCTTTATGCCATATCAAGGTGTGATTCCAAGGCACACATATGTATCAGTAACTCCATTGTATAGTACAAGCAATATAATTTCATTTTCATTATCATTTCGGTTCATATTTCCATGTTCTTGTGAAGTGTACTACTCACTGCCATATCTCTCAGTTTTCTCAGTCAGACTGCAGAGATGGTTTCCCTGAGCTTGGTGCATCATTTTCAGTGATTTAACTTGGTAAAGTTAGCTCTACAAGTCTACTATATGGTCATCAAGTTTCATTTCATTTGGGTATTGAAATCTTCAGTTATCTTCAGTTGAAGTCAACCTTGTCTGTCATTTTCACTTCTCTATCAGGTACCCAACTTTTTTACTCATCTTGTGAGAGTTGTTTCTCAGTGTGTAATTATCCACATTAAAGGCTTTAATGCTTGTTGGATTTAGCTTACTGTCTATTATAAGCATATAATTTTTCATAATCATTGGATTCTTAAATCTGGAGTTATGTTCATTTTGCGGCTCACTGGTCTCAAACTATAGCACCCCATGAAAATGGGGATGATGTCATCAGTTGCTAAACATCATTCTCAATGTGTGGTTCATTATTCTTGATGAGATTACTCTTGAAAGTTAGATCTTTAAGTTAATTAGACTTCCCCAAGAGGAATTAAATTAATTGCTGCTGTGCTCAGAGAATTATGCAAAACACTGGACATGTGTATGAACGAAAATAGCAAGTTCTTCACCTATGAGCTAACTCCAACTTATCTGTTTTGATCTATCTTTTTGTGAGTGATCTTCCAAGGTACATAGGGTGTCTAATAAATCCTTTGGCAAGCTAAAAGGGCCACCATATACTCTTGGGGTTCATTTGGCTAGTGTAGATCAAGGATTTTGCAACACCTCTTCATCTTCAAGCACATACCTATCCATCTCTTCACAACCACAACATATCCAAACTGCTTCATTTTTATCTTGTTGGAAATCTCTTCGCATGAACTTTCTCCGTTCCCAATATCTCACTCAAAAGGTATATATTCTGTGAGATATCTGTCAGAGACTGAGGTCCAGGTTTATAGTGTACTTATGTGTGTAGGTGGTCTATTTTGGTCAGTTGCATTTCCTGATCAAAACTCATCCAAATTACTTGTTTTTAGCTTTTTGGAAAGTTATATGTGTCTACTTTCTTTGTACCTAATATCTTTCTTAAATGATATATATTTAGAGAGGTATTAGTCCGAGAGTGAAGTTGATTTCTTCAGCATACTTGTGTGGACAAGTAGTTCATCTTTGTGAGTTGTGTTTCCTAATCAAAACTTGTCCAAATTAAGTTATTTATAGCTTGTTAGAACGCGCTTATTGTCTACTTTGTTTGAATAAAGGCACAAGTCCATTTGAGTTATGTATTGAGAGCAGAAAGCTATCTAAGGTGAAGCTATTTGTCCAAGTGTTGGACATACAAGGGCTCACTACACATTTCCGTTGCACATAGGAGAACGCATTCTCCACAGTTGGTATGAGAGAAAACTTGGTATTGAAGCTTCATCAACAGAGTTGGAGTTAAAGCAAAGCAAAAGAGGAGCTACAAAACAAGAGGGAGCTTCACAAACGCAAGAGCAAAGGACAATATAACTATTCGAGGTAACTCTCAAAGTCTTTGATAGTCTTCAATGGGAGACTTGGGTCAACAAGTAAAGAAATTGGATAAGGATAACTATCCCGTGTGGAAGTTTAGAATAACCAACTACCTAATGGGCAAAGGCTTATGGGGTATTGTGAGCAGTGATGATGCTCGATCTCAAATCAATCCACCTATGGCCACCAAGGTCCATAAGAGGCAAGAAAAAGAATGGGAAGAGAGGAATAGGAGAATCATGTTCCTCATTTCGCAAGTCATTACTAATGCCATGGTAGGGCATATTCAACATCTAGAGAAAGCTAAGGATGCTTGGGAAGTTCTTTAAAGGATGTATCAACAAATACCAAAGCTAGGAAACTTGAACTCAAGAATGAGTTGAACACAATCAAGAAAAGTTCGAGTCAATCCATAGCTGAATATACTTTGAAGATTAAGGAGCTAAGCGATGCTTTAGCTTCTATTGGCACAACCGTTGAAGACGAAGATCTTGTGTGTTATACTCTCAATGGATTGAGAGAAGATGAAAGATAGAAGACTTTTATAACTTCCATTAACTTGAAAGATGCATGTCGAGGTTTTGAACAACTAATCCCTCATCTTGTCAGAGAAGAGCTTAGCTTTGGTAGTCCCAAAGGAAAGGACAGCCACAACCAAATGTTATATGCAGGTCGTGGTAAAGGAAGGAACTCAAGAGGAGGCTCAAAAGGAAAAGTAAAAGATCACAACAACTCCAACTACAATCAAAACAATTCGGAAGACAACAAGGATGCATCAAATGCCAACACACAAGGAAGGGGTCGAGACAAAAGTAGAGAAAGAGGCCGAGGCTCCTACAATACTCATAAAGGTATAAGATACTATCATTGTGGTAAAGTAGGACACTATACTAGTGATTGTTCGCTGAAGAATGGAAGACCAAATGGAGGCAATCAAAGGAACCAAAGCAACTATGCAAGCACCTCAAATGAAGGAAGCAAGGACACACTACTTGCAATGAGACATGAGTATAGAAGCTCTTGTGAAGATGACAAAAAATGGTACTATCTAATGTTCTTCATGTTCCTACAATTTCAAAGAACTTGATTTCAGTAGGAAAAATGGTAGAGAAGGTTTATCATGTCATATTCAATGAGAATGGATGCTTCATAAAGAATCCAAAGGAAGGCTTCAAGGTCATTGCTCGAGGTAGAAGAGAAGGACGGATGTTCACTTTGGACGTCCAAGATCCACATGGAAAGGTCATGTACATTCAATGTGGGAACAAGAAGATTTCAGAGCTAGACCTATGGCACATATAGGACACGTCAAAATTCCAAAGTTGGAGGACATGAGCAAACATGAAGTCGTAAGAGGTCTTCCAAAATTTAATAGCATTGGACTACATGAGTTATGTGAAGCTTGTCAACTAGGAAAGCAAACAAGGCAGCCATTCAAGAGGAGCAATTATGTGGCCCCAAATGCCTTGGACTTGATACACACGGATGTATGGGGACCAAGCCAAGTGGTATCAATGGCTGGTAATAGATTTTTTGTCACCTTCATTGATGATCACTCAACAAAGGTATGGCTGTTTTGTATGAAGCAAAAATTAGAGGTATTTTCTATATTCAAAAGATTCAAAGTTGAAGTTGAAAAAGAAATCGGAAGTTCTATCAAAACCTTAAGGTCTGATGGTAGAGGAGAATACTTCTCCAAAGAATTTTCAGATTTTCTACAAGACAATGGGATCAAAAGGTAGCACAACAAAATGGAGTAGCTTAGAGGAAAAATAGGCAAATTGTTGAAATTGCAAGATGCATGCTCAACAAGATGAAGATACCATTGTACTATTGGGTTGAAGCTACCACAACTTTATTAGATGAATAAGTGCACAACATCACGAATACATCACTTGACTCCAGAGGAGGTATATTCCGATAAGAAACCTAATCGTACACACCTCAAAGTGTTTGGATGTGTTTGCTTTGTTCACATTCCACAAGAAGTTAGAACAACGATGGAACCAAGATCGGAAAAATGCATTTTCATCGGCTACTCAACGGAGCAAAAAGGATACAAGTGGTACAACCCTAGAAAAAAGGAATTAAGAGTCTCGCGAGATGTGGTCTTTGATGAACTAAGACCATGGTATGAAGATAAAGGAAAGGAAAAGATTCTTGAAGAAGATTGTAATGATTATGCACGAACAAATCAAAGAGAAACTCAACAATCAAGCACAAAGGTTTCAGGTCCAGAGGCATCTACATCAAATGAGGAATGTTCAACATGGAGGGGGAGTCATTCTATGTCTCCAAATTCAGCTCATAGTAGAATTGAAGAAGCAAGTGCTACTCAAAATAGTGAGATAGATGCAAATGCAGAAGAATATGAAGAGGTAATCACTCCGATGGTAAAGCTAAATAGGTTAAAGAAGAAGCTTTCTAAAGGAAATGAAAGACGATCTTCAAGGACAAGGTATCCAACTCAAAGGTTGAGTTATGATAGTTTTATGTCAACACATTTTGCATACATGATGCACGTTGTCAAAGACAAAGATCTTGAGACACTTGAGACATATGAAGAAGCTTGCACACAAAAGGAATGGAAGCAAGCTATGAAAGAAGAGATCAAAGCTCTCAAAGATAATCACACATGGGAGCTAGTGCCAAAGAAACAATGTATGAAGATTGTTCCAAACAAATGGGTGTTTAAAGTAAAGAGGAATGTTGATGGTTCACTAGCTAGATATAAATCTAGATTAGTTGCCGAAGGATTAGTTGCCGAAGGATGAGGTTTTTAGCCCTGTTGCAAATATGGGAACTATGAGAACATTAATCGCAATTGGTGCTCCAAGGAGATGGCCATTATATCAACTCGACATCAAAAATGCTTTTCTTAATGGAGAACTACAAGAAGAGGTATACATGAGTCAACTGATTGGATTTGAAGATGAAAACCATCCACACTTTGTTTGCAAGTTGAAAAAGGCAATTTATGGCTTGAAGCAAGCACCAAGAGCATGGAATCAAAGATTGGTAGAATATCTAACTATGTGTGGATACAACCCAAGTAATGTAGATCCTTCATTGTACATGAAGAAGGAAGCAAATAGAGAGGTATATATTTGCATATATGTCGATGACCTCATCATAATAGGAAATGCTGTTACAGGGATTAAGGATATCAAAAGGAAGCTTGGTAAGGAGTTTAAAATTTCAGATCTTGGAAAATGTGTGTTCATTGGCTACTCAAATGAGAAAAAAGGTTATAGGTGCTACAAAACTCTCTCAAAGAAGCTATGTGTGTCAAGAGATGTTGTCTTTGATGAGTCAAGGTCATGGTATGGAGACAGGTGCAGAGCAAAGTTGGATGAAGAGGATCAAGAGGACTATATAGACTTTGATTTGCAGATTCAAACTCAAGAGTCAATAACAATCATTGGACTAGAGGCTTCTACATCTAAGGTACACTCATATGAGCACTCTTACATTTATGATTATGATAGAGCATCCCCTACTTCAAAGTATAGAATGCTACAAGAGATTTCGATATAATGAAGATGTAGTATCCTGAAGGTCAAGAGAGGAGGTCTACAAAGAATAAGGCATTCCCACAAAGGTATACATATGGTTCTTTCATGGAAAATCACTATGCATACATGATGAATGTCATTGCAAATCATGAGCTAAATTCTTTTCAGGAGGCAAAGACCAAACTGGAGTGGAGGAAATCTATGCATGAAGAGTGCAACTCTCTTAAGGAGAACAACACTTGGAAACTATTGCCCAAGAAGGAAGGCATGAAGATAGTATAGAACGTGTGGGTGTAGAAGACCAAGAGGAATGCAGATGGCAGCTTGGCAAGGTACAAGGATAGAATAGTAAGCAAAGGCTTCACACAGACACAAGGGTTGGATTATGAGGAGACTTTTAGCCTTGTGGCAAACAAGGCTGGCATTAGAGCCCTCATAGTCCTATGTGCAGCAAGGAGGTGGCCTATCTACCAGATGGACATAAAGAGTGCTTTCATGAATGGTGAGTTATAAGAAGAGGTGTTCATGGAACAACCTCAAGGGTATGTAGATCCAAAACATCCTACCTATATTTGCAAATTGAAGAAGGCCTTGTATGGCCTAAAGCAAGCCCCTATGGGCTTGGAATCAGAGGCTAGTGAACTTCTTGAAGAGGTGTGGTTTCTCTCCAAGTGATGCAGATCCATCTTTGTATATAATTTTGATATGCATATATGTAGATGATCTTCTTGTAACAGGTGATGATGATGCACGGATAAGGACCATCAAGGAGAAGCTTGGAAGAGAGTTCAAAATCTTAGATTTTGGTGTGTTGTTGATTACGTTTGGCATGACAGATTGCAAAATAATAGCTCAACCTATGTATTCAAATGTCATCTTAAGCAAGGAAGATGGTAAGAAGTTAGAAGAGCTTACACTATACAAGAGCATTGTGGGATCATTGATCTATGCTACACTCACAAGACCTAACTTGCACTACATAGTCGGAGTTCTATCTCAGTTCATGCCTGTAGCCACAAATACATGTCTCAATCATGAAAAGAGAGTTTTAAGATATGTGAGGAGTATATTTATTTATGGTTTCTTATATAGGTATGATGAAGAACTTCAAGTAAGAGCATGGAGTGATGCAGATTGGGCAAGGAGTGTTGATGACAGAAGCTCAACTTATCTATGTTTTCATGCTAGGTATAAAAGAAATTTCATGGATGAGCAAAAAGTAGCTAAGAGTTGCATAGCCTTCAACAAAGGCTGAATATAGAGCTTTAGCCCTCACTACATGTGAAGCAATCTGGCTTACAAAGATCTTCAGAGATCTTGGTATACAACGTGGACCAATTCCACTTTATGGAGATAACATGTCAAGCCTACATATTGCTCACAACCCCATGTATCATGCAACGAGCAAGCATGCTGAGGTGCATTACCATTATGTAAGGGAAATGTTTGCAAGTGGGAACATTAATGTTCATATTGTAGGTACAAAGGATCAAGTTGCAGATATCTTTTGCCAAAAGCTTGGGTGTGACCAAGTTTACAAAGTTTTCAAAGGCTATGATCTTACTTGATATGGACACTAGGACATTAAGCTTGAGGGGGAGTGTTGAAAATGTGAACTATGCAAAATTTAGGTGGACAAAAGAGGTCAAAAGATCTTAATATGGACAAATGTCAAGATTTAGATCACTTAGGGCAGTCTCAAGGTTGGGCAAGATAGTCCTTAGGCAGTATAAAAGTCTCGAGAGTCATCCAAAAGCTATAAAAGGAGGTGAAGAGACAACAAATGCATGGACGTCTTGTAGGATATTGACGACCCAGAGACATATACTGAAGGAGGCTCAAGGAGAGAGTCATCCATAGCTCAAGGAGCTGACTCCAAAAGGAGGAACTCACGAATAAAAGTCACGACGCTAAATACTACAATGGATGTGAAAGACAAAGAAGAACCATGAATCATGTCATAATCATCATTAAAAGCTACATGATTGGCATCCATGGGCATATGGCAAGAATACAAAGTATGGGTGAAAACTCCGTAAAATGATAATGCCTAATACAAAATAGATATAAAGTAAGGATCTATAAGCAAAAAATATCCTCAATGATGTATGTTCTACTATAAGCAGATAGAACAAGTACATTTGCTCTTTCCTAACTACTACATTCAGAAAGAAAACTTTACTTAACTTTTTTCTTTACTTCTTCATCATTGAGAAACATAAAAGAAAAAAAATAAAAAATTAGTAAATTTGAAAACAATAGACCATACTCATGCAAAAAAAAAACTTTCCTGGGTTTGTTTGATTTTACTTTGATTTCCTTATTTTGTTTTGATTTTGTTTCTTTTTCTTTTTATTATTTTTATATACATTGCTACTTTTATCTATACCTTCTATTCTTTTATTTATACATTCTTCTTTTTCGTATTTTAGTTTTATTTCTCTCACCACTTTGGATCCTAATTCTTTTTACTTCTTTTTCTTTACATAATTCTATTTTTTATGTTCTTTTTATTTTTTAATCACATAAATTCTTTTAAATTATATCTAATTTCTTTTTAATTATATTTCTCGTTTTTTTGTTAATTTATTTACATATTTTCTTTTTAATTAATTCCTAGATTTTTGTTTACACTATTCCTATTATTCTTTAATTTAATTAATATATTTATATTAACTTATTTATTTTATTTACATTAATTTCTAAAATTATGTTTATTATTAACTATGTAATTAGTTTTTTTTACATTACATTATATGAATTTTTTATATTAGTTCTTCAGTTTATTTATTTATTTATTTAAAAAGTAGATTAACTCAAAACTAAAAAATAAAACTCAAACTCTCGCGCTCTCTCTCTAATCTTTACAGGATGAAATCCTTGCATTGGCTCCTCTACTACTCTCTCTCTCTCTCTCTCTCTCTCTCTCTCTCTTTGTGTGTGTGTGTGCCTCTTTGTACCTTTGATATCTACATATTCTCTATGCTCAACCTCTCTCTCTATCTGTCTCTTTTTCTATCTACCTCTCTCTCTCTCTCTCTATTTCTCTATCTAATAGTCAGAGTTGCAATGTCGCTCGATCTAAATATGCACTTGTTGTTGGAGATAGACGTCTGCGGAAGCAGGCGAACACCACAAGGAAGAAGAAGAAGCTTGGAGAACAAACACAATACTGAATGTATTACTAGAGAATGTACAAAGATAAGTAGCCCATTAGGGCAATAGGCGTATATACAAGCCGAGGGAAAAAAACCTCCTAAAGAGGGATAAAAGTGCCCCGGCGGTCCTAGAGTGTTCACACACATCACTACCTAAATATATCAACAAATCCCCCTTGGGAGTGATGCAGTGAACAAGGAGCTGGCACTCATGTATAAGGAAGTGCCAAGCTATGCCGAAATCACTCCACAAAAGAAAGTAAGCCGAAAGCTTTGCGGAAAGCTTCAAACTTCTCCCTAGGTAGAGCCTTCGTGAAAAGGTCTGCAATGTTCTCCTGCGTGGGCACATATGCCAAGCTGATCTCCCCAGCAGAGAACCTCTCCCTGACATAGTGATAATGCACCTCAATGTGCTTAGTGCGAGCATGGAACAGAGGGTTCCTCACAACTACCAATGTGCTCTGACTGTCAGTGAAGATGGTGGTGGCCGAAGACTGGCCAACACCCAAATCAGCCATAAGGCGTCTGAGCCACACACACTCAACAGTCGTTGTGAAAGCTTCCCTATACTCAGCCTCACAACCAAGATATACATGAGGTACCAAGCATGAAGAAAAAATTGTTGGTTTTTACCCAAGCCTACATGCTTGATATATTTGATATCATCCTCATTTGTAAGTCACATGTGTAGTCATGTGAACACCTCTTGTAAAAGAGTTCATTTTTATCTCTTGTATTTGAAAAAAGAAAAAAGGAAAAGGATGGCTTACCTCATGCATGATGTGAAAGCAAATTCGTGGCTATAACTACCAAAATCACGAATTTTTGAGCTGTGGGAATCTCTCCTAACTTTGGGGATCACTTTTAGGTGGAGCCATTCGAATTCGAATTCAAAACTCCCTCCAAGAATCGCTATAAAAAGAGCAAGAAGGAAGAGGCGATTAGCAAGCCTTGTACGTGACAACTTCATGTCATTTTGTAAAGATCAAAGAGCTTACTCCATAGCTCTATCATTCTACTCCCATTGTGCAAGGATTCATTGCCAATGTGATTGTAATCATATGTGAATCTATACATTTATTATCATCTACTTCTCTGTTTTGTTCTCTGCTATACTCACTCAGAGCAGCGACTTCAGAAGGTCATATCTCGCGTTCTACTGAACCTTTTTCCATGATTTAACTTGGGTTGGATAGCTTATACTGTCTACTTGCTGTATATTAATGTTCAAGGTCATTGGATTACAGTTTTGGAGATATCTTCATTTTACTGCTCACTGGTCTATCTCTGCAAAGCCCCAAGAATGGTGGGCATGTTCCAGAAATTGATAAATCTTGTTCTCAGTGCTCAGTCCATCATTGGAAGTGTTTTAATTTTTATTGGGAAGCTTGCGAAGTCCATTTGCTATGCCCAAAAGGAATGTTTCAAATTCCTACCAGGTTGAGAGCACTGTTCATTTTTTCCAGCAGGTATCTGTCCAAAAATAGCAAGTTTTGGGAGCTAGTCATTTCGCAACTTGTCTATCTTCACTTAAACTTTTGGGATACATGTTCCAAAGTACTTGGCTGATATTTTGGTGGATTTAGGAAGCTCAAAGGGTCTACTAATCAACTCTGAGGTCTTAGTTGGCTGGTGTGAAGCTGGTTGTAGCGGCACCTACTCATCTTTGGATTGCATCCACCATCTCTCTTCACATTGGTATCAAAGCATAGTCAAGCAACATGGGAGATGGATTTCCATCAACAATTGACAAATTGGATCGAAACAACTACCCGGCATGGTCTCTAAGGATGGAGGCTTACCTTCAAGGGAGGAATCTATATGGATTCATATCCGGAGATGAAGCAATGCCAACCATGAGGAACAAAGGGCAACCATCACATGAAGAAGTGGGAGGACTTTTGAATTGGTGTTCGAAGGATGCACTTGCAAGGTCCTATATTCTAAACTCAATCTCTGATTTTCTTTTACCTCATGTCAATGAGGAACAAAGGGCAACCATCACATGAAGAAGTGGAAGGACTTTCGAATTGGTGTTCGAAGGATGCACTTGCAAGGTCCTATATTCTAAACTCAATCTCTGATTTTCTTTTACATCAAGAGAGACTTGGAATGCACTTGCTTCTTTCTTCTCTTCCAACACTCGAGCAAGGAAGAACCAATTGTGGATGGAGTTCACAACAATGAAGAAAAGCCCGAAGCAAAATGTGACTGATTATGTCACAAAGATGAAGGACATTTTCAACCAACTTGGAAGCATTGGAGAGGTAATTGAAGAGGAGCAAATCATTAGACAGATCATGAATGGAATCAAAGCAGACGACAAGTGGGAGTCATTCACAAAAACCATGGATTTATACATGGATATGCATGTACCCAACCTCAACACACTCATGGGCCAACTCTTCACTCATGAAGCAAAGATTAGCAAAGGTGGTGAGTCCTCAAGAGGTAATCAAACTTCTGCCTTATATTCTGATAAAGCTAAGATCAAGGACAAGTCAAAGAATAGGAAGAATGAAGATGAAGGTAGCTCTTTCCAAGCAAACTTTGCAGGTAGAGGAAGAGCTAGAGGAAGAGGCAGAGGTGGAAAGCAAGGCAGGGGGAGATTCCAATCATCTCAACCTTGCAACATATGTGGCTTATCTAACCATACTACTGAAGAATGTTTCAGGAATCCAAGGAACTCAAGAGGAAGAGGATTCAATATAGGTGGCTATGGATCAAATAGAGGCAAATACAATGGAGGCTACAACAACAGCAACAACTACTACAACAACAATTACAACAACAACAACTATCAAAGTGGCCATAGAGGAAGAAGAGACTACAATAACTATGCAGAGGACCAAAGTCAAGAAGATTCATTATTGATTATGAATCTATCAGCGAAGAAGGGTAAGGATGATGATCACATATTTTACATTGATTCGGGATGCTCAAACCATGTAGTAGGAAATGTGGCTTTACTTTCTGATTTGGAAGATCCTCATAACAAGCATGAAGTGCAGACAGGAAATGACACGAGGCACTCAGTGGAGAAGATAGGTAATGTGAAGACATCAGATGGGAATATGAACCTCTTAAGCAAACTCTTGTATGTCCCTACAATTACCAAAAATTTAATAAGTGTTGGACAGATTGTTGAAAAAGGATTGCAGGTTAGATTCAACCGATTTGGAGCATATGTTGAAGACCCAAGGCAAGGCTTTAGAAGGATTGCCAAAGGAGAAAAGACAGGAAGGCTTTTCACTTTTGAAGTGGAAGATACAAAGAACATAGCTTTGTTTAGCTATGGATCTCAAACTCTAACAGAGTTGGAGATATGGCACAAAAGGCTTGCTCACATTGGTGATAGGACATTCAAACAAATTTGCAGGGACCAAAGTGTACTTGGTTTGCCTAATATCACAAGGCAACACATGATTTGTAAGTGTGAAGCTTGTCAACTCGGCAAGGCTCATAGACAACCTTTCAATAAGAAAGGATATATGTATCAAAATCCTTTGGATCTAGTGCACACGGATGTGTGGGGTCCAAGTAAGGAGCCATCTATATCAGGCTCAAGATATTATGTGTCTTTCATAGATGATTGTAGCAGGTGGACCATTTTGTTTTTCATGAAGCACAAGGATGAAGTGTTTAATTGCTTTAAGAAGTATATTGCTCTTGTTGAAAACCAAACAGGTAGGACTTTGAAAAGACTCAGATCAGATGGTGGAGGAGAATACTTCTCTTCTGACTTTGATGCCTTCTTGCATGAAGAGGCATTAAAAGGGAAGTCACTACAAGGTATACACTCGAGCTCAATGGTGTAGCAGAGAGGAGGAATAGATCTATTGTCAAAGCTGCAAGGTCCATGCTCAACGAAAAGGGATTGCCAAACTACCTATGGGGAGAGGCTGTGTCTACAGCCACATATCTCATAAATAGACTTCCATCTAAGTTACTAGATGGAACCACTCCATATGAAGTGTGGAATGGAAGGAGACCTAGTCTAGAGCATTGTAAAATCTTTGGATGCTTAGCCTATGCTCACATTGCTTCTCAAGTAAGAGGGAAATTGGATCCCAAGGCAGAGAAGTATGTATTCATTGGTTATGATCAAAACCAAAAAGGATATAGATTGTACAATCCAACCAGTAAAGGATTTTCTATGAGTAGAGATGTAATTTTTGATGAAAACAAATCATGGTTTGATGATGACAGGAAAGTGAAGCTGCCGTATGACTTGGATGAAGATTTTCCATCACTTCAACCAAAGGAGCCAAAGCAGATTGAAGAAAGTGATTCGGAGATTGACCTAGAAGACTTGGAAAGACTAAAGCTATGGAAGAACAAAGGTAAAGCAAAGATGCAGGATGCTACATATGGACCCGAGAGCTCACATCAACCACTTAGAAGTTCTTCAAGGGAGAAGAAGAAACCAGAGAGGTTTGGTTATGATACTTCTTTGGTTACCAAGCACTCAATCTACATTGCAAAGGATTCAACCAATGAAGAACCTACCACAATTGAAGAAGCACAAAGCAAGAAAGCTTTGAGAGATGCAATGGATGAAGAAATGGATGCCTTGAAGAAGAATGACACTTGGGAGCTTGTACCTAACAAGCCATCTATGAAGGTAATTGGATCTCTATGGATATACAAAATCAAGAGGAATCTAGATGGAAGTATAAATAGACACAAAGCAAGGTTAGTTGCTAAAGGGTTTGCTCAAACCCATGGTATTGATTATGAGGAGACTTTCTCTCCTGTTGCAAAAATGCCTACAATTAGGGTTCTCATTAGTCTTGCTGCATCTAGAAATTGGAATCTCTATCAACTTGATGTAAAGAATGCTTTCTTGAATGGATGGATTTCTGAGGAAGTGTATATGGCACAACCTCCTGGATATGAGGATGCACATCATCCTAACTACGTATGCAAACTAAAGAAAGCTTTGTATGGATTGAAGCAAGCTCCAAGAGCTTGGAATTTCAGATTGGTGACTTATTTGCAGGACCAAGGATTCAAAGCTAGCAAGGCGGATACCTCTTTGTTCATAAAGAGGAATGGATCTGAAGTGATCTATTTATGTGTATATGTTGATGATATTATTATCACAGGCAATGATCTTGAAGGAATCAAACAGGTAAAGAGTCAAATGAAGGAGGAGTTCAAAATAAGTGACCTCGGACCACTCACTTATTTTCTTGGATTAGAGTTGATCTACTCAGATTCAGGTATATACATCACACAAAGGAAGTATGTTTATGACATGCTAGTCAAGTTCAAGATGGAAAATACCAAGAGTGCAGGTACACCTATGGAGCAAAATCATAAGCTTAGTGCTTATGAAGGAGAGCCAATTGAAGACATCACAAGCTATCAAAGCTTGGTTGGAAGTTTGAACTATGCAACACTCACAAGGGTGGATATATGCTATAGTGTTAGCATATTGAGTCAGTTTATGCATAAGCCGAGAAGACCACATATGGAAGCAGCCAAGAGAGTCCTCAAGTACCTAAAGGGGACCATGAATGAAGGTTTGTTTTATTCATATACTTCATATATTGAGCTAAAGGTCTACTCAGATGCAGATTGGGCCGGATCTAGAGATGATAGAAGAAGCACATCCGGGTATATATCATTTGCAGGTTCAAAAATCATTTCTTGGTCATCGAAGAAGCAACCAACCGTGGCATTATCTTCTAATGAAGCGGAATATAGAGGTTTGGCTAATGCAACTCAAGAAATCATGTGGTTAAAATCTTTAACACAGATCTTGGACTTCATTCTTCAACACCTCACATTTTTTGTGACAACACAAGCTCACTACATCTAGCAGCTAATCCGGTATACCATGCTAGAACCAAGCATATTGAAGTCCACTACCATTACATAAGGGAGAAGCTAATGAGCAAGGATATTCAACTATCCTATGTCTCTACAGATATGCAATGTGCAAACATGTTGACAAAAGCTCTTGATGGTACAAAGTTAAATAGATTCAAGTTGATGATTGGCTTGCAGGAAATCAAGGACAATTGAAGACTTATTTGAAGGCCAAGCTTGTTAGGCTTGAGGGGGAGCTGTTGGTGCATTTTACCCAAGCCTACATGCTTAATATATTTGATATCATCCTCATTTGTAAGTCACATGTGTAGTCATGTGAACACCTCTTGTAAAAGAGTTCATTTTTATCTCTTGTATTTGAAAAAAGAAAAAAGCAAAAGTATGGCTTACCTCATGCATGATGTAAAAGCAAATTCGTGGCTATAACTACCAAAATCATGAATTTTAGAGCTGAGGGAATCTCTCCTAACTTTGGGGATCACTTTCAGGTGGAGCCATTCGAATTCGAATTCAAAACTCCCTCCAAGAATCGCTATAAAAAGAGCAAGAAGGAAGAGGCGATTAGCAAGCCTTGTACGTGACAACTTCATGTCATTTTGTAGAGATTGAAGAGGTTACTCCATAGCTCTATCATTCTACTCCCGTTGTGCAAAGATTCATTGCCAATGTGATTGTAATCATATGTGAATCTATACATTTATTATCATCTACTTCTCTGTTTTGTTCTCTGCTATACTCACTCAGAGCAGTGACTTCAGAAGGTCATATCTCGAGTTCTACTGAACCTTTTTCTGTGCTTTAACTTGCTTTGGATAGCTTATACTGTCTACTTTCTGCTATAAATGTTCAAGGTCATTGGAGTTACAGTTTTGGAGATATTGTCATTTTATTGCTCACTGGTCTATCTCTGTAGAGCCCCGAGAATGGTGGGCATGTTCGAGAAATTGATAAATCTTGTTCTCAGTGCTCAATACATCATTTGAAGTGTTTTAACTTGGATTGGGAAGCTTCCTAAGTCTATTTTGTGCCCAAAAGGAATTTTTCAAATTCCTACCAAGTTGAGAGCACTGTTCATTTTTTCCAGCAGGTGTATGTCCAAAAACAGCAAGTTTTGGGAGCTAGTCATTTCGCAACTTGTCTATCTTCACTTAAACTTTTGGGATACATGTTCCAAAGTACTTGGCTAATACTTGGTGGATTTAGGAAGCTCAAAGGGTCTACTAATCAACTCTCTATATGCTTTTAAGGAGATATTTGATATGGAGAAAGAAGACAAGATAACTTTCCAATGAAAGTCTAAACGCAAGGAATGGTTACATATACATTAAGATATGAACTTCACAAGAGAGCTATGTACAAACTGACGTGCAGCTTGAAGGAGTATAAGGGAAGACAAAATGACGAAATGACTAGATTCCACTATAGGGAGCTCTTGCCTCTTTCTCTCCTTGTTTTGAACATGCTCCCACTTAACTTTTATATCCAATGAGCATGTGAAGAAGTTTGTGCCTCCTTTTTAACTCACCACTTTCCCCACTACATGCCACTAACTACATGGCAAGATATTGTATCTATTACTCATCATGAATTTTGACTAGACTTTTTTCTTTTTTTTTTCCCTTTTTTCTCTTATTTCCTTTATCTTTATATTTGGTAAGTTTATCCAAGCATAGCTCATATGCAAATGAGCTTGTACATTTATCTTCAACACTCCCCTCAAGCTCATTTGGGAGTTATCTTCAACCATGTCCTAGAAATTTATCACATCCTTGAAACCTTTGAGTAAACATGTCTGCAACCTGCTCTTTGGTTTTGATGAACTTTATCTCCACATCTTTTCTCAATACCTTCTCTGTTGAGAGCAGTATGGGAACCCAAGGACTGACTAGACAAGGAAGCCAGGGAACCCAAGGATTGACGAGACAAGGAAGCCAACGGAGAGAGTCAGAACAAGGTGAAGGAGTAAGTAGACAAAGCAGTCGACGCAAATCTGGCAGATAGGCCCTTCAATTTTTCCAATCTACATCTTTTAACAGTGATTCTTATCACTAACAATCATTGTAAATACCATTTCATATTTTTGTAGCTCCATTTTGTGCAAGCCAAGGAGTCCTTGAGCTTGAGGAGCCTTAGAAGTACCTACATATCAATTTTCGTATTTTTTAGACTCCGTTTGAGCCCTCAAATTGGCCCTGGAACCTAATTTTTAACTAGGCCGGACACTAGGTCTGGACAGGGCCAAAAGCTAGTCAAAAACTATAAAAAGAGCTAGAGAGCTCATTTTTGAGGTTAGATTGTAATTGAAACGAACTTGTAAGAGCTATTGAAAGTAATCTAAAGAACTCCATTGATTCTCTCTCTTTGTCTTGCCGTGTGTGCGCGTGTGCGTGTATGTGTGTGCATGCTAGTGTGCTTCTCACTCACGCACTTGTGCCGCCACTTGCTCGAGGTCTTCATACCATCCTCACGTCTTCCCGGATTGACATTAAAGGAGGTGCTACTCATCATTGAGCTACACCAAATTTTGGCGCCGTTGCCGGGGATCGAGCTTTGAGGACGAGCGTGTGATGGTAAGACGTAGAGTTGACGCGTTGGAGTTGTAGGTATTTTCTTCACTCTCATCGTTTTTCTTTTACTTTCTTTACCATCTTCATCACCATCATCATCATCACCATCTCCCACATCCATCTCCATCATCGCAAAAATTTCAGTTTTTTGACTATATCCCCACCTCCACCTCATTTCCCTCATTTCACTTGTGAGAGAGAGCGAGAGAGCGAAATTGCATGTGCTGTTTTTGCATGTTTCTTGAGCTATCTTGCAGGTACTAGTCACATCACCATCTCCAGCTTCCCGCGCAGGTACGGAACTCGACGAAACTGTCTCGCAGTCGCCGCCTTCTGTCCATCGCGATTGACAGAAAATTTCACTTGTTGGTAAATCTGAGTGCACCACAGTGGACTAGAGACCCTGCACACCACATTCCCACTAAAATTTTTGAAAATCTTGCAAAATTTCAGTCCATCGCGATTGACAGCCCTGTCCATCGCGATTGACAGCTCTGTCCATCGCGATTGACTGCCAGTCCATCGCGACCGACTGCCTGTCCATCGCGATTGACTGAACCCCTTGTCCATCGCGATTGACTGAGGTCCCTGCCCATCGCGACAGACTGCCTGTCCATCGCGATTGACTGAGGTCCCTGTCCATCGCGACAGACTGCCTGTCCATCGCGATTGACTCAACCCCCTGTCCATCGCGATTGACTGAGGTCCCTGTCCATCGCGACAGACTGCCTGTCCATCGCGATTGATTGAATTGGGTGTCCATCGCGATCGACTGAATTCTCTGTCCATCGCGATTGACTGAGTGTCCATCGCGATTGACAGCCCTATCCATCGCGATTGACAGCCAATTTTAGCCAAAATTTTTAAGGTTTGTTAATTGAAAAATTGGGCTAATTTTGGTCACAAATATTATGCTCTTGAGCACATGGGGAAGTCTTAGGAAAACAACTTGGGGAAAACCTGTTGCACAGTGATCCTGTTTGAACCCTGTCGTAACCCTAGAACCCTGAACGGTCACAACTTTTTCATACGAGATCCATTTTTTGAGCTCTAGGGCTTGTTGGAAAGCTCGTAGCATATACTACACGCCCTCAACTGTTTTTTATAAAGATAAGGCATTGATTTTTAGATAGGGTATTTTGAAGTTGACCATACCCAGGGGGATCAAAGTCAGGGGTCTTTAGAATTATTTTCCTAAAAGTCAGAATGCACTTGTGTGTTTATGTTACATGAAGGAAGTGGTTGGTTTTGTCCTTTGAATATAAGCATTGAGCTAACCGTGGGTCTTTTATAGGTCCATTGAGAGCAGCTGAGAGCGTACAAAGCAAAGTTTCTTTGCAAGCTTGAGAACCGGGTTCTTGAGCACCATAAAGCAAAGGATCAACAAGTAAGGTTGGATTATTCTCTACTCCCTCTGTCATTTCCTAGCTCAAGCTAAGAACGAGTAGAGATAGGAGTAAGTCAGGGCGACCATAGGCAGTTATCAAGTTGAAGACTACTAAAGAACTCAAGTTCAAGCTAAAAACTTAGTTACTGTACTGTCGATAACCTAAAGGAAAAGAACCTAACGTGGAACGATCAACCTGAAATTACGAAGAACACTCAAGTATTCCGACGACGTGATATCAGACAAGAACTCAAACGTGATAAAATAACTAAAAAGAATTAAGTGACTGGTACCAATTAATCGGCAACGAGGTTGTACTCTGAAAAAATTGGGCTAATCAGTTAGGCATATGAACCTTAGATCAGGACGACACCTAGCACGAGAGAGACAAAGCCTTAGGTCTTCAGAGGCTAGTGTCAATCACACTGCAAGGTCTTGGGCCCAGCAGTTGAGCCACCGCTCAAACTACCCTAGCTCTGAGACCAGTGAGTCAGAAATGTCCCAAGGCATGGACAGACCTACGGGAAGTTCAGGAGTGCCTTACCTATACAGGGTAGAAGGCCCTTACAAAACACAGCTGGAATATCTTAGGACCAACCGACTAGGTGCTAGCATCTATGAGGACGGCCTAGGAAGATCTGTGGTCCAGATTAAAAACCCTGATCAATCCATTGGACTAGAGCATCCAGCTGTCAAGTTTGAAAATGGTGCATACCTGGACAAAGAAGGAACTATATATGTAGTCACTAGTCACCCTGATAGGACCGATGACTTTGGGAACGTAATCTCAGAAGCGGACTTAGGGGACCTGGAACAAGGGAACATGGGTGCGGAACCTAGAACCCCTCGAGGTAAATCAGTTCTCACTAGGATTATCACGCCTGAATGGGTTCCCCAAGACAACAAGAGCATAGAGTTGCTCCTCAATCGAGAAACTGATGAAGCCTTTTGGAGGTATAAGTCTAATCAGCCAACAGACATAGGAAATATCATGATCTATGAGTTTAAGGATCCGGATAGCCCAGGCAGAGTGACCTATTTAGATCATGCTTCAGAACGGATCTTTGTGGTGACAGAAAACGATAGGCATGCTTACACTTGGAAGGGTGAATTTATTTTCCCCCAACCAAGATCAAATGTATCCTATGGTCACCCTGGGGCTGGAACTTCTCAAGCTCATGGTACGCAAAGAGACAGAAGTAAAGATAGACTAGAGGTAAGTTTTGCCAATCCAGTGGGCAGAGAAAGAACGAGAACGGAGACGAATAGGGTAGAACCTGAGATGCATAGAGCCCACAGGAACCAAAGAAATGTAGATGGATTCCCTCTGCCGAGACCTAGAGAACACGCAAGAACTTTGAGACCCACCCAGCTAGTTAAGTCCATGAAGAATTACTTTGACGGCACAGGAGATCCCTATGATCATGTGGCGGAGTTCAAGCAAGTCTTGAGAGCTGAACAAGTGGAAGATCTGTTCACGCAGTACAATGCCTTCGGTCTAACCCTTAGGAACACAGCACTTACATGGTTTCAGCCATTAGATGAGCGTCAGTTCAGGAGCATAGACCAACTCCTAGAGGCATTTATCGTAGAGTTCTCTAAAAGCGGCATAAGACACAATACCTCCTCATTGATTCACAGCTTCAAACAGACCCCCCAAGAGACTGTCAGATTGGCCGGAAGAAGATTTAGGCAATATCTTGAAAGGTGCCCTATTTCGGAGCTACCCACATCTGCTAAACAAGTAGCCTTATTCCTTGATGGATTGCTGAGTACGAAATTGAGATCCTATGTGTATCTGAAGGACCCTAGGACTATAGAAGAGTGTGTACGCATGTGCATTGACATTGAAGATAACCTAGGGGAAGAGCTAGAGCTTTCCAAAATCTACAAAGATTCAGATAGTGCATCTAGTCACTCTTCCACGCAATCTACATCAATTGAGGAACTCGCTGAGAAGGTAGCTCAGAAATTAGGTGTAACTAGCAAACAGATCCCAAGGTTTGCCCCTGTGAAAAGGTGCTATACATGCGGTGGTGACCATATGGCGAACGTCTGTCCCATTATGGCTCAACCCCAAGTTAACCCTAGTAGCCAGTACTGCACTATAGAACGGAAGTACACAAACCACACTGCGCAAGATTGCCCTTACAACAAGCAGACTGTTAGGCAACCCTACCCTCAGCCCTACCAACAAGGAAGATACCAGAACCAGTACCCTCCACCACCACAATATGCTAGACCCCAACAAACCTACCAACCACAATATCAGGCCCAACAGAGACCCCAACCGGTGCTAACTCAACAGCCTCCAAACCCCTCTAACGTGATTCCAGTAAAGTATGCTGTTGCAGAAGAAAACCTGAATAGGGCCATAGTTCCAGTAACCCCATTGATCTCAGAAAGTGACCCGAGTGACCATAGCTTTGATTCTACACATGTCGATAGTCCCCAAGCTTACTACATGCAGTCTCCGGAACATGGTGAGTCATACTATAGTGAAGAACCAAGTGAACCTAGTTGGGAGTCGGATTACACGAACGTCATGTATGCAAACCCCAACCCTAGGCCTCAACCTAGGCAGGTACGACCACCCTTTCCTAGAGGACCATGCTACCGATGTCAGGGGGATCACTTCATTCGTGATTGTCCCTTACCTGCACCTACACAAAATCAGTCCGTGACGATCCAAGGCTTTTGCCAAGATTGTGGAAAAGAGCATCTCTTACGAGATTGCCCAAAGAACCCCAATAACATGCCAAAAATCACTCCTATCAATGTGATTGGGTTGGTTGTGGATGCCTCAGGAAGTGTCACTTCCACTGCACCAGTGCAGGTGGTTACTAGAGCTCAGGCATTGCAGCAAAACCGAGAGGCAAGCCAGGAAAAGGGCCCAGAGGCTAGTGAAACCGAGAGCGTGACAAAGAAAAGGACTAGAGCGTGGAAAGATAGTCGAGAAAGAATGAAAAGACAATGGGCCAAAAAGATGAGTGAGCTTGAGGAAAGCATAAGAGAAACCAAAGCGAGGATAACTGAACTCACAGCTCAAACTCCCTCTCACATTACCCCGCCTCCACCACTCCCATCTCCATCCGACCCACCACCTTCCCCACCGCCTCATCAAATCCCACCAACCCCTAGAGTAGGATCAGTCCTAGCAGATCCCACTCCTGAAGACCTAAACATGATGCTTAAAGCATATCAGGCCAGAATCCAAGAAGGGCCAACCATAACCGATCATGAAAAATGCTATCCTAGAGCCGAGCTAGAGCTTGAACGAACTAAGATTTGTGCCAAAATGGTGGAATTGGCTCAGACCATGTTTGAGGCCAGTCGCCTATTTAACATTTCTAGTTCAGCTAAGACGCAGTTACACTTTGATGGACTGCTGGAAAGAATAGAGAAGTTAATTGCACAATCAGAGAAGGAACCTGCCCCTCAACGAAAGGAGAGGGCAAGAGAACTGATAAGCCAGCCTCTTCAGGAAGCCCATGTGCCTCCTCAAGAAGCTTATCTTCCCCCCCAAAAGTCACATGAGCCTCCCCCGAAAGCTTATGTACCTCCACAGATGACCCACACTCCTTCTCAGAGAGCGCATGAGCCTGTTCGGAAAAGTAATAGAATAAGTAATCCTCCCCACGAAGCTTGTGCTCCAGCCATCTATGGGAACAAGGAGAGAGCCAACGATAGAATAAGCCCTCCTTCCCAGGTTGCTTATGTGCCTAATTCTACGGAGCCAGACACTTCTTCTTCTATGAATCGGTTTGCACCAGACTTCCTACGAGAGATTCAAGAAGATAAATGGGATAACGAAAGTGAGGTCGCCCCTCCATTTGAACTTGTAGACGATGCACACGACCAATTCCCACAAGACATCCCATCCATTTACGGGGAACATGAGTGTACTCAGTCTAATGAGAAATTGGACTTTGAGTCTAATTCCATACAGGAGCTACCCCACTTCACAGGCCCATGGGAAGCAAAGTCCACATGTATGAGAGCACCCACAGTCATGGTAAGGAATGACGACTCAGTCATACCAAGGAACACGGAGGTAGTAACGAACACCAAGGTGCAACGCAATCTCACCTTGGAAGAACTGACTGAGGATAGACCAAACATGCGAAAATATGTAGACAGTTAGGTAGCTGAAGTTGCAAAACCTCGTTCCAAGGTAGGATCCCATAGGACAGTGCCAGAAATTCCCTTGGATAAGATAGGAGATATGTGTGAAGGTGAAGAAGGGAACACCTATCTTCCCATTACCTACCAGGACTACACCACTAAGGCAATTTTGGACTCAGAAGCAGGAGTTGCAATTGCCACCACTTCCCTTTGGAAGCGTTGGGGCAAGCCGGCACTCAGGCCAACGAGGATGAAATTGCAGATGGCCGATGGTCACATAGAGAGACCCCTAGGATTGCTAGAAGGAATAACTCTCACCACTTGTGGTGTCGAGTTTGAGCATAGTTTTGCTATATGTGACTTCAGCAAAAATCATGCCTATGAGATGATTTTGGGAAGACCATTTATGCGACAGTTGCAAGTGGTACAGGATTGGGGAACCAATTCTTTGTACCTGCAGCACTTGGGTGTTACGACCAAAGTCAATCTCAAAGATTACTCTCATAGGGATGTACCTCCTATCCAGTGGAATCCCATCCATAGAGCCAAAGATGATACAGAATCCGTGCATTCCATAGGGTCTGGATCCTCATGGATGCATGAAGACACTCACTTATGGATGTGCAAAGTAGCAATGGAGGAAGAGAAGAGAGAAAAGGCCAGAGAAATAGGTGCAAACGAAACCCATAGACCCATTCAAGACCCAGCCTATGCACCTGTAGTTTTTCCAGACGAGGAATTTGAACCCCATGGCTGGGCAGAAATTTTAGCAACAATGGACGTAGCCATCAATGAAGAACAATGGACACCTCACTGTGATGAGGATGGCTATGACATTTCAGTCTTCTCCATCGAGCCAATCATGGGAGAGGCAGTGTTAGAAGAATGCGAACCGAGCCCTGATGCATTTGAGGATGCAAGTGACTCCGATCTAGAGTCAATCATTATGGACCCTCCATTTGCATCAGATGAAGAATATTTCCATGAAGTAGAATTTCAACCCCAAAGGCATGGAGAGGTTACAAATGATGTAAGATTAGCAACACATACGACCCCGAAGGAAGAAGGAAAGAAACGAAAGAAGAAAGAAGTCTCACTAGAGGAGGAAGAATCTTTGTTTGAGGTCCCAGAAAATTTTAAGAAGTATGAGATAGATGACAGGAGAGTCATGATAAGAATGCCTAAACGAGAAGCACAATCAGGAGAGGCCTATGATAACAAAGAAACCACCAAGAAAATAGTAGTGGCCATAGAAGAAGGAGAGGAGAGATGCACGTATATAGGCCATGACCTGACAGAAGAAGAAGAGCATGAATTGATTGCCTTGCTAAGAGAATACAGAGATGTATTCGCTTGGAGTTACAAGGATTTGAAAGGGGTTGACCCGGACATATGCTCACACACCATCCCTATGACCTCAGATGCCAAACCCTCTAAGCAAAAGCCTTATACATATAACGATAATTACGCTGCTAAGATCAAGGAGGAGATAGATAGACTGGTCGAAGCTGGATTTATCTATGAAATCGAGCACACTGAATGGGTATCCCCCATCGTAGTGGTGCCCAAGAAGAATGGCAAGCTGCGTGTGTGCATTAACTTGAAAAAGGTTAATGCAGCCACAATCCGAGATAACTATCCGCTTCCCATCACAGAACATCTCTTAGAAAGAGTAGCAGGCAAGGAAGTGTACAGCTTCCTTGATGGATTTTCTGGCTACAATCAAGTAGCCATAGCTCCAGAGGATCAGCACAAGACAGCCTTTGCCACAGAATGGGGCATTTTTGCTTTTAGAGTAATGCCATTTGGGCTTACCAATGCACCAGCCACCTTCCAGAGGCTGATGTGCCATGTGTTTAAGGAGTTCCTGAGGAAGAGTTTAGAAGTCTACGTTGATGATCTTTGTGCTCATTCCAATGTTAGACAGACCCATATTCCTGAACTCAGGCAAATCTTTGACAAATGTAGAGAATATCAAGTCTGCCTGAACCCAGAAAAGTGCGTTTTTATGGTCAGGCAAGGCAAGATTCTAGGACACATAGTGTCAAAGAATGGCATATCTACTGACGAAGAAAAAGTGAGAGCCATAGCGGAGTTACCTAGGCCAAAGAATGTCAAGGAAGTACAAGCTTTCATGGGGCATTGTGGTTATTATCGACGATTTATACATATGTATGCTGTCATTGCAAAGCCCATGTACGGACTCCTGACTAACTTTGAGTGGACGGATGAATGCGAGAATTCCTTCCAGGAGCTTAAACGAAGATTGTGTTCAGCACCAATCTTGACCACACCAGATTGGAATAAGCCATTCCATGTTCATGTTGATGCATCCAATTATGCTATTGGATGTGTGCTTGCACAACCTACTGGTGAAGGTAATATGGATCTTCCAATTGCCTATGCTAGTAGACAATTGAATGCGGCTGAACGGAATTACACCACTACAGAGCGCGAAGGATTAGGTATGGTATATGCGGTTAAAAAGTTTAGACATTATTTGCTTGCAAATAAGTTTAAATTTTTTACGGACCATCAGGCATTGTTGTACTTAGTAAACAAGCCATGCAATACAGGAAGATTAGTGAGATGGTTTCTCTTGCTAATGGAATATGATTTCGAGGTTGTGGTAAGAAAAGGTAGGACTCACTTACGAGCAGATCACCTCTCTAGGCTCACATCGGGAGAAGCCCCACAAGGAGTGTCAGATGACCTTCCTGATGCTTACTTGTTTAATTTGGAAGTTGTACCGCAGTGGGCTAAGCCATTGGTACCAGTATTGACGTACGGGCCTAGCCATCCAGTGGTAAACACACGGAATAGAGAGATTGTAAAAGCCCAAAAGTATCACATCATGGCAGGAAGCATGTACAAGCACACAGATCAAGGGATCTTGGCTTGTTGCGTAGAAGAGGATGAGTACGCTAAATGGTTGCAATTAGCACATGTAGGTGCGTTAGAGCAACACCATTCAAAGCAACGAACTTTACAGACTCTGAAGAGATTCGGAGTACATTGGCCAACTATGGAAGCGGATGTCCAAAAGTTGTGCAAGGAATGCCCAATCTGTTGCACTAAACCACCTGTGGAACATGCCACTCTCTATCAAGTCTCCATTGCGCCAGATTGGAGTGAACCTCTAGTATCACTCTTGAGGACAAACACATTCCCTCCAGACATGACTCTAGCTAGGAAAAGGAGTTTAGAACAAGAAGCCCAGGATTATTCACTCATTGGTGATAATCTATATAAGCGTGGTAAGGATGGTTATCTGAGGCTATGTGTCCATGAAAGTGAGTATCTTAAGATCTTAGAAACTGCTCACCAAGGTGTAGCAGGAGGACACTTTGGACCGGATCGGGTGATCAAGGCAATCCTATTTGCGGGCTTTTGGTGGCCTACCCTTCACATGGATGCACATACCTATGTGAAACGGTGTGATGTCTGTCAGAGGACTCAGTATCCTATACGCAAAGATGAGATGCCACTGAAACCTATGATGGGTGGACGTGCATTTTCTAAGTGGGGAATAGACTTCGTAGGTCCTATTAATCCCCCAGCCAAGGGTTCTCATGCGGAATACATCATTGTTGCAACAGATTATCTCACCAAGTGGGTAGAGGTAAAAGCTACGACAAAGAACGATGCTCAAACAACGGCCAAATTCTTGTTTGAGAATGTATTCACGAGATATGGGCTACCTATAGAGCTTGTAAGTGATAGAGGCACTCATTTCTTGAATGAAGTGATTGAAAATCTACTCCAAGAATTCTTGGTAATACACAAGAAGTCTGCCCCTTATCACCCTCAAGCTAATGGACAAGCTGAGAGCACTAATAAGATCTTATGCAATGTGCTGACCAAATTAGTGAACACTAAACGCTCTGATTGGGACAAACAACTACACCATGCTGTTTGGGCATATCGAGTTGCTTACAAAACGGTACTCCAGGCCACCCCCTTTCAGATGGTATTTGGCCAAAACGCTGTGCTACCCTTGGACTTCCTGATTCCTACATTGAGAGTAGCACAAGAGCACGAATGGACAGGTCATGAACTCTCTTCTAGGATCTTTGACCTTGAACGATTAGGGGAAACAAGACTAAGAGCCGCTGCAGGAATATATGCCGCCAAGAAGAGACAGAAGGCATATTTCGATGCCCACGTGAAGGATAAGGGTTTGAAAGCAGGAGATCTAGTCTTAGTCTATACACTAAAACAACACGCGAGGAAGCTAGAAAAGAGAGGCTACGGACCTATGACCATCAATAGGATCTCCACGAGTGGAGCAGTACAATTAGCCACGTTAGAGGGTGATGTTCTCCCTAATTATATTAGCGGATGCAGAGTCAAGTTGTATCAGGAACCCCTCACGAAGGAAATGCTCAGCCGACTCAACACTGCTAAGAAACGCAAAGAGGAAGAGAAGCGAATTAGAGAAGAAGCTCAAGAAAAAGCTTTAGAACGCATCAGAAGGATGAAATTACCAAGGCAAGGTAGAGAGAAGCCTAGGACAGATGACTACGCAGACCAAGGATATCATATGGCAATGTGTGAAGTTGCAGGAACCAGCTCACCTAGGATAACTGATCGACGTCCTTTCGTAACCCTAGAAATAGGACAAGAAAAGAGTGCAAGGACTGTAAAAGCCTTGATTGACTCAGGTGCCGCCACTAGTGCTGTTAGAGTGTCTTACTGTCAAGAGTTACAGTTAACTGTCAATCCTGTGGAAGCATATCTCATAGGATTAGGAGGCGTGGAAACCCCTTGCATGGGCGAGGTGGAACTTCCCCTCTACATTCATGATGAGGCAATGACAGTTAAAGCACTAGTGTGTCAAGATGAGGATCTCATTGAACATCTTGTCTTGGGTCAAGACTGGATCTATGACCAAGCAGTCAACTTAAACCTAAGAAGTGGACTTCTTCACGTATGGGTCAATCATAGTCGAATTACAATAGAGTTGGATAAAGGAACACTCAAGGAACTAGGAAAGGCACGGACTCCTGGTCCCTCCAGGGGTACACATGAAGATGACCATGCTGTTCTTGTTCAAAACCCTGTGTTGCAGAGGAATGATATTTGCAAAAAAGGAGTCAGGGATGCAACGGAACTCCCTTCTTTTCCAAAGGCCAGAAGGAGGCAACAACCAAAGGTGGAGCAAAGGCAAAAGAAGCAGAGTACTACCTATGTCGGACATCAAAAGAACCTGCGCAGCAGAATGTCCCAACAAGTGAACCAAGTGTGGGTGCGAAAAGGCGAACACCCGGTTGCAACCACGCCAACCGCACGGACAAAGCCTCTTATTAGTAACCAACAACACGTCACTAATAAGAAGTCTTTCGGAAATTCTGTTGCTAACGTGAAATCTATTTGGGTGCCCAAAAGGTCGATGAAGGCTAGCCCACAATCAAGACAAATTTGGGTGCCTAAGGCTTGTTTAAGGGCTCAGATAGCTATACCAAGAACACACCCTACACAGCATGATCCATCCACTCGCACAGCCTACATCCACTCCTTTCCAACACCAAGGCACATGAACACGAACAGAATCAGTTGTAAATGGGCCCCTAAAAGGCCTCAGGTTAAAGCTGACACACCTATAAAGCTCTCGAGCATCTCTACGGAACCACGAGTAAAACCCATCCACTGCATTTGGCAGCCCAAGACTTGTAACAAACCCCCTGACCCTATTGTAAATCCATGACCACCTACTAACAGCTTCACTCTTATCACATCATTTCGCTTAGTTCTTAGGTCTACCTAACTCTTAACTACACACACCAGCACCGAGCACTTGTTAACTCCTAACCACTCCAGAACTTTAAGTTAATATTGTAACAAGGGACACCATGTCATTTTTGTGTCCATTGCAATGGTAACGTTTATTCATATATTCTCACAGAATCAGCTGCGACATTTTCAACATGGCGGAGGCCGCAGGAACTAGCTCTCACACAGAAACAAACCCGCAAGTGGTGGACTTGGACAGTTTACCCGTTTTGCCTGAGACAGTCGAAAGACCAGAAGAGTTGCAGGCCGTCAAAATCATACCTATTGCGGACCCTCCGCGTGGCCACACCATGCCCGTGGGAAAGACTTCACATTGGTTTACCGAAGTAGCAGGACCTTTGGGGGAAGGAACGTATCTATGGGAATCAGAGTTGGACTACAATGGAAAGCAAGGCAGATACCATTTCTTTACAAGAGAATTTGAGAAGTTACAAAATGCGGAAAGTCTACGTCCGATATGGGAAAAAGCCGGATTGAGTGCCTATTTCAGTGCCCGACTCCCAAAACCTGACTTCATGCGATGCTACTATCTCATCAACACCTTGACTCCAAATCCGAACCCAAAAGGTGCAAGCTCATTTGTGATTCCATCTCTGACAAAGGGGAATGAGCTCAAGAGGTTTAGGCTATCAAACAATTTGGTGAGAGAAGCTCTGGATATGCGCGGCATGCATATTCCTACAGAAAAGGAAACCCTAGTACCGGATTACATGAAGAATCGAAGTCTCACCAAGCTCAAGGACATGGTATCCATGACGCCTAATATTGCCATACACCTTCGCATGTGCATGCAACACTTTGCTTTCCCGGCGCAGGATAGATTCACCATGCCGCACAAGAAGATTTGGTTTAGCCTGTATCTGGCAGAAACACAGAGCCTCACCATCAACCTACCCCACTGGATAATTGATCAGATACACTTAGCTCACAAACGCTGGCCGCGGAAACAGGTTTTATATGGTTGCTGTGCTCTGACAAGAATCATCTATAGGTGTTTGGCTTATGACATCCCAATCCAACGAGCCCTGATGTGGAATCGGGTAGAGCAGTTTCGAGGCAGGACATCCACTGGACCCCCTTCTAAGAAGATGAGAGGCACGGTCCAAGTCCCATGTGCTCAGCCACGTGGAGCCACCCTAACACCAGAGGTCACCCCGCCACCCCGAAGAATCCGACCATTCACACTCCGACTTCCAAGACGCAGCACCGATGGTTCCACTTTGTTATTTCCTCCCATCCCAACGGATCTCGAATTTCCTAGTGGTGCAGCTTTGGAAGAACTCACTAATGAAGACTTCGAACAACTACTACAAGATGTAGAGCTGGAGACAGCAGAGGCACAACAAGCGGAAAATGTACAAACGCAGGCCACAACCTCCCGAGCACCTGTCACCCCTGTTGAAGTGGAGGAAGAAGATGACGAAGATGAACAGGAGGATGATGAGGAGGAATATGATCAAGAGCAACAAGAGGAGCAACAAGAGGTGCCAGAACTTGTAGGTGCACCTGCATATACAGCTCAACTAAGAAGGCTATACGACACTATCAAAGCAGTACAAGAAAGGCATCAGCTCTCTCTGGTATCAGGCCAAGCTTTGATGCAAGAAATGCTATCAGATGAAGGAGTGGACCAACATTTCATTGACACCCTCAAATTAGTGTCAGACTCCTTAGGAGTTCCAGAGGCCGTCCACACCGCTGTTCGCCAGTCCGTAAGGTATGACAAACGCAGAGTGGACACGTTACCACGAGCAGGTAAGACTATCAGGATACCCGTCACAGAACCAGAAGTACCTATTGAGACCACAACCACTCCCACACCCACCACTGACCTCTCCGCTGAAACCTTCGTTCAGACATCACCCATCTCACCCCAGCGTCCTCCATCACCACCTTCTCCGCCCCCACCACCACCTCCCACCTTGGAAGAAACGACAGTCATCACCTCTACCTCCACTTATAATCCATCCTCATTCAAATCATTCTCGTTTCGAGAACCCACATCACAAGACACCCTCTTCTCCTTCGTCACCAATCCCTTGTACACTTCGTCCCATCTATCCGCTGAACCCATGACTGGCCATCCCATAATTACCAGCGTAGTTGGAAACCCAGCACCCACAGAAGGAACCCTGTGTTTCCCGACCTACCCCCCAATACGAGTACCTCCATTCCATAACCCTCACTTCCCAGCTGGCCCCTACACCTCTTTCAACCGGACCTCACCACCCCAATACCCGTCCTTTGTGGAGCAGTTCCTCCGCTCTCCCATGTTTCAAAGGCACCTTCCTCCGATGTTCGCAACGACATCAATTTACACGGACACCACACTCACTTCACCTACCATACCCACCTATATGGTAGCCCCTGCACACACCACCTTGTCTGATCCAATGGACATTTCACCAACCACAGCACCTCTCCCCACGATTTCCCCACCTTCCCCTCCCTTGCCCCCCACCTCACCACTCACATCAGTGGCATACACAGCATTCACTACACCCCTACCCAATCCCACCTCCTCTGCATTTCAAACTATTTCCCTTGCATCTCATAATGTAAATAGTACGTTCGACACATTACTTCAGTGTGCACATCAGCTACAACAAGACTTCCATCAATTAGAAGAACGCAATGCTACCCTCCAGGCAGAATCTCAACGTCTCCAAGCTAGAGTCACCACTATTGAGGCTGACTACCTGACGCTCCTAGACGAGCATACCACACTACAGCAGGCTCACTCCGAATTGGAATCAAAGGCATCAACTGTAGATGACCAAGCAGTTAAGGAGCTAGAAACAGTGCTTCACGCGCAAATGATATCTAATGCCACACTCAGACGCAACATTGGGCTATTAAGGAAGCATATGGCCGCAGCACTAGAGGAGAACAAACGACTTCAACAACAAAATCAAGACAACTTTGAAGCGGCTATGGAAGGAACCGTAGGAGCGACCATTAGCCCTACCCGATATAGAGCAGTTCCATCAGAAGACATCCGCATCCTACTTGAGGAGCACGCAAATTTCCTGGAGTCATATGAAAAACTAGAGACTGAATGTGCCGATCTAAAGAAACAGTTAGCCAGTGTACATCCTGCTCAACAGGAGCCGGTAATCTTGCAACAATCTACAGAAGAAATGGAGACCCTTCGGAAACAGGTGGCAGAACTACAAGCACGCCTCCTACCATATGAACGACCCCCCTCGCCCATTGAAGAACCAGAACCTGAAACAGTAGTGGAAATCCCCGTCGAGGACAGCTACGAAGAGCCATACGAGCCTATGCCGACGCCTGGTGGTCGAACTACAGAAGAAGGACAAGACACGTTAGAAATTCAAGTTCCAGATTGGGTCAGAAGGGTCGAGAAAGTGGGTAAGACACATGATGATCGTGTGGCCGTGCAAATGCAATCTCTCACGAATCTGGAAGAAACGGTCCTTCGGTCTTCCTACTTTCAACAATTATCCCATCAACGGTTAATCACAACATCAGAATCGCAATACATGCCTTATTTTGTCTTACTACATGATTATAATGCAGAAGTCAAAAGACATACAGGGAAGGAGCCCACATTCGCTACTCAATTTGAGATAGGAGATTTACCGACCGATGCACGCGCTGGCTCGATTTTCCAACCTAATTGGCGTGCACGTTTACTCACCGATTACCCAGAGATGATGAGTACCTGGGCTACCATGCCACTCTATATCAAGTATAATCCATGCTATTGTCCAGTGGTACGTCGCAGATCTTGGCAAGCATTTGCAATCAAGGTACGCAACAATAAAGAGTGCTCGGCTTGGGTTAACTATCCATATTTTGCTCCACCTCGAGGACCTCCAACCGTAGCCTACATGATATCAACCATTCGGCACTGGTCCGCACGCCTAAACAATGTACCTGATATCGCAGCGAAAATGTGTATGAAGATATTTGAGCTCATGACCATTGTCTTCAAAACCTTTCGGAATGTCCAAGCTCCATACATCTCCGCTCCTGGATTCGCTCAAGGCAACAAGGATTTAGTCTACGACATGAGCCAAACCCCCTCGGTCACTGTTATCTTTGCTTGGCATGCACGAATCAAGTACTTGCCCGCATGCTTCAAGCAAACATTTGAGGAAATGTTCTCTACGGGCTTCTGGGAATACAATTCCGAAATTTTCATTCCCAGACCCACACATTTGCTACATCTATTTGCAGTAGAACAAGCGATCCATGCAGATCAGTTACGTCTGCCACATCCGGATGTTCCAGGACCAATCGATTGGGATCGTATGATGACAGATTTGGCCAGAGGACTACGCTTACAAGAACATCAGCTTGCCACTCAGGTTGTGGAATATTACATCCAACACCCCCAGCAACAAGGGTCTGTCAGGGACGACAGACGCGAGAGAGGGGGGGGTGTTGAGAGCAGTATGGGAACCCAAGGACTGACTAGACAAGGAAGCCAGGGAACCCAAGGATTGACGAGACAAGGAAGCCAACGGAGAGAGTCAGAACAAGGTGAAGGAGTAAGTAGACAAAGCAGTCGACGCAAATCTGGCAGATAGGCCCTTCAATTTTTCCAATCTACATCTTTTAACAGTGATTCTTATCACTAACAATCATTGTAAATACCATTTCATATTTTTGTAGCTCCATTTTGTGCAAGCCAAGGAGTCCTTGAGCTTGAGGAGCCTTAGAAGTACCTACATATCAATTTTCGTATTTTTTAGACTCCGTTTGAGCCCTCAAATTGGCCCTGGAACCTAATTTTTAACTAGGCCGGACACTAGGTCTGGACAGGGCCAAAAGCTAGTCAAAAACTATAAAAAGAGCTAGAGAGCTCATTTTTGAGGTTAGATTGTAATTGAAACGAGCTTGTAAGAGCTATTGAAAGTAATCTAAAGAACTCCATTGATTCTCTCTCTTTGTCTTGCCGTGTGTGCGCGTGTGCGTGTATGTGTGTGCATGCTAGTGTGCTTCTCACTCACGCACTTGTGCCGCCACTTGCTCGAGGTCTTCATACCATCCTCACGTCTTCCCGGATTGACATTAAAGGAGGTGCTACTCATCATTGAGCTACATTCTCCCTTACATAATGGTAGTGGACCTCTATGTGCTTGCTCCTTGCATGGAACATAGGATTGCTTGGCAAGTAAAACTTGACATGTTATCACCGTATATAGGGATAGTTCCAGCTTGCACTCCAAGATTAGCCAAAAGCTTTTTAATCCACATTGCCTCACATATGGCAAATGCTAATCCTCTATATTCAGCCTCCACAGATGAAAGTGCAACAGTAGGTATGTGTTCAACTGGGGGATATTGCCAAAGATATCTTACAGAACTTCAAAAATAGAAGGGGCTCTATCAACCTTATCCTCCTTAAGCTTAATACTAGATGGAGGGTCAACCGGAACTCAAGACAATGGAGACAAAGATCTTTATGCTTATCGACTTTTTCGAGAAACATCAACAATCATTCTTGCTTTGGGTAATATTATATAGTGGAGTCTGGTGTGGATTTCAGGCCACGAATCTCAAGATTGATGATGAGGTTTGTATTTTTTGTGGCACTAAGGAGGATCTCCCCCACATTTTCTTCAATTGTAGTCATGCAAAGGGATTTTGGAAATTTATGCAACCTATCTACCAAAGACTTAACATTTCTCTTACCTATAGGGAAGTTCTTCTTGGATTCTATAACAAACTTGAAATTGTTCTATGGAACCTCTAGAGAGCTTTAATTCTTTGGGGCATCTGGAAGTGTAAAACTGATGTTTTTTGGAATATATAGAAGCCTTCTACACTCTACTCTTTTTCCATAAGTTTTAGGAATATTGCAACGTCGTATTTAAGTAAGGTACAAATTGCTCCAGCTGTTGACTTCCTACTATCAGACCATCTTAAAGCTACTCCCTATAATCAATGGAGGGTTTCCCTCCTGAAGCTGTATTACAACATCAAATTTGAGATGGATCTTCATTGTACAGGCTAGAACTTGTTGTATCTGTTGTTCATGATTTCCCTTGTAACTAGAACTTGATTATTGTATGTGTTAGGTCTTGTTACCATTTGTAAATTGTTCCATCTGATTCTCAATCCTTTTTGACTTTGCTCTTTCTGTTGGTGAGGGCCCTACCTTTTGTAAAAAAAATACAATTCATCATTAATCTAACTTCCTATTCTGTTCACAAAAATAATAATAATAATAGAATGGGAACATACCTTCATTTATGCAACATCTCACTATCTCAGCCAAGTGTCTGTTCTTCCTCTACAATGCCATTTTGTTGAGGGGTGTACTTGCATGCAAAGTTCCTCTTTATGAGATTTTCCTACAAGTACTTTATGAATTCCATGGAGAAATACTCTCTCCCTCCATCTCACCTCAGTCTTGATGTGTACATCACATTCTTTCTCAACAAGGGACCTAAAATTTTCTACTCATGAAAACACTTTAGATTTTTCCTTGATAAACTATAGCCATACCATCTTGAGTTTTCATCAATGAAAGTGACAAAGTACCTAGCTCCTCCCAATGAAGCCTCTGCTCTAGGGCCCCATACATTTGCATGTATAAGCTCTATAAGCTTAGATCATCTATACTCACTCTTTTTGAATGCTTCCTTGTTTGCTTACCTAGCTGACAAGCATCACAAAACTCATGTAGACCTTTACCTTCAAGATTTGGTAGTCCCTGCACTAAACCTGCTTTGCACATGCTTTTTAACTTAGGAATATTGATATGTCCTATCCTCTTGTGTCAAAGATCAATCACTACAATACTTTTGTTACCAATCAGCACATAACATACCTTCTTGTGTGTAGAAGCAACATCTAATGTGAACAATCAGAATTCTTTCCTTCCCTTGGCAATGACCTTGCCTCCTTGCTTCACGATGCACCCTTTTGCATCAAATATAATCTGCATAACTCTCTCTAGCATATGTCCTACATAGGTAAGGTTCTTGGAAATAGATGGAACATGGAGCACATCTTTAAGGGTCTTGATAGATTTACCTTCACCTAGCTTCACATCTCTCACTGGTGTAATGGGATGCTTAGTGTTATCTCTTGTCTGCACATAACCTTTTGATCTTGGGACCTACATATGAACAACAGATTCCTCCATACATGATATGTGATTAGAGCATCCAAAGTCTATATAGCATTGTGTCCTTGGGATCAATACTGTAGCCATGCCTCATGGCTAGGAGGGTCTCCCCAACATTCTTCTTGGAGTTGTTAGCATAGTTCTCTTGCTCCATCTTCTTCTTGCCTTGGTAATCCTTGCACCAACAATTTGAAGAAATGTGATTTTGGTTACCACATATAAAACAAGTTTTAAATTGATGTGGGTTTGTTGAAGCTCAAGGTCAAGGACAAGCATAATAAGTGCATCAAAGAAGTGGATACACAAGAAGAAGGAGCAAGTAGGGAGCTCCAAGAAGTACATGTCAAAATCTTAGAAGAATCCCTATGAAAATAGTGATTTTCATCATTAAAAACCATTGTAAATACCATTTTCTATTTTTGTAACTCCATTTTGCTCAAGCCGAGGAGTCCTCGAGCTTGAGGAGTATTAGAAGTATCATCCTACCAATTTTCATAATTTTTAGACTTCGTTTGAGCCCTCAAATAAGCCCTGGAACCTAATTTTTAACTAGGCCGGACAATAGGTCTGGAGAGGGCCAAAAATACTAAAAAAACTATAAAAAGAGCTAGAGAGCTCATTTTTGAGGTTAGCTGGTGAGAGAATAGAGCTTTGTAAGAGAACTCTTTTTGCAATCGAAGATTTCCATTGTTCCTCTCTATCTTACCTTGTGCGTGTGTGTGTGTGTATATGTGTGTGCATGTTTGTGTGCTTTCATTCAGGTACTTGTGCCTTGACTTGCTCGTGGTCTTCATACCGGTCCTCACGTCTCCGTCGATTGACAAGTAAAGGAGGTGGTGCTTATGCTTGAGCTACACCAAATTTTGGCGCTGTTGCTGGGGAGAGAGCTTCGAGGACGAGCGTTGTGATGGTAAGATCGTAGATTTGCGATGTTGGAAGGTAAAAAAAACTATCATTTTTGTTCATTTTCTGATTTTCCCTCTTCATCTTCATCATCATCACCATCTTCATCTTCTTCCATCTTCTTCTTCATAGAAAATTCTTGTTTTTTAGTGCTTTTTACCATTTTCATACCATTTTTCATGCATTATTTTGTGAGAAGGAGTTAGAAGATGCAAGGGAGAGCAAGCGCTTGTGTTTCTTCATGATTTTCTACACATATGGAGCTCGCCATTGCTCGGCACTCAAAAATTTGAATTTCCTACCAAAAAAAACGATTCTGTGATGAAAATCGCGATTCTGTGAAAAATTCAATTTTTTTTAGAAAATTGCGATTTTCGATTTCCCACCTAAATGCTTTTTGAAAGAAACACGATTCTATGGTCATTCTCAAAATCGCGATTCTCTGGTTGTGCTCAAAATCGTGATTCTCTAAGTTTTTCAAAAACACGATTCTCTGGATGTGCTCAAAATCACGATTCTCACCAGTCACGATTTTCAGCCAAAAACATGATTGTGATCAAACACGATTCTCTGTTGGCAATCACGATTTTCAAAAAAACACGATTTTCATATAAAGTCGCGATTTTCATGTAAAAAACACGACTCTGAGAAAACACGATTTTTTGTGGGATCAAAATCGGAATTCTCTTGAGATTCACAAAATCGCGATTCTCTTGAGATTCACAGCATCGCGATTCTCTTGAGATTCACAGCATCGCGATTCTCTTGAGATTCAGAGCATCGCGATTCTCTTGAGATTCACAGCATTGCGATTCTCTTGAGATTCACAAAATCGTGATTCTCTTGAGATTCACAACATCGCGATTCTCTTGAGATTCACAGCATCGCGATTCTATTGAGATTCACAGCATCGCGATTCTCTTGAGATTCACAGCATCGCGATTCTCTTGAGATTCACAGCATCGCGATTCTCTTGAGATTCATAGCATCGCGATTCTCTTGAGATTCACAACATTGCGATTCTCTTGAGATTCACAGCATCGCGATTCTCATGAGATTCACAGCATCGTGATTCTCTTGAGATTCACAGCATCGCGATTCTCCTGAGATTCATAGCATCCCGATTCTCCTAAGATTCACAACATCGCGAATCTCATGATTTCATAAAATCGCGATTTTCACACAAAATCGTGATTTTTCCATAAGTGCCTGTTTCCCTATTTCTTGAATAGAGAAACAAAGGAAGCCTTTTGAGGATTCAAGCCAGATCAACCTAGCCAATTGGGTATAATAATCATCTACGAGTTCAAGGATCCAGAGATACCAGGCAAAGTTGTCTATCTGGATAACACATCAGAGAAAATATTCTTGGTAATAGAACATGATAGACATGCATATACGTGGAAGAGTGAATTGATTTTCCCTCCATCAAGATCCAATGTTTCACATGGCCTCCAAGGAGTAGGATCATCCCAAGCTCATGAAGCCCAGGGAGAAAGAACTAGAGAGAGACCTGAGGTAAGTTTTTCACACACTGTGGACATAAATAGATTAGGATGTGAAAATGAAAGACCTGAAAAAGAGAGCATCAAGCACATAGGCAACAAAGAGATGAACATGATTTTCCATTGCCTAGACCACGAGAGCACCCAAGAACCCTTAGACCCACTCAAGTGATCAAGGCAATGAAGAATTATTTTGACGGGACAGAAGATCCTTATGATCATGTGGCTGAATTCAAACAAGTGTTAAGAGCTGAACAGGTTGAGGATTTGTTCACCTAATACGATGTTGAAAGTTTTTAAAGCTCAAGAGTGTGGAAACATGCCCCAAACTGAACCTTCCACATCATCCAGAATCAAAGGTGGTACCCAAATCATGTTTGCAAGCTAAGGAAAGAACTATATGGACTAAAGCAAGCCCCAAGGTCCTGGAATGAGAGGTTAGTGGATTATTTATCAAGTTGTGGATACAAAGAAAGTGTTGCAGATCCATCACTTTACATGAAGAAGCAAGGAGACAAGACGGTATATATGCATCTATGTGGACGATTTGATCATCACAGGAAGTGATATTGCAAGTATTAAAGATATCAAATCAAAGCTAGGAAAGGAGTTCAAGATATCTGATCTTGGAACACTAAAGTACTTCTTGGGAATAGAGGTAATATATGCACACAATGGCATCTTCTTGATTCAAAGAAAATACTTGTTGGATGTGCTATACAGGTTTGGTATGAGTGGTTGTAAGCCACTTTCTCAGCCCATGGAGCCCAATACAAAGTTGGTTGCAGGTCAAGGAGAGGCTATACAAGATATTACACTATATAAAAGAATAATTGGTTCATTAATTTATGCTACATTCACTAGACGTGATCTTGCATATGTAGTAGGTGTTCTCTCTCAAGTTTTGCATGCACCTACTCATGATCATCTTATGGCAGCAAGAAAGGTGCTTCGTTACATCAAGCACACCATCAACCAAGGTCTATTTTACACATATGATGCTGATCTAAGTGTCAAAGGATATAGTGATGCTGATTGGGCAGGTAGCAAGGATGAGCGAAGGAGTACATCGGGTTATGTTTTCATGATAGGTACAAAAGTGATCTCTTGGAGCTCTAAGAAGCAACCCACCATTGATCTTTCATCCACAGAGGCTGAGTGCAGAGGTTTAGCATTGGCTACATGTGAGCTATTATGGCTTAAGAAGCTACTTAAGGACTTGGAAGTAGAAGTGGAGGAGTTTCCTCTTTATGGAGACAACATTTCAAGCATCTATCTAGCTAACAATCCCATGTTTCGTGCAAGGAGAAAGCACATAGAGGTTCATTACCACTTCGTTAGAGAAAAGGTGATGGCAAAAGAGCTAGATATAAGGTATGTGAACACTAAAATGCAGGTTGCAGACATGATGACAAAGTTTCTTGAAGTTACAAAGCTTGGAGGATTCAAGGAAGCTATCAACATAAGAGACATAGGTTGAAGCAACAAACGAAAAGACTTGAGCTTGAGGGGGAGTGTTGAAAGTTTTGCAAGCTCAAGAGTGTGGGAACATGCCCCAAATTGAACCTTCCACATCATCCACAATCAAAGGAGGCTGATTTCCATGAGTTGGAGGCATCCAATTATGCCCATAATGGAAAGAAGTTGATTAGAGAAGATTTAGCTCACCTCTTGATGTGATTGGACCTCACTTTTGACATGTATATATTTTTGATTGGTTAAAGAGGTTAGTAGGTGGTCTTTAAAACCTCTAATGAGTTGTATTATGACTTAGAGTCATGGAAATACGTGCCCAATCTGCCCTCTTGCTTAAGCACACCCCCTACTAGCTATTCTCTGCATATTTTGCAGAAAGTTCACTTTTACACACTCTATCTATCTAGATGTTTTTGGTAGACCCCCCCGTTTTGTAATTGTTGTTTCTCCTTCATCCGGAATCCATTTGCAATGCTTTTTGTCTTCTTGGAAAGCTTATAAGTTTTACTTTGTCTGGTTTAAGTCTCAAGTTCATTGCCTGCAAATGTGCAGAGAAATGTCCAGAACAGTGTGTGTCGAGTTAGCTTATACTCTGTGAAGAGATCAAGTTATCTGTTCTGTTGTAGATGGTTGAGGCATCATCCAGTGTCCAAATGGAGTGATTTTACTCTCATTTGAAAGATATTAAAGTCTACTTATAAGGCTGCAAAATTTCATTTTGAGTTTGTGCATGTACTTAGAGAAACTTAGAAAATACAGAGCCTATGTCTGAAAACTTTCAGGATCCTAGGAGGGTTCATTTGCTTTTGTTGTGCAGATAGGAGTGTTTATCCTCCAACATACGAGGCATTTGGTTTGACTCTTAAGGGCACTGCCTAAGCTTGGTTTCAACCCCTGAGTAGTTGCAAATATCCCGATATAGGCCAACTGCTAGAGGAATTCATTGCAGAATTTTCCAAGAGTGGTATCAAGCACAACACCTGATCTTTGATCCACAGCTTCAAGCAGACACCCCAAGAAACAGTGCAGCTAGCAGGTAGAAGATTCAGACAGTATCTAGAGAGATGCCCTACTCCAAAGTTATCCACACCAGCCAAACAAGTGGCTTTGTTTTAGATGGCTTACTAAGCACCAAGTTAAGATCATATGTGTACTTGAAAGAGACTAGATCCATAGAACAGTGTGTGCGGACCTACATTGACATAGAAGACAACTTGTTTGAGGAGTTAGGACTATCCAAACTCTATCAAGATTCTGACAGTTCTACTAGTCATACCTCCAGAGCCTCCACTGAGCTGGATGAGATAGCAGAGCAAGTTGCCAAGAAGCTAGGAGTTCAAAATAAACAAATACAAAGAGTCACCTCATTGAACCGATGTTATACCTTCGGAGGGGACCACATGGCTGACGTATGCCCAATGCAAAACCAAAACATTAGAGAAAGGAATGCTCCATATTGCACTATTGAGAGAAAATACATGAACCACACGGTTCAAGATTGCCCCTACAATAGGCAAGCTGTTAGACAAACTTATCAGCAACCTTACCAACAAGGTAGGTATCAGAACCAATACCAACAGCCATATTATCGGCCAAAACAGCAATATCAGGCACAATATAAGCCACAACCATTCATGGGAAACCAACCACCAGCTCCTGCCAACGTGATTCTAGTCAAGTATGTTGTGGGAGAGGAAAATCCAAATAGAGCATTGGTGCCACTAACCCCATTGATACCAGATAATGACTCTCATGCTCATAGCTCAGACTACTCCCATGAAGGTAGTCCACATGCTTATTACATAGAGTCACCTGAGCATAGTGATTCATTCCTATCAATATGAGGCACCACTTATGGAAAAACATTGGGAGCCAGAATACTCCAATGTCATGTACACAAATCCGAACCCTAGACCCCAATTGAGGCAAATGAGACCACAAGCCCCTAGAGGACCATGTTTTAGATGCCACGGTAACCATTTCATTCGTGAATGTCCGCACTCACCAACTCCGGGACAAGGACAGAATATCACAATACAAGCCTTGTGTCTTGAGTGTGGCAAAGAGCATCTCCCTAGAGATTGTCCATGAAACGCCTCTAGTGCACCCAAGGTTACACCCATTAATATGGTAGGCTTAGTGGTGGATTCAAGTGCAAGTAGTAGTAGTAGTAATGTGGCTCCTGTATACGTAGTTACTAGAGCACAAGCATTAAAACAAGATAAACCAGTAGAGCAATCAGAGTCGAGTGAATCAGGAGAGCCTAGTAAGAGGAAAACAAGAACATGGAAGGATACTAGAGAGAAGGCCAATCACAAGTGGAATACAAAGTCATCAGAATTGGAAGAAAGCGTGAAAGAAGCGAAAACAAAGATAGATGACATTGCATCTCAAAGCCCCTCCCATGCTCAAACTCCATCTACTCCACCTCATCCCACCCCACCACCCATTGTAAATAGACTGCAACCAGGGTCTGTTCTGGCAGATCCAACCCCAGAAGGCTTGGACATGATGTTCAAGGCCTACCAGGCTCGAGTTCAAGAAGGGCCAACAGCTGCAAATCTAGACAAGAGTTACCCTAGAGCAGATTTAGAGATTGAAGGGATGCGAATGTGCATAAAAATGGTAGAACAAATTCAAGTTATACTCGAGACTAGTCAAAAGTTCAATCAGACAAACTCTATCAAACCGGATTTGCATTTCCAGGGCTTACTGGAAAGATTAGAGCAGTTGGTAAACAAACCACAAGTTTCTTTACCTCCAGAGGCTCAACCAGTTATTGAAAGAGGAAGCCCACCACCAATGGGAGCTTATGTTCCTAATTCCACAGATGCTAGAATACCTCCTTCAATTCAACGGTACTCTCAAGAGTTCTTACAGGAAATACAAGAAAAGAAATGGGCCAAGGAGAGGGGTAATTCCCCTCTTATTCCTGAGATTGATGACCTTCATGATCAAGTTCCCCAAGACATTCCATCCATTTACGGAGATCAAGTCGAGCAACAAGAGGGCGAAAGGTTAGATTTCAAATCTAATACTTTAGAAGAACTGCCTCAATTTCCAGGCCCATGGAAATTTGAATCTCTTCAGATCAGAGCTCCCACAATATTGGTAAAAAATGAAGACTTAGTGGCTCCAAGGAACACCGATGTCGTCAAGAACAGTAAGGTTCAGTGTCATCTCACTGTAGAAGAGCTACTGAAAGCAAAACCTGAGCTATGGAATCACGTGAAGGATCAGGTTCCAAAACTTGATTCCCATATGCCAAAAGCAGGCTCTAAGCAGAAAGTCCCAAAGATACCTCTAGATTAAATAGGGGACATGTGTGAGGGTGAAGAAGGTAATACTTATCTTCGAATCACCTACCAAGGTTACACAACCAAAGCAATCATAGATTCAGCTGCTAGTGTTGCTATAGCGACCACCTCCTTGTGGAAGCAATGGGGCAAACCCACATTAAGACCAATTAGAAGGAAGCTTCAAATGGCCGATTGTCATTTTGAAAGTCCTCTAGGATTGCTCGAAGGGATAACTCTAATCCCTTGTGGTGTAGAGTTTGAGCACAGATTTGCTATATGTGACTTTGAGAAAAATAATGTTTATGAGATGATCCTAGGAAGACCCTTCCTATGACACTTGGGGAACCAAATCCTTGCACTTACAACACTTAGGGGTCACCACCAAGGTCAATTTGAAGGATTACTCCTTCAGAGATGTACCACCCCTACAGTGGAATACTATCCACAAAGTGAAAAAAGATTCCATCTCTGTGCATTCTGAAAGTTCACCTGATCCATCATGGCTGCATGAAGATACTCATTTGTGGATGTGCAAGGTCGTAGAGGAATAGGAAAAACTCTTAAAGGCAAGAGAAGAAGCAATTTCGCAAGGAGATAGACCAGTTAGAGACCCAGCCTACACACCAATGATCTTTCCAGATGAGGAATTTGAGCCTCATGGCTGGCCAAAAATCTTAGCCACCATGGACATTGCTGTCAATGAAGAACAATGGACACCTCATTGTGATGAGGAGGGTTATGATATTTCAGTGTTCATGTGTCAGCCCTTGCTAGAAGAATGTGACCCTAGTGATCTCATAGAAGAAGAAGAGAATGATGATGATATAGAGTCCATTGTGATGGATAGTTGCTTTAACTCACAGCAGCACTATCTGGAAGATACAGGAGTGTTCACCCAGTAAGAAGAAGAGCCTCTCACAAGTATTAAATAGGTAAATTCAAAGCATGGAAGTGAGAGCAGTGAAAAGAAAAAGAAAAGAAAAGCAGTGAAACAAGAAGAGGAGGAATCATTGTTTGAAGTACCAGAAAAATTCAAGAAATATGAAGTTGATGGCCGCAAAATTTTGGTATGAATGCCTAAGAGAGAGGCCATCATAGGAGAATCATATGATCATAAAGAAAAGACCAAGAAAATTGTAGTGACTATTGAAAAGAATGAAGAGAGATGCACATACATAGGAGAGGTCCTAAGTCCAAGAGAAGAAATGGAGCTCGTAGCTCTATTAAGGGAATATAGGGATGTGTTTGCATGGAACTATAGAGACTTGAAAGGGGTAGATCCAAGAATTTTCTCTCATACTATCCCCATGACCGCTGATGCAAAGCCCACCAAACAGAAGCCCTACACATATAATGATACATATGCAGCCAAAATAAAAGAAGAAATTGATAGGATGATTGAAGCTCGATTCATCTACTTCAATCTGGATTCATCTATGAGATTGAGCATAGTGAATGGGTGTCCCCCATTGTAGTGGTGCCCAAGAAGAATGGGAAGTTGCGAGTGTGTATTAACCTTAAAAAAGTTAATGCCGCTACGATCAGAGATAGTTATCCACTTCCAATCACGGAACACTTGTTGGGAAAGATGGATGGATAATCTAGGAAAGTGAGTAGATGCTGCTAAACCTACTTTGCACCAGCCCTCTTTTGCTCCAGAGTTGATTAGTAGACTCCCTTAGCTTCCAAATGACACCAAGAAATGATATATGTCCTTTGGAAATGATGTAAGTATTGATTGAATCAAAACAGACTAGTTTGTACTTCACAAATTCAAGAAAACCTTCTAATTTGGTCTTGACACCTGCTCAGAGTTTTGCTCAGTGTGACCAGCACAGTATCAATTGATCAAATTCCTTTTAGGGATATTCAATTAGCTTAGCAAGCTACCATTCACAAGTGGAATGATGTAAAATGATGAACTATGCTAAGAGAAATTGATTTAGCAAAATAAGTAATACCCCCGACTTTTTAGGAGAGTTGTAGAGATAGACCAAAGCACACCTCGACGACGATTTCTCTACATTGGCTGAATGAAATCACTTCAAATTCTGTCCGCATGTAGATGACTTTGCGCTGAATCCAACAAGCTTTGAATAACTGAATTTGGTGGAGTAATCACGGAAATATGCCCTTGACAAGTTGACAGACTTTGGAGTAGACAATACAGAGAACACACAGATGATAGATGTAAATGTATCTATTAATTCACATTGGTATACAATCCAATTTGCATGACAAGCAATGCCAAATGGTGTAGAGAGGTGTAGGCTATGGTATCGTCCTCACACTCACTCAAACTCAGTAGAGTTGGCCTCGAGAAATGAGTCAATCTACCCGTGACTTTTCATGTACATCTTTTATAAGAAGTGAGTAGGAATTTGAATTCAAATTCAAATTCTTGGCTCCCTTTAATCAAGCTTATAAAAGTATGAAGATATTCTCTCAATCATGTGATCTACTTTTCCACGAATCAATCAAGTAGGTGTTACATAAAGATTCCAAGTCATTTAGATTTTTACATGAGGTAAAATGGTTATAACCCACAAGCATATGTTCCTATGGTTCTTCATACATGTGAATTCTTCATGATAGCTTCCAAGCCAAATGTGTAGGCTTGTGACTTACACCAACAGCTCCCCCTCAAGCCAAACATTTTGGCTTAAGTCTTCATCTTCAATCTTCAAGTATATCTTGTAATCCAATCATGGATTTGAATCTGCAAAGTTTGGTTCCATCCAAAGCTTTAGTAAGTAAATCTGCACATTGCATATTTGTAGACACATAAGTCAACTGAATGTCCTTGCTTAGCAACTTCTTTCTCACATAGTGATAATGAACTTCTATGATAGATAGGATTAGCTGCAAGGTGAAGAGAACTTGTATTATCTCCAAAAATAATTGGAGGCCTAGTATATAAGCTCAATTCTGAGTACAAAAGCTTAATCCAAATTGCTTCTTGAGTAGCATTAGCTAGCCCTCTATATTCTGCCTCTGTAGAAGACAATGCTACAGTTGGTTGCTTCTTTGCAGACCATGAGATAGGTTTGTCCCCTGCAAAAGAAATGTATCCTGATGTGCTCCTCCTATCATCCTTACATCCTGCCCGATCTGCATTTGAATAGACTTTTATTATCAATATGTGATGTATAAGGAAAATACAAACCATGGTTCTGTGTACCCTTGAGATACTTCAAGATTCTCTTGGCAGCCTCTAGGTGAGGTATCCTTGGTTTGTGCATGAATTGACTTAGCACACTAACTCCATATGCAATGTCAATTCTAGTTAAGGTAGCATAGTTCAAGCTACCTACCGTACTTTGATAACCTGTAATGTCTTGGACTTCATCACCTTCATGGGCACTTAGCTTTAGGTTCACCTCCATTGGAGTGCTTGCTACTTTAGCATCCTGCAAGTGAAATTTCTTCAACATATCCTGCACATACTTCTTCTGAGTAATGTATATCCCTGAATTAGTATAAACTAATTGAAGTCCCAAAAAATACTTTAATAATCCAAGATCATTGATCTTGAACTCCTTCATCATCTGGCTTATGATGTTTCTGATTCCATTGACATCATTACCTGTAATGATGATGTCATCAACATGAACATAAAGATAGATTACCTCTGTATTACTTCTCTTAATAAACAGAGAAGTGTCTACTTTACTCATAACAAATCCTTGGTCTTGGAGGTATGTAGTCAGTCTGTAATTCCATGCCCTAGGTGCCTGCTTCAATCCATATAAAGCCTTCTTCAATTTTCAAACATGAGTTACCTTCTTAGGGTCTTCATAGCCAGGAGGTTGTGACATATAAACTTCTTCTGATATCCATCCATTCAAGAAAGCATTCTTGACATCTAATTGGTACATGTTCCAATTCTTGGATGCAGCCACACTCACCAACACTCTGATTGTTGGCATCTTGGCAACAGGAGAGAATGTTTCTTCATAATCGATGCCCTGGGTTTGTGCAAAACTCTTGGCTACCAACCTAGCTTTGTATCTGTTGATTGTGCGATCAGAATTCCTTTTTAATTTATAGATCCATCTGGATCCTATTACCTTCATAGAGTCCTTCTTGGGTACTAACTCCCATGTATCACTCTCCTTGAGTGCTTCAATCTCTTCATCCATAGCTTCTTTCCATTCTGATTTGGTGATTGCTTCTTCATATGAGCCTGGTTCTTCTTTTGACAAATCTTTTGCAAGATAAATTGAATGTTTAGTAACAAGGGATGTATCATACCCATATCTGATAGGCTTTTTACGTTCCCTTTGTGATCTTCTGATTGATTGAGTTGAAGATTCTGGTATGTCCTCAAGCTTCTTCATCTTCATTTTGCCTTTGGACTTCCATGCCTTGAACTCTTCAAGGTTGATTGTATCTTCATCATCTGAACTTGAGTCTTCTTTCTGATTTGGTTCCTCCTTTGTGAGTTTTGGAAACTCCTCTTCCAAATCATAGGGTAGGTTGACTTTCCTGCATTCATTCTCATACCAAGAGTCATTCTCATCAAAGATTACATCTCTGCTTACCATGAATCCCTTATTGTTAGGGTTGTAGAACCTGTAACCTTTTTTATTCAAGTCATATGCAATGGAAATACATTTTTCAGCCTTTGGATCTAGCTTTCCTCTTGCCTGTGAGGGAATGTGTACATATGCTACACATCCAAAAATTTTGCAGTGATCCAATGATGGTCTCTTGCCATGCCAAGCTTCATAAGGTGTCATACCATCAAGTGACTTTGATGGTAACCTTTTTATGAGATATGTGGCAGTAGAGACACTCTCTGCCCATAGATAATTAGGCAACTTTTTCGCATTAAGCATAGATCTAGCTGTCTCAACAATTAACCTATTCCTTCTTTCAGCTACCCCATTCTGTTAAGGAGAGTACCTTGTGGTTCTTTCCCTTTTGATGCCTCTGTCCTGCAAGAAGTCCTCAAATTCATTGGAGAAGTATTCACCTCCTCCATCTGACCTTAGCCTCTTCAAATTTCTTCCTGTTTCGTTTTCATCTAATGCAAGATATTTCTTAAAACAATTAAACACCTCATCCTTGTGCTTCATAAAGTATAACACAGTCCATCTACTATAGTGATAAATAAAAGACACATAGTACCTTGAACCTGAGATTGAGGGATCTTTGCTAGGTCCCCGAACATCTCTCTGCACCAATTCTAGGTAGTCTTCATGCATATATCCTTTCCTTGAGTAGGGCAACCTCTGAGACTTACCAAACTGACAAGCACCACACTTGTAAATCATGTGTTGCTTGGATACATTGGGTATCCCAAGCACACATTGGTCCCTGCACATTTGCTTCAAGGTCCTTTCACCTACGTGACCTAATCTCTTGTGCCATATTTCAAGCTCTGAAAGTGTCTGATCCTTATAACTATATAAAGAAATATTCTTTGTGTCCTCTAACTCAAAAGTGAAAAGTCTACCTGATTTTTCTCCTTTGGCTATCCTTTTGAATCCATGTCTTGGGTCCTCCACAAATGCTCCATATTGATTGAACCTGACCTGCAAACCTTTCTCCACAATCTGACCAACACTCATTAAATTCTTTGTAATTGTTGGTACATAAAGTACCCTGCTCAACAAATTCTGATTACCATCACAAGTTTTCACATTTCCAATTTTAACTACAGAATGCTTTGTATCATCACCTATCTGGACTTGGTGTTTACCTTTGGGTTCCTCAAGATCAGAGAGTAGTGCCACATTACTAGCCACATGATTTGAACACCCTGAATCAATATAAAATAAGTGATCATCATTTGTACCTGACTTGGATGTCATGTGCATGATCAAGAGAGAGTCATCTTGCTCCTCTGTGTAATTTTTGTAATCCTTTCTGTTTCTGAATCCTCCTTGGTAGTTGCCATTGTAATTGTTGTTGTAGTTGTTGTTGTGGTCTTGGTGATGGTTGAACCTTCCTCTAGATTGAGAATATCCACCTATTTGGTAGCCTCTTCCTCTCTGGTTTTTGTAATTCCTGTAACACTCATCTGTGGTGTGGTTTGACAAACCACAAATGTTACATGGTGATGAATTATAGGGTCTCCCCCTACCTTGCTTACCTCCTCTGCCCCTACCTCTTGAAGATCTACCTCTCCCTGCATAGTTAGCTTGGGAGGTAGAGCCTTCATCATCTACCTTCTTATTCTTGCCTTTATCCTTAACTTTCTTATCAGTATATAGGGCAGAAGAATTGGTACCTTTGGATGTGTCTCCATTCTTTGTGAGCTTTGCTTCATGTGTAAATAGTTAACCCATGAGAGTTGTGAGATCTGGAATATGCATGTCCATGTAGAGATCCATTGCAGTGGTAAAACTCTCCCACTTATCATCAGCCTTGATTCCATTGATTACCTGTCTCACTATTTGTTCTTCTTCAATCTCCTCTCCTATGCTTGCTAACTTGTCTGCAACATCCTTGATCTTAGTCACAAATTCTGAAACAGCTTGCTTTGGTTGCTTCCTAAGTGTTATGAACTCAATCCACAACTGATTTTTCCTAGCCCTTGTATTGGAAGAAAAGTATGATGACAAGGTTTCCCAAGTCTCTTGGGAAGTCTTACAATTTCTGATATGAGGTAAAAGAAAGTCAGATATAGAGTTGAGTAGATAAGACCTTGCCAAAGCATCTTTTGCACACCATGTATTGAGCTTCTCTTGTTCTTCCTTGGTGGGTAAACCTCTTGCTTTGAATGAGGGCAATTCCTCATCTCCTGAGATGTATCCAAAGAGACTCCTTCCTTGTAAGTAGGTCTTCATCCTTAGAAACCAAGATTGATAGTTGTTCCTGTCCAATTTATCAATGAATGAAGGAAAACCATCTCCCATTTTACCTTATTTGCTCTGATACCACTGTTGGGAAAGATGGATGGATAATCCAGGAAAGTGAGTAGATGCTGCTAAACCTGCTTTGCACCAGCCCTTTTTTTCTCCAGAGTTGATTAGTAGACTCCCTTAGCTTCCAAATGACACCAAGAAAAGATATATGTCCTTTGGAAATGATGTAAGTATTGATTGAATCAAAACAGACTAGTTTGTACTTCACAAATTCAAGAAAACCTTCTAATTTGGTCTTGATACCTGCTCAGAGTTTTGCTCAGTGTGACCAGCAGAGTAACAATTGATCAAATTCCTTCTAGGGATATTAAATTATCTTAGAAAGCTACCATTCACAAGTGGAATGATGTAAAATGATGAACTATTCTAAGAGAAATTGATTTAGCAAAATAAGTAATACCCCCGACTTTTTAGGAGAGTTATAGAGATAGACCAGATAGCACCTCGACGACGGTTTCTCTGAATTGGCTGAATGAAATCACTTCAAATTCTGTCAGCATGTAGATGCCTTTGAGCGGAATCGAACAAGCTTTGAATCACTGAGTTTGGTGGAGTAATCACTGAGATATGCCCTTGCCAAGTTGACAGACTTTGGAGTAGACAATACAGAGAACACACAGATGATAGATGTAAATGTATCTATTAATTCACATTGGTATACAATTCCATTTGCATGACAAGCAATGCCAAATGGTGTAGAGAGGTGTAGGCTATGGTATAGTCCTCACACTCACTCAAACTCAGTAGATTTTGCCTTGGGAAATGAGTCAATCTGCCCACGACTTTTCATGTACATCTTTTATAAGAAGTGAGTAGGAATTTGAATTCAAATTCAAATTCTTGGCTCTCTTTAATCAAGCTTCTAAAAGTATGGAGATATTCTCTCAATCATGTGATCTACTTTTCCACGAATCAATCAAGTAGGTGTTACATAAAGACTCCAAGTCATTTAGACTTTTACATGAGGTAAAATGGTAATAACCCACAAGCATATGTTCCTATGGTTCTTCATACATGTGAATTATTCATGATAGCTTCCAAGCCAAATGTGTAGGCTTGTGACTTACACCAACAACACCTATTGGAGCATGCTGCAGGCAAGGAAGTTTATAGCTTCCTTGATGGATTTTTAGGTTACAATGAAGTAGCCATTGCCCCAGAAGATCAACACAAAACAGCTTTTGCCATAGAGTGGGGAATCTTTGCATTTCGTGTGATGCCATTTGGGCTCACCAATGCACCTCCAACATTTAAAAGGCTCATGTGTCATGTCTTCAAAGAGTTCTTGCGGAAGAGCTTAGAAGTACATGTGGATGATTTATGTGCTCATTCCCAAGAAAGAAGATACCACATCCCTGAGCTCAGATAGATCTTCAACAAGTGCAGAGAATATCGAGTGTGTCTGAACCCACAAAAGTGTGTGTTCATGGTACGACAAGGTAAAATCTTAGGTCATGTTGTTTCTAAGAACAAAATATCTACTGATGAGGATAAAGTTAGAGCCAGAGCAGAGCTCCCAAGGCCGAGGAATGTTAAATATGTACAAGCTTTTATGGGCCACTATTGATACTATCGTAGGTTTATCCACATGTACACGATCATAGCTAGGCCTCTTTATGCCTTGTCTAATTTTGAGTGGAACGAGGAATGCGAGAATTCTTTCAATGAACTGAAGAAACCTTTGTGCACAGCACCAATACTGACCACTCCTGATTGGAATAAGCCATTCCATGTCCATGTGGATGCATCCAATCACGCCATAGGATGTGTGCTAGCACAACCCACATGTGAAGGAAATCTAGACTTGCCTATAGCATACGCTCGCAAACAGCTCACTAGAGCTCATCGAAATTATACAACAACAGAGAGAGAAGGCTTAGGCATGGTATATGCTGTGAAGAAGTTTAGACACTATTTATTGGCCAACAAGTTCAAGTTTTTCACAGATCATCAAGCTTTGTTATATTTGGTCAATAAACCTTGCAATACTGGATGCTTAGTAAGATGGTTTGTCTTACTAATGGAATATGACTTTGAAGTTGTTGTCAGGAAAGGTAAAACCCACCTTTGGGCAGATCACCTTTCTCGCATCCCTTCCGGAGAGTTAGCGCAAGGAGTGTCTGATGAATTACCCGATGCTTATCTGTTCAATTTAGAAGTTGTTCCTAAATGGACAAATAAGTTGCTACCACTCCTAACCTTCAGCCCTACAAATAAGAATGTGAAAACAACACAAGAAGAAATTGTAAAATCACAAAAATATCACATATTGGCAGGAAGCATGTACAAACAAGATACTGAGGGTGTATTAGCTTGTTGTGTTGAGGACGATGAACATAGTAGTTGGTTGCAACAAGCTCATGAAGGATTGCTAGGAAATCATTATTCTAAACAACGCACTTTACAAAATCTGAAACGTTTAGGAGTGTATTGGCCTAGCATGGACAAAGAAATACATGAGTGGATTAAGAATTTTCTAGTGTGCCAGGAGAAACCCCTAGTGGAGCATGCTACCCTTTATCATGTGTCATTAATTCCAGATTGGAGTGCTCCATTGGTAGAATTCATGAGATTAGGGACATTACCCAAAGAGGCTAGTCTAGCAAGATGAAGAAACATGGAGCAAGAGGCTCGGGACTATGCCCTAGTAGGAGACAACCTATACCGAAGAGGCAAAGATGGTTATTTAAGATTGTGCGTTCATGAATCAGATTATTTGAAAGTCTTGAAATTGCACACAGTGGTGTTGCAAGTGGACACTTCGGTCCTCATCGAGTAATCAAGACCATTCTATTCTGAGGAATTTGGTGGCCCACTCTTCATATGGATGCACATACCTATGAGAAGAAATGTGACACATGCCAACGTGCACAATATCCTATCAAAAAAGACGAGATGCCTTTGAGGCCCATGATGGGAGGACGTGCATTCTCTAAGTGGGGTATAGACTTTATAGGTCCTATTAACCCCCCAGCTAGAAACTCCCATGCAGAGTACATTATTGTAGCCACGGATTACCTTACAAAGTGGGTAGAAGTGAAAGCCACAACAAAGAACGATGCTCAAACAACGGCTAAGTTCTTATTCGAGAATGTGTTCATGAGATATGGACTACCCATAGAGTTAGTGACCGATAAAGGCACACACTTCTTGAATGAATTCATTGAAAACCTTCTCCAAGAATTCTTGGTGATACATAAGAAGTCTACCCCCTATCACCCACAAGCTAACGGAGAAGCCGAAAGCACCAATAAGATCCTCTGCAACGTATTGACCAAACTAGTAGATAATAAATGCTCTGATTGGGATAAACAGCTTCATCATGTTGTTTGGGCTTATCGAGTTGCCTACAAAACGATACTCAATGCCACCCCATTTCAGATGATCTTTGGATAGAATGTTGTGCTACCATTAGATTTCTTAATCCCAGCTTTAAAAGTAGCACAAGAGCACGAGTGGAATGGACATGAATTGTCCTCTAGGATCTTCGATCTAGAACGCTTAGGTGAGACGAGGCTACGCGCAGCGGCAGGCATCTATGCTACAAAGAAAAAGACAAAAGGCATACTTTGATGCACACATCAAAGATAAAGGATTGAAAGAGGGAGACCTAGTGTTGGTTTATACGCTAAAGCAACATGCCCGTAAGTTGGAAAAAAGAATATACGGACCCATGATCATTAATAGAATTTCCACTAGCAGTGTAGTTCAGTTGGCCACTCTAGAAGGCGATATCTTGCCAAGCTATATTAATGGATGTAGAGTCAAGTTATACCAAGAAACTCTTACAGAGGATATGCTTACGAGACTCAACAATGCTAAGAAGTGAAAAGAAGAGGAGTTAAGAGTGAGGGTAGAAGCACAGGCAGAGGCCAGAGAGCGTGTTAAGCGAAATAAGTTAAGGTGACTACACCAAGATGTCAACTCAAAAGACCCAAAATATCACATGAATATGTGCCAAAAATTGGGCATAACTACTTCTCAAGTCATTGACCAACGTCCCTTTGTGACCATAGAGATAGAACAAGGAAAGGGTGCAAGGACTGTCAAAGCATTGATTGACTCAGGTGCAGCAAGTAGTGCAGTTAGACTGTCCTACTGCCAAGACTTGCAATTGAACATCAATCCCATAGAAGCTTATCTCATAGGATTGGGAGGTGTGGACACCCCTTGTTTGGGTGAGGTGGAACTTCCCATCTACCTTCAAGATGTTCCAATGAAAGTCAAAGTGCTAGTGTGGCAAGATGAGAACCTTACAGAACCACTTGTTTTGGGCCAAGATTGGATCTATGAGCACGCAGTTAACTTAAACCTAAGAAGTCAAATTCTTCAAGTTTGGACACAGGAACAATGAATTACATTAGAATTAGATAACTGCATGCTCATAGATCATGGCACCACACACTCTTTTAGTTCCTCTGAGACTAATCTTCACGAGCAAGATGTTGTAGGTGTCAAAAGCTCTATGATCTAGATGGACTCAATCATGGAAGGACAATCACAAAGGCAAGCAAACCCTCCTTCTTTCTCGAAGAGCAAAGCATCCATAGTAGTTCAACCTAAGATGCACGCACAACAATTTGGGACAACTGCTATAACAAATAGAAAGACACCCTGCAAAAAGAAAGCAGTTCCGAGCATGAAGCAGTTTTGGGTACGCAAAGGAGAGCAACCACCATCCTTAACCCCACAAATCCCATCTAGGCAAGCCAACCAGGCCAGAAGGCAAAGGAAGAAGCTTGAACAAGCTCAACCACAAGGTATCCGACAAATTTGGGTGCCTAAGAAATTAGTTGGAGCTCAACAAGGGCAATTACAGATGTGGGTACCTAAGAAGCTCTTACATCCACAGCAACCTATGTTCTCCCACATGCGCAAGGTCTCAACACAGAAGCCAAAAAGAGAAAAGGGTAAGAACCGCGTACAGAGACCGAAAGAAGCTCAAATCACCTCTTTGACAATAGTAGGAAGACGTGCAAAAAGGGTATGGGTTTGGAATCCAAAAGCATCAGCAACCACTATAAAACCAAAGAGAAAACCACAAGGGACACAACATTCAAGAAACAATCCAAACATGAACTGGCCAGAGGAGATCACTTCGTAGTCACACACGCTTCTCAAATGGATCCCCATAAGGAGGAATGATCAATTGGCATCTCAAGATCCAAGGGTGACCTCCAACAAAGATGGCATCAACATCTCCAAATAACATCAAAAATCGCGAGGAGCGACAACCATGTGCTCCTTGCACAACCCTGTCTTTTGCACCATTCAGATCATGCATTTCCAAAGTATGCATTAATATAGGGCACATTACATGGCCGTGCATAGACACAATTGAGAGTCCCATGCACAAGAGCACATTGACACATGTTGTGATACTAACCTTTGTTTTCTTGTGGTGTGACATTGAAAAAAAAAGGAAAAAAAGGGGCAAGAACTTGTTCCCAGGTTTGGCTTATGGAACATGAATGAGTCATGCTTAGTTGAAGGTGGAACCATTGATTACTAGGCAATTATCAGTTTGGATAGAAGTTTGTCTTAGCTAGCAGATGATATTATTGCCATCTTATCTAGTAGATGTCAAGCACTTGGCATAAACATGGCACCCACAACTATTGTTTCCCCTTACCATGGTAGGAGGGAAGAGTTGGAAGGTGCACAACGTGCGCGATGCTTAACTACTATATGTATGAGAGCATCCAAGGAGATATCTCTAAGGGGTAGTTCTAGTACCTTGTAAATCCTTGTATGTATACTAGGTCAGAAGACTCCTGCTTAGGTGAGCTAAAAAGAATATGTGAAACTAAGCTTGGTGTAGTTACCCAATGTTGCTTGCCAATGAATATAAAGAAATTCAATTCTTAGTATTTGTCAAATGTTGCTTTGAAGAAAGGAGACCGGACCACGCACTCAAAAAATTTCATTAGCGTACCATCAACACGCACATTCATCGACAATAGTGGGTCTACAACATGAAGAGATAAACATTGATCAACCATTTACCATGGTAAGTATCTTTATTTTGGCAACCCCATAACCATGATAGATTAGGAAACCTCTTCGTCGGCATACCTTTGAGCACTTAGCTCAAGACCCCCAATTTTTGCACCATACTTCTTCCAATGCATTTTCCAATTAAGCATGCATAGGGCTACATTACAAGGCCGTGCACAAGGCAATTATTCTCCTCAACCCATGCACGAACACACTTACCCATCATTCATTATGGGTTATGAGTACTTGGCATGACTACTCTAAACATCATCTATGGAAGAGCTAGAGGACATCATGGAGACAACATCAATACCTAGGACACAATCGAAGCCAACAGTTGCTCCAACTCAACCTTGACAACCTTTTTTGAGAAACTAGCATTTTTTGACGAATCCCACTGACGCATTCTCAATGCCATCCAAAGAAGAAGGAAAGGACACTACCTCTCAAGCACTACGTGGCACAACCATTACAACAAGGGCCTGTCAGGGACGACAAACTCGAGGAGGGTGGGGGAGTGTTGAAGCTCAACGTCAAGGAAAAGCATAATAAGTGCATCAAAGAAGTGGATACACAAGAAGAAGGAGCAAGCAGGGAGCTCCAAGAAGTACATGTCAAATTTTCAGAAGAATCCCTATAAAAATAGTGATTTTCATCATTAAAAACCATTGTAAATACCATTTTCTATTTTTGTAACTCCATTTTGCTCTAGGCGAGGAGTCCTCACACTTGAGGAGTATTAGAAGTATCATCCTACCAATTTTCATAATTTTTAGACTTCGTTGGAGCCCTCACATAAGCCCTGGAACCTAATTTCTAACTAGACCAGACACTAGGTCTGGACAGGGCCAAAACTACTCAAAAAACAATAAAAAGAGATAGAGAGCTCATTTTTTAGGTTAGCTGGTGAGAGAATAGAGCTTTGTAAGAGAATTCTTTTTGCAATCGAAGCTTTCCATTGTTCCTCTCTTTGATCTTACCTTGTGGGCCTGTGTGTGTATGTGTGTGCATGTTTGTGTGCTTTCACTCATGTACTTGTGCCTTCACGTGCTCGTGGTCTTCATACCAGTCCTCACGTCTCCGCAGATTGACAAGTAAAGGAGGTGGTGCTTACACTTGAGCTACACCAGGGTTGTTCTTTCCTTTGCCATTCTTGCCCTTCCTTGAAGGTGATGCCTTGCTATCTCCTTCTGAATCTAAATGTTCTTCCTTCGACTAGTTCCACTTGCTTTTTCCTCCTTTTCCTTTCTTTCCACTCTTGCCTTTGCCTTTGCTAACATATAGGGCCTATGAGTGACCATCCTTCTTTGATGTGTCTCCTATGGCAACCTCTTGTGCCACTAGGTATGGGATCAACTTCTCAAGAATTGGTAGATGATCTGTATAAAGATGGTAGTAATAAGGGGTTTCCACTTGTCTTCCCCTCCCATACCATTGAGAGTAATGTGCACAAGGTTTTCCTAATCTACTTTGTAGCCAATGGATGCCGATCGCATGCTCAAATCCTTCACACTCAAGCTCTAGTCAACAATCGATTGACCACTATCCTTCTTCAAGGAATGGAGTTCATTCTTAAGTTGCATCTTTCTACTTCTTGTGGAAGTGGCATAAATCTTATCTAGGGCCTCCCAAACATCTCAATCATGATCAAACTCTGATATATGGCCAAGCATAGTGTTAGATATTACGTGTGATATGTAGAAGATAGCTCTCCTATTCCTTTCCTCCCAATCCTTCAACATCCTAAACTCTTGGTTCGTGATCTTTGGATGTTTGGAATCCACATCAGGCTTATCTTTATCTCCATACAGAGTAGGCCATAAACCTTTGCTCATGAGGTATTTCATGACTCTGAACCTCCATGTTTGATAGTTGTCTTTGTCAAGCAACTCCACTTTTTGACCTAGATCTACCATAACGAATGGTAAATTAGGGTTACAATGAAATGGAGCTCTTATCCTTGATGTCCAAGCTTTCTGTCCTTCTCCTAAAGTCTTCAAAGGATGTTTCTTGATTTGATACTAACTAATGGAATTTTATCCCTCAGATTTGGATAGTAGAAGTGAAATGAAACCAATAGCTAGGTCCCTTCATACACCTTTTGTGGTACCTTTCAACACAAATCCAATTGACCTACTATACATTGATCCAAATGCCCTCGATATGAAGAATCATATCGCACGTCATAGGCCCGTGCCTCAAAAAAGAAAGGACAAGCCCGATCGTGTGCATATATGCTTGTAAGCCTCGCATATGAAAAATTCAAAAACAATGCAGAATGAAACAACAATGCTCAACGATATGGTGACAATACAACTAGTGTCGTCCAATAAATCTCATTAATACAATCAATTTTGCTACACTGCGGATCAATGATATAGTATGCCACTATAGTGCGGATCAGATAACACAATATAGACTTCTTGCCATAGTGCGAGAAGACGCCCATGAACTTCTCTTTGGTCTTCATAGTAGGAACTTTTCTTCACGTCAAGTCTTCAAACTTCATAAGCTTTGATTCTTCAAACTTTTCTCTTCACTTCATATAATATCTCGAATACTTCAAATCATGAGAATCCTGGACCTAGAGGGAAGATCCGCAAGGAAACTCCACAGGGGGTGAAGCTTCACTTTGGGTCTTCAAACGTTTCTCTTCACTTCATATAATATCTCGAAGGGAACTTCAAGTCATGAGAATCCTAGACCTGGGAAGACATTCCAGAAGGAAGATCCATGGGGAAGGAACAAATGAGACTTGGGGATCTTTTTATAGGCCCCCTTAGGACATCCTTTTGGATTCTTCTAACTTGTTCTCAAACTTTCTATTTTTTATGATATTTTTATTTTTCCTGATTTAAGGTTTTTGGTTTCATACTGGATGTTTATGAATTGATTTTTTTAAAGGGTTTGACCTAGGATAAATGCCCATTCTAAGGGCCAAAGTTGGTGTTTTAGGTTGGGGAAATTAGGATTTTTCCTACAATTAAGTCAAGCATGTCAGATTGAGGGTTTATTTACAGTTAGGGGCTAAAATCTTAGGATCTCTAAGGGTCTAGGTTAGGTTTTCATGGGATAAAAATTAGATTTTGAAGGGGTTTCAAGGGTCAAACCTAGGGGTTTGTGGATCAAAAGTTATCTATTTACACACACAGGTCCAATGTATATAATTGAAACGGTTTTGCGTCTATCAATCAATCAACTGATCTAAAACATGCACAGAATATACCCCTTTCTCGGTCAAAACATCACACCAAAACCAAAAAATCACTAAACTTGAAAACTTTTGTTGCACACTTCCCTGAGGGATTTCATCCTCACATTCGCCCCCACTAAACCTCAAATTATATCGATGGGCCAACTAGCAAAATCCAATAGAAGCATATCAAGGTTCTTTTCAAACTCTTTTTATTTTTTATGTTTTCCTTCTCAAAAATTGAAACATGACTTCATACACTCTGTGGAACTTTATAAAGATTAGTATAAATTTTACAAAATTAAGTAGATGCAAGCTTCACAAATGGCATACTATGTTTTCGTTTCCGGAATCAGACAACTAATCATGTGAATAAACAGTTGGCTTTCTAGATCTTCTGTTTGTTCAACTAGTTGAGATCCATCAAGTTATCCTAACTACTAGCATATACTAAGTTTCTACTAATCGTGTTTGTATAATATACCTTGTTTCCTACTATTTATCCCCTACTATCCAACTCTCCATCAAATCTTTTTCTTTTCTTATACTTTTTCATTTTTCTTTTTCTCTTTCTTTTTCTTTTTCTTTTATTTTTCATTTCATCTTAGCGCAACACTTTTTCTCTTTATTTTTATTTCACAAATCAGCATATGTCAAAATGAGGTGCGAGTCATGGATTTATCCATGCCAAGTTTAACCCACTTATCTACCAACCCGACATGGTGCATAACATACATAGTGTCAGCCCTACATGAAATCAACGTCAGCTCGTGGCTCTGACCACCCAGCCAGAATGACTGCACCCACCTACCGATCCATGTAGGCGCAGGACAATAGATAGGTCAAGCCTATGACAAAATTAGCGTCAACTCTTGGCCTTGGTCATCCGACCAATTCCGCTGGCCTACTAGCCCATTGCAATGCTCTAACAACATGCACACACCTATAAGCATTCAAATCTCTCAGCATATACATGCACTCAGTTTAAGTATGCCAAATCATCAGTATCAGTCACCATTCATCATCATCAATCAACATCATCAATCATCATCATTCAATCATCATAAAGCACCAATCATCATCACTTTCATCATCAATCATCATCCTCAATCATCATTCATCATCACCATTCAACATCATCAATCGCCATCATACAATCAACATAAATCATCAATCATCATCATTTACATCATCATCATCATGAATAATCATCGTGCATCATCATCATTCAACAAGTCATAATCAATCTCATACTTCTTCAATCATACTAAGACCCTTTCATATTTAAAAATAGATCTTGGCAAGTTGGATTTTTACTTCTCTTATTCTTTTTCAAACTCTTAGACGTGTTTGAAGTCGTCTTTATACTCCCCTTGATTTGCATAATAATATCATCAAGCAATTGTTTTTCTGCTTTGTTAACTCCTTTATTAGATTTTATATCTTCGAGAGTTTCCTCTTTACTATTTTCTTGTTGAACCTCTTTATCAAAGTTTAATTGAGACTCCAATTTGATAACTTTCTCTTGATCAAATAGATCCTCATTATTCAAAAGTTTTGGATCAAATGAAACGTATACATCCTTCTCTTTCTTTGATTTCTCTTGATTTTCTTTTATGATCTATTTCTATTCGTTCTCTCAATATCTGCTCAATATTTTTCTTTTCAACCTTTATCTTTCTACTTTTGGTTTCTTTAGTTGGTTTCTCTTGAGTTTGAATAGACTTCATACTCCTTTGTTCATTATATTTAAATTTTTCATGCCTTTTTGGTCTCCACATCTTCTGAATCGATTTTGTTCTAGATTTTCTCTTCTCAAAATATTCCTTCATCCCACCTTTTCCTATATTCAAATGCAAAGGCAATCTATCTTGGTATTTACAAATTTTATTCTCATGTTCACTTACTAATCTAGTCTGCATGCCCTTTCATATGCTATGCAATCCCATAACATATGTCCAAACTGATCACACCAAAAACATTGTATAGGTGTCCTCTCAGCCCAACTTGATTTCCTAGGTATCACTCTAGGCGTGGATCGTACAAGACCAATTTGCTGTTTGTCTGCAAATATGTCCTGGACGTTTACCTCATGTTTATGGTCACATTTCAATTTTTGTAGATTCTTAACTTGGTTAGTCAATAGGTCGACCTTATGTTTCAATTCAAAAATCTCAGAATCCATGTCCTTTTCTATGTCTTTAATACTTATGCCCATTAATTGGATAGTGTCAGATATTGCATTTATCAATTGCATTAGGGTTATGATGATACAAAACTTTGATTTTATAGATTCACTCCTGTTAATCTCCATTTCCTTAAATCGCTCTTCATATTTCCTAAACTATTATTCAATCATTTTATTCATTTTAATTTCTTCTTTATAGGATCTAAGCTATGAAAAGTGGATTCTTAATCTATGTGTCAATAGAAAAGTGCACACCCGTATGATCGAAGGTGATGCAAAAAGTAGATGATCAAATTCACGAAGTCAAAAGAAATCTTTCTATTCGTGTGTGGAACAATGCAATAATTCAAAGAACTTGAGTTGCTGGTACCTGGAGTATCTGATCTAGCATCGAGGTTCCTCTTTTCTCTTCTCAAGGAGTGGGTGGCATGTCGAGGATCATCACCAGGCAACCGCCTTGCCTCACATCAGGTTCAGGTGTCGAGAAGGAGACAAGGATGAGAGAGGGGCGCGAGGTTGGATCAAGCCTCGATGTGGGTCGTTCTCCCTATTTGATGAGCAACGTCTGCACCTTTGGTATGGTGAATCGTATTGCATGTCGTAGGCCCGCGCCTCGGAAGAGAAATTACAAGCTCAATTGTGTGTGTTTATACTCGTAAGTGTTGCGGAGAAGAAATCCAAATACAGTGCAAAACCAAACAACAATGCTCAACTAAACAATCACAATGCAACTAGTGTCATCCAATAAATCTCAGTAATACAATGAATTCCGCTATAGCGCGGATCAATGATACAGTATGCCGCTACAGTGCGGATCAGGTAGTACAGTATAGACTTCTCACTACAGTGCGAGAAGATGCCCACAAACTTCTCTTTGGTCTTCACAATAGGAACTTTTCTGTTGGGAGAGATGGTTGGATGCACTCAAGAGATTGAGTTGAAGCTGCTAGACCTGCTTTGCTCCAGCCCTCCTTTGCTTCAGATATGCTTAGTACATTTGTTTAGCTTCCAAATGATACCAAGAAAGCATATATGTGCTTTTCAAATGATATGTGTAATGACCAAATCAAAACAGATAACTTTGCACTTCACAAATCCTAGAAAACTTGCTATTTTTGTAATGACACCTGCTCACTCTTTCACTCAGTGTGACCAGCACACTAACAATTGATCTAATTCCTCTTGGACATATTAAATTAGCTTAACAAGCTACCATTTGCAAGTGGAATGAGAAGAAATGATAAACTACTCACTGAGAAATCAATTTAGCAAAATTATATGTACCCCCGACTTTTTAGGAATTCTGCAGACACAGACCAGTGTGCACTTCGAGCGATATTTCTCCAATATGGCTGATCCTTTGACCTTGATATTTTGTAGGCACGTAGAATGCTTAGAGCTGGTTCCAACAAGCCTTGAATCACTTGATTTGGTTCAGTAGATCTTGAGATATGCTCCTTTGAAGTTGGCAGACTTGGAGATGATGACTCAGAGAAAAACAGAGATAATGAATGTAACTCTTTCTATTAATTCATATAAATGTACAATCTCATTGGCTTGATAGATGTAGCCTAATGAGTTGGAGATGTGTAGGCTATAGTGTAGCACTCACACACTCAATGATCAAAGGTAAAAGCCTTGGGAATGGTGACTCTCACCCCGCGAGTTTTTTCTTGAGTTTTATATGTGTAGGAAGTAAGTTTGAATTTCAAATTCAAATCTAAGGCTCCCTATAATTTCTCATCTAAAAGTAAGGAGATATTCTCTCCAATTACACCATCCAATTCCACGACTCTAATCAATTAGGTGTGTATACATAATGCCAAGTCACTTAGACTTTTACAAGGAGTAAAAGGATAATAAATCATAAGTATGGGTTCCTATGCCCTTTCCTTCAAGTAAGGCTTTGATGAAGTTTGTCGAAGCTAATCTTCCAAGGTTGCAAGCCAAGTGTGAAGGCTTGAAATGCACCAACAGCTCCCCCTCAAGCCAAGCACTTTGGCTTAAGTCTTCATCTTTAGTCTTCAATCACATCCTGCAATCCAATCATGGATTTGAATCTGCATAGCTTGTTTCCATCCAATGCTTTGGTGAGTAAATCTGCACATTGCATATTAGTAGACACATATGTCAATTGAATCTCTTTGCTTAACAATTTCTCTCTCACATAGTGGTAATGAACCTCTATGTGTTTTGTCCTAGCATGATATATTGGATTAGCTGCAAGGTGAAGAGAGCTTGTGTTATCTCCAAATATGATTGGAGGTCTAGTGTATAGACCTAGCTCTGTATACAAAAGCTTTAACCAGATAGCTTCTTGAGTGGCATTGGCAAGCCCTCTATACTCTGCTTCAGTGGATGACAATGCCACTGTAGGTTGCTTCTTGGCTGACCAAGAAATAGGTTTATCTCCTGCAAAACAAATGTAACGTGAGGTGCTTCTCCTATCATCCTTGCATCCTGCCCAATCTGCATCTAAGTATACTTTAATGTCAATATCTGATGTATAAGGAAAGTACAAACCATGGCTTTGAGTTCCTTTGAGGTACTTCAAGATTTTCTTTGCTGCCTCTAGGTGAGGTACCCTTGGTTTGTGCATGAATTGGCTTAGCACACTAACTCCATATGCTATGTCAATTCTTGTCAAGGTAGCATAATTCAAACTACCTACCATGCTTTGATATCCTATGATGTCTTGGACTTCTTCACCTTCATGAGCACTTAGCTTTAGGTTGACCTCCATTGGAGTAGTTGAGACTTTAGCATCCTGCAAGCGAAACTTCTTGACCATATCCTGTACATACTTCTTTTGAGTGATATATATATCTGAGTTGGTGTAGACTAACTCAAGACCTAAGAAGTACTTCAATAATCCAAGATCATTAATCTTGAATTCCTTCATCATCTATCCTTTGATGTGTGTAATACCATTGACATCATTGCTTGTAATGATGATATCATCAACATAAACACACAAGTAGATTACCTCTGTATTACTCCTCTTTATGAACAGAGAAGTATCAGCTTTACTCATCACAAATCCTTGGTCTTGGAGGTAGGTTGTCAACCTGTAATTCCATGCTCTAGGTGCCTGCTTCAATCCATATAGAGCCTTCTTCAATTTACATACATAATTTACCTTCTTGGGATCTTCATAGCCAGGTGGTTGTGACATGTAGACCTCTTCAGATATCCATCCATTCAAGAAAGCATTCTTGACATCTAATTGGTACATGTTCCAATTCTTGGATGCAGCTACACTTACCAATATTCTGATAGTTGGCATCTTAGCCATAGGAGAAAATGTCTCCTCATAATCAATGCCTTGGGTTTGTGCAAAACCCTTGGCTACCAACCTAGCTTTGTACCTGTTTATTGTTCCATCTGAATTTCTCTTTAACTTGTAGATCCATCTGGATCCTATCACCTTCATAGAGTCTTTCTTGGGTACCAAGTCCCAAGTATCACTCTCCTTGAGAGCTTCCATTTCTTCATCCATAGCTCCTTTCCATTCTGGTTTGGTGATTGCTTCTTCATAGGTACCTGGTTCTTCATTCAACAAATCCTTTGCAAGATATACAGAATGCTTGGTTACAAGAGAAGTATCATACCCATATCTGATAGGTTTCTTACTTTCTCTCTGAGATCTCCTCATTGCTTGAGTTGAGGATTCTGGTATATCCTCTAGCTTCTTCATCTTCATCTTTCCTTTGGACTTCCATGCCTTGAATTCCTCAAGGTTAATTGTATCATCATCATCTGAGCTTGAGTCTTCTTTCTGGATTGGTTCCTCCTTGGTGAGCCTTGGGAAATCTTCTTCCATATCATAGGGTAGACTAACCTTCCTGCATTCATTCTCATACCATGAGTCATTCTCATCAAAGATGACATCCCTGCTTACCTTGAAACCTTTGTTTGTTGGGTTGTAGAATCTGTATCCCTTTTGGTTCAAATCATAACCAATGAAGATACATTTTTCAGCTTTAGGGTCTAGCTTTCCCCTTACCTGTGAGGGAATATGCACATATGCTACACAACCAAAGATTTTGCAATGATCCAGAGAAGGTCTCTTACCATGCCAAGCTTCATATGGTGTCATGCCATCAAGTGATTTGGATGGCAACCTATTGATGAGATAGGTGGCAGTAGATACACTCTCTGCCCAAAGATAATTTGGCAACTTCTTTTCATTAAGCATAGATCTAGCTGTGTCTACTATGAGTCTATTCCTTCTTTCAGCTACTCCATTTTGTTCAGGTGAGTACCTTGTAGCTATCTCCCTCTTGATACCTCTTTCCTGCAAGAAATCTTCAAACTCATTGGAGAAGTACTCTCCTCCACCATCTGTTCTTAGCCTCTTCAAGCTTCTTCCTGTTTGGTTTTCAACAAGTGCAAGATACCTCTTGAAACAATTAAACACTTCATCTTTATGCTTCATAAAGTATAAAATGGTCCACCTGCTATAGTCATCAGTAAAGGACACATAATACCTTGAACCTGAAATGGAAGGGTCCTTGCTAGGTCCCCAAACATCTGTGTGCACCAAGTCTAGGTAGACTTCATGCATGAAACCTTTCCTTGAATAGGGCAATCTGTGAGACTTACCAAACTGACATGCTCCACACTTGTAAATCATGTGTTGCTTGGATACATTAGGTATCCCAAGCACACATTGATCCCTGCACATTTGCTTTAGGGTTCTTTCACCTATGTGCCCTAACCTCTTGTGCCATATTTCTAACTTTGAAAGTGTTTGATCCTTGTAATTATATAAAGCAATGTTCTTGGTGTCTTCTAACTCAAAAGTAAATAATCTACCTGATTTTTCTCCCTTGGCTATCCTTCTGAATCCATGTCTTGGGTCCTCCACATATGCTCCATGTTGTGTGAATCTGACCTGCAAACCTTTCTCCACAATCTGACCAACACTCATTAAATTCTTGGTGATGGTTGGTACATAGAGTACCCTGCTCAATAGATTCTGGTTACCATCACATGTCTTTACATTTCCAATTTTTACAACAGAGTGTCTAGTATCATCACCTGTCTGTACCTGATGTTTGCCCTTGGGTTCTTCCAAATCAGAGAGTAGTGCCACATTGCCAGCTACATGGTTAGAACATCCTGAGTCAATATAAAATAAATGATCATCATTTGTACCTGCCTTGGAGGTCATATTCATGATCAATGAGTCATCTTGCTCCTCTGTGTAATTGTTGTAATCCCTTCTATTTCTGAATCCACCTTGGTAACTACCATTGTGGTTGTGGTTGTAATTGTTGTTGTACTGATTGTTGTATCCATTGTAGCCTTGGTGTTGGTTGAACTTGCCTCTCCCTTGAGAGTATCCACCTCTTGAGTAGCCTCTTCCTCTCTGATTCTTGTAGTTCTTGTAGCATTCATCTGTGGTATGATTGGACAATCCACAAATGTTGCATGGTGATGAGTTGTAGGGTCTCCCCCTACCTGACTTACCTCCTCTGCCTCTTCCTCTTGAAGATCTACCTCTCCCTACATAATTAGCTTGGGAGGTAGAGCCTTCTTCATCCTGTTTCTTCCCTTTACCTTTATCCTTAACTTTCTTATCAGTATATAGAGCAGAGGGGTTGTTACCTTTTGATTGATCTCCTGCCTTTGTAAACTTTGCTTCATGTGTGAATAGTTGGCCCATGAGTGTTGTGAGATCTGGGGTATGCATGTCCATATAGAGGTCCATTGCAGTGGTGAAACTTTCCCACTTATCATCTGCCTTGAGTCCATTTGTTACTTGTCGGACTATTTGCTCCTCTTCAATTTCCTCTCCAATGCTTGCTAATTGGTCTGCCACATCTTTAATCTTTGTCACATACTCTGAGACTGATTGCTTGGGCTGCTTCCTAAGGGTTGTGAATTCAATCCACAGTTGATTCTTCCTGGCCCTTGTGTTGGAAGAAAAATATGTTGACAGAGTTTCCCAAGTCTCTTGGGAAGTCTTACAGTTCCTTATATGAGGTAAAAGGAAATCAGATATAGAGTTAAGGAGGTAAGACCTTGCTAAAGCATCCTTTGCACACCATTGGTTGAGTCTCTCTTGTTCATCCTTGGTGGGTAGTCCTCTAGCTTTAAATGAGGGCAATTCCTCATCTCCTGATATGAATCCAAACAAGCTTCTTCCTTGTAGATAGGTCTTCATCCTTAGAGACCAAGCTTGGTAATTGTTCCTGTCCAATTTGTCAATGAATGAAGGAAAACCATCTCCCATGTTTACCTTATTGCTCTGATACCACTGTTGGGAGAGATGGTTGGATGCACTCAAGAGATTGAGTTGAAGCTGCTAGACCTGCTTTGCTCCAGCCCTCCTTTGCTTCAGATATGCTTAGTACATTTGTTTAGCTTCCAAATGATACCAAGAAAGCATATATGTACTTTGCAAATGATATGTGTAATGATCAAATCAAAACAGATAACTTTGCACTTCAAAAATCCTAGAAAACTTGCTATTTCTGTAATGACACCTGCTCAGACTTTCACTCAGTGTGACCAGCACACTAACAATTGATCTAATTCCTCTTGGACATATTAAATTAGCTTAACAAGCTACCATTTGCAAGTGGAATGAGAAGAAATGATAAACTACTCGCTGAGAAATCAATTTAGCAAAATTATATGTACCCCCCGACTTTTTAGGAATTCTGCAGACACAGACCAGTGTGCACTTCGAGCGTGATTTCTCCGAGATGGATGATCCTTTGACCTTGATATTTTGTAGGCACGTAGTATGCTTAGAGCGGGTTCCAACAAGCCTTGAATCACGTGATTTGGTTCAGCAGATCTTGAGATATGCTCCTTTGAAGTTGGCAGACTTAGAGATGATGACTCAGAGAAAAACAGAGATAATGAATGTAACTCTTTCTATTAATTCACATAAATGTACAATCTCATTGGCTTGATAGATGTAGCCTAATGAGTTGGAGATGTGTAGGCTATAGTGTAGCACTCACACACTCAATGATCAAAGGTAAAAGCCTCGGGAATGGTGACTCTCACCCCGCGAGTTTTTTCTTGAGTTTTATATGTGTAGGAAGTAAGTTTGAATTTCAAATTCAAATCTAAGGCTCCCTATAATTTCTCATCTAAAAGTAAGGAGATATTCTCTCCAATTACACCATCCAATTCCACGAATCTAATCAATTAGGTGCGTATACATAATGCCAAGTCACTTAGACTTTTACAAGGAGTAAAAGGATAATAAATCATAAGTATGGGTTCCTATGCCCTTTCCTTCAAGTAAGGATTTGATGAAGTTTGTCCAAGCTAATCTTCCAAGGTTCCAAGCCAAGTGTGAAGGCTTTAAATGCACCAACATTTTCTTCATGGCAAGTCTTCATACTTCATAAATTTTGGCTCTTAAAAATTTTCTCTTCACTTCATATAATATCTTGAACGGTACTTCAAATCACGAGAATCGTGGACATGGAGGGAAGATGCGCAAGTAAAATCCACCGGGGGTGAAGCTTCACTTTGGCTCTTCAAACTTTTCTCTTCACTTCATATAATATCTTGAATGGTATTTCAAATCAGGAGAATCTTGGACCTAAGAAGAAGTTCCACAAGGAAGATCCACGGGAGAGGAGCAAATGAGACTTGAGCACCTTTTTATAGGCCCCTCCCTAGGACATCCTTCTAGATTCTTCTAACCTCCTCTCAAACTTTCTATTTTTGGATGGTATTTATTCGTTTTCCTTAATTAAGGTTTTTGGTTTCACACTCGATGTTTATAAATTGATTATTTTTAAGGGTTTGAACTAGGATAAATGCCAATTCTAAGGGTCCAAGTTAGGGTTTTTGGTTGGAAAAATTAGGGTTTTGCCTACAATTAAGTCAAGCATGTCAGATTGAGGGTTTATTTACTGTTAGAGGCTAAAACATTAGGGTTTCTAAGGGTTTGGGTTAGGTTTTCATGGGATAAAACTCATGTTTTCAAGGGGTTTCAAGGGTCAAACCTAGGGGTTTATGGATCAACAGTTATCTTTTTACACACACAAGTCCAATGTAGGTAGTTGATAGAGTTTTGCAACTCACAATCAATCAAATTGGCCAAAACATGCATAGATTATATCCCTTTCTTGGTCAAAACATCACACCAAAACCAAAAACTCATCAAACTTGAAACATTTTGTTGCATACTTCCTGCGGGATTTCATCCCTATAGCCTTGGTTAGACCATTCAAGTCCCTATTCAGAAGACTACAAAAACCTCCTTGATGCACATGATAAATTATCAAAAGAGTTCACTACATTGCAAGAGACCTTTACAAGCACTTCTACCCCTATATCTGCCAATCTACCCAACACATCGAACATCCTTGAACCTATGCTAGCAAAACTCTAAGATCTACAAGGACCAGTGGCTAAGATGAAAGATGAATTGGCATCAAGGTTTTCATTTGAATGACCCATATCACCATTTGTTATCCTTAAAGCAGAGGATCTCATGCACTTTCCACTCGATAATCTTTCAAAGAAGATTAGGAATTGCATCCTAGTTGCCTATGCATTGAATGGACTTCAAAAGATTTATAGGCTAAATAACCATAGCACCAAGGTGCTTGTAGTGAGTCATGATGTAGTGTTTGATGTAAATAAGTCTTGGCTTGAAGATGATAGCATGAAAATCAGCTTTTCGTATGACTTAGAAGAAGACTTTCCAACTCTCTAATGCAAAGCTACACACACACCTTGAAGATTACAATGATTAAGATGATTATTAGAGGAATTCTAGGAGGAAGATCAATTCATGGAGCTCCAAAGCAAAAGCAAAAGTGCAACAGCTAAGGGATGTTGTAGGATTCTTTCAACAAACTATTAGAAAATCAACAAGGAGAGAAGAAACAAAAAAGGTATGGTTATGATACTTCAATCGTAACCTCTATTTATATAGCTTAGGACTTTATATATAAAGAGCCCTAATCTTTTGAGGAAGCCAAGAAGAAACCAAAATGGAAACACGCCATGGAAGAAGAAGTTAAAGCTTTGGAAGAAAACAACCACCACAATTATTGGATCTAGTTGGATGTACAAAACAAACTTGAATTTTAATTGGACCATTATTAGGCACAAGGCTAGGTTAGTAGAAAAAGGATATGCTTAGACCCAGGTTACTAGTTCTGAGGAGACATTTTCTCCTCTTGAGAAAATTCTTCTAGTGAGACTTCTAATGAATATCTTAGCTACCAAAAAGTGGAAGATATATCAGATGGATTTGAAAAATGCATTCCTCGATGGATGGCTATCATAAATGGTATACATGGCTCCAGCTCCTTGTTTTGAAGACTCAAATTGTCATGAACACATGTGCATGTTCATAGAGAGCCTTATATAGGCCAAAGCAAGCTCCAACATCTTGGAATAATAGACTTGTAAAGTACTTGTAGGCCCTAAAGGGTTTGTGGTGAGCAAGGTAGATCCTTCCTTAGTCATTGCGAGAGCACAAAAAGAAGTCATTATCTTTGTGTATATGTAGATGAAATTATGATTATAGATAATGATGCTAAAGCTATTGGAAGAATCCAACATAAAATGAAGGAGGAATTCAAAATCAGTGACTTAGAGAAGTGCACTTAATTCCTTTGATTTGAGGTAGTGTACATGGTATGCACCTTAATCTGAAGAAGTAGATCAAAGACATATTGACAATGTCATGGACAAAGGAAACCATCCTGAACCTTAGATTCCATGTGAACCTTGTATCTCATGATTGGTTCAGAATTAGGAGAAACCAATGCTTCCATTGCGTCCGGAATATGCCAAAACCCTAAGATCGACTGTCTACTTGCCTAATTCGGATATCCAGAGTTCATGTTTCGAATTGATGATATCATCGATGACATCATCAATTCGTAACCGCCTTTCATGAACCGCCCTTGAAAACCTATATAAGGAGGGCTTGGCCACATTCATAATCAGTCTTGCCAATACTAGCCTTGGGAGCTCAAGGAGTCGTGACCACCAAGTAAGTACTCTCCAAGTTCTAGTTCCTCTTCTTGTCTTGTTCCTTGTTCCAGTCCTGTCTAGTCTTGTATCCAGGACATCTTGTCTTGTCCTCTTGTAATCTCGTAGTACGAGATCTTGTCGAGTTCTTTCTTGTATCTAGTTCATCTCCTAGAAGGAGGTTCTTGTAATTCAGATATCTTGTCTCATACTTACGATCCCGGGTTGTGGGATCTCCTGTATCATCTCTAGTCAAGTTATTCATACCTATCAGTCCCAGGTTGTGGGACATCTTATATCAGTCGCGTATTCTTTTATTATTTTCCCTTCGTGGGTGATCTTGTCATCATAAGTGTATTTCCGAAATCTTGTCTATTGCAGTCAGAGCGCACAATCTAGTGCTTCCCTGACATTTTGGCAAGACTATCTTCTATTCAAGACCAGGCATCATGGAGAATGCTTATGAACAGATTGTAGTATCACTTCAGAGTCTCCAACAACAAGTCGAAGACCTAAGTCATCGACACACACAAGTCGAGATGGGGCATCCAGTGCATGTAGGTGCACTCCTCCAAGAATCAGAGGAACGTATTGGGATTCTTCAAGCAAATCAAGGGAGTATTCAAGTGAGTCAATGGACTAGTACATCATTTATGAAGGAACCCAAGATCTGCATGCCCGAAAAGTTCGTTGCTGATCGCACAAAGTTCTAAGGATTCTTGCAACAAGTCAAATTGTACATCCGTATGCAGCCTAATAGATACCCGATGATGCATCCAAGGTCTGTTTTATTGGAACCTTGCTCTATGGTCAAGCATTATCATGGTTCACCCCAATACTGGAGAAGGACATGGTCGTACTTCATGACTATGAGGGGTTTCTTAGAGAGCTCATCGCCACATTTGGAGATGCAGACACGAGTCTAGTGGTAGAAACCAAACTTCGGAAGCTACGTCAAGGTAACCGCCCTGCCTCTACCTACGCATCAGAATTTAGGCAGTTGATATGTGACCTCACTTGGCACGAGGATTATTTTATAAGCCAATTTAGATGGGGCTTAAGGGATGATGTGAAGGACCTTCTACTCACAATGCCAGAGGTGAAGACATTGAATGAATACATCAACCAAGCCATTCAATGTGATAACCGCCTTTTTGAAAGGAAACAAGAAAAACAAGTAGAAGGAAGAACTCGGCAATGGAAACCTTTCCAGCCTACTCCTAGAGATACATCCATGCCCAAACCTATGCAGATAGATGTAACTAGGTTCCAGCCTCTAACATCACAAGAGAAACAAAGAAGGAGGGATAACAAGTTATGTCTATATTGTGGAAACCCTGAACACATTGCAGTTAATTGTCCTAACAAAAGAACGAATTCCAAAGTCGTAGCCACCCTTGTAGAGGAGGAAACGAGGAAGTCTAGTTGTCAAAGAGACCATACATCTGGACCATGATATAAGAAAGGGTCTCATCATTCCATCCACACCCGTAGAAACATGTCTTGCTCTGTCAAGTTAATCATGTCTAAGAATAGCTCTGGGAGATTCAGGAGCATCCTCATGTTTCATTGATGACGGACTCGTTAAGAAACATGGAATTCCAGTACTTTGGAAGAACACACTAGTAGTAGCTGGAGTAGTAGATGGGCAGCCTCTAGCATCAGGGAATATAACCATGGAAACCATACCACTAAGAGTACACCTTGGTGACCATGATTCACACATATGTTTCAATGTAATATCGAGTCTAGTAAATATGGTTATCATCGGAATGTCGTGGTTAAAGAAACATAATCCAGAAATTAATTGGGAGAATAATAAAATCACCCCTCGAGATATCCAAAAGAATCCAGGAAAGGTGATCCAGTGCAACTACCCAGTCACTACAAAGGCTTTGAAGATGTTTTTGAAAAGAAGAATGCAAACATCCTTCCAGAGCATAGACCCTATGATTGTGCCATAGAACTTCAAGAGAGAGCACAACTGCCCTTTGGACCAATCTAGAGACTATCCTCAGAGGAACTTATAGAACTACGCAAGAACATTGATGAGAATCTAGCGAAGGGGTTTATCAAACACTCAAAGTCTCCAACAAGAGCTCCTATTTTATTTGTAAAGAAGAAGGATGGGACTCTCCGGATGTGTGTAGACTATCGTGGATTGAATAAAGTCACTGTAAAGAATAGATACCCTCTACCACTCATATCCGAGCTCTTGGAACACCTTGGAAAAGCAAAATTCTCCACGAAGATTGACCTTCGAGGAGCTTACAACCTTGTCAGGATCAGAGAAGGAGACGAATGGAAGACAACATTTAGGACAAGGTATGGTCATTTTGAATATGTAGTTATGCCATTTGGTCTCACAAATGCTCCAACTATCTTCCAACATATGATGAATGATATCTTTTGAGAATAATTAAACGATTTTGTTGTAATATATCTTGACGATATCCTGATATTTTCCAAAACTCTAGAGGATCATGAATGTCATGTAAAGATAGTCCTAGAGAAACTAAGAGAAAAGGGATTATATGGGAAACTAGAGAAGTGCTCTTTCCATAAGATAGAAGTGGAATTTTTAGGGTATATTGTATGAGATAAAGGAATTTTTATGGACCCTAAGAAGATTGAGACAATCCTTGATTGGCAACCACCTTCATGTGTTCGATATGTATAATGTTTTTTGGGGTTTGCCAATTTCTATAGGATATTCATTAGAGATTACTCCAAGATAGTGACACCTCTTACCAAGCTTAAACGAAACTCCAAATTCTCATGGACCGAAGAAGGAGAAAATGACTTTCAGACCTTGAAATCAGCATTTACTACCGCTCCAATTCTAGTTCATCCTGATTCCAATAAGCCCTTCTTCCTTGAGAGAGGTGCATCACACTTTGCTCTAGGAGCCATTCTTTCCCAAAATGGAGATGATGGATGCTTACACCCAGTTGCATATCATTCAAGGAAGTTTTCCCCTCCTGAAATTAATTATGAAATTCATGATAAAGAACTTATTTCCATAGTAGACACATTTGATACATGGTGTCACCATCTAGAAGGAGCAACTCATAAAGTCACTGTGTATTCCAATCACAAGAACCTAGAATATTTAATGACCACCCCGATTCTCAATAAAAGGCAATCTCAATGGAGTAACTTTTTATCCAGATTCGACTTTGTCATCACATACCATCCAGGACATCAACAATGTCAGTCAGATGCCTTGTCTAGAAGATCTTACCTTGCACCAAGAAGGGTGAAGAGGCCTTTGATCAACAAGAGAGTGTATTACTCAAGCTTGAGCATCTCCAGTTAGCAGCTATCTCTTCAAGCCATCATGAAGATTCAACCTTGAATCAGTTGATCTGTGAGAATCTACCATAGGATGAATTGTTTTGTAATGTTAAGCAGAAAGCTTAAGAAGGAAAATTCCAAGAAGTAAACGAATTTCAGGAAAACGATGCGTTACTACTCTATAAGAACCTATTGTATGTCCCTCTAGGAAAGCCGAGGATCCAAGTACTTCAACAACGCCATGATAACCTTGCAGCAGGACGTTTTGGAGTGAATAAAACAATAGAACTCATATCAAGGGACTTTTGGGGGCCTCAGATGTCGAAGGAAGTCAAAGAATACATTCGAACCTGTGATACTTGCAATAGATCTAAGGTACCCCGACATAAACCTCATGGCCTCCTACAACCTCTACCTATTCTAGAAAGGCCATGGGCTTCATTATCTATGGATTTCATCACAGATCTACCAAAGTCAGATAAGTATGATGCCATTCTTGTTATTGTGGATAGATTTACAAAGATGGCACACTTCATTCCAACTACGAAGGCAATCACAGGTGGAGCCACTCTTAGACTTTTCCTCAGGTATATATTTAGGCTTCATGGATTGCGTGATGACATTGTCAGTGATCGAGGCCCATAGTTCATATCCAGCATTTTGGAACAGTCTTTGCAAGCTCCTTGGTGTTCAAGTTAAATTATCTACAGCAAATCATCCATAGACTCATGGACAAACAGAATGGGTGAATCAAGTCCTCGAGCAATATCTCCGTTGCACTAGCAACTATCATCAAAATGATTGGTTTGAGCTTTTACCCTTTGCAGAGTTTGCTTATAACAATAGTGTTCATGCATCTACCAAGCAGACCCCGTTCTTTGCAAATTATGGACAACATCCAAGGATGGATATACAACTTTCAAATCATGTCAAGAACCGAGCTGCTAGAGACAAGGCCCAGTACCTGATGGACATTCACAAAGAACTGAAGGAAGAGATCCATAAAGCTCAAGAACAATATAAGTACTATGCAGATCAACATCGTGTCCAGAATCCATCGTATCAATTTGGGGATAAAATATGGTTACTCAAAAACAATTTGCAAACCTCAAGACCTTGTGCAAAGTTAGATCATCAAAGATATGGTCCATTTACAATCTTGGCCAAGACTAATCCAGCCACCTTCAAGCTCCAGCTACCAAGTACTATGAGAATACATCCAGTTTTCCATGTATCCATGTTGGAACCATATCAAATTTCACCATTGAGGGGGGAGAGACCTAGTCCTTCACCACCTAGCGAGATTGATGATCATGAAGAATTTGAAGTCGAGCATGTCCTAGATTCCAGAATATCCCGACGAAGATTGGAATACCTTATTCATTGGAAAGGGTATGACATCAGTCATTGTACTTGGGAACCTGCAGAAAACCTTCACCGAGCATCAATCAACGTTCAAGAATTCCATAAGAGAAATCCAACAAAGCCGAGACCAGATAACATGACCGCTCTTTTTGGAACTCATCGCTTGAGGGGGAGGTGATGTCATGGACAAAGGAAACCATCCGGAACTTTAGATTCCATGTGAACCTTGTATCTCATGATTGGTTCAGAATTAGGATAAAACAATGCTTCCATTGTGTCCGGAACGTGTCAAAACCCTAAGATCGACTGTCTACTTGCCTAATTCGGATATCCAGAGCTCATGTTTTGAATTGATGAAATCATCGATGATATCATCAATTCGTAACTGCCTTTCGTGAACCGCCCTTGAAAACCTATATAAGGAGGGCTTGGCCACATTCATAATCAGTCTTACCAATACTAGTCTTGGGAGCTCAAGGAGTCGTGACCACCAAGTAAGTACTCTCCAAGTTCCAGTTCGTGTTCTTGTCTTGTTCCTTGTTCTAGTCCTGTCTAGTCTTGTATCCAAGACATCTTGTCTTGTCCTCTTGTAATCTTGTAGTACGAGATCTTGTCGAGTTCTCTCTTGTATCTAGTTCATCTCCCAGAAGGGAGTTCTTGTAATTCAGATATCTTGACTCATACTTATGATCCCGGGTTGTGGGATTTCTGTATCATCTCTAGTCAAGTTATTCATACCTATAAGTCCCGGGTTTTGGGACATCTTGTATCAGTCACATATTCTTGTATTATTTTCCCTTCGTGGGTGATCTTGTAATCAGAAGTGTATTTCCGAAATCCTGTCTATTGTAGTGAGAGAGCACAATCTAGTGCTCCCTTGACAAACAAAGTTCAAAATGGAAAATTGATAATGTGCTAACTAAAAATACATCGGCAAGTGAAAATTTAAGTGCTCATGAGGGTGAGCTCATTGAAGATTTAACAAGTTATCAAAGCTTGGTGGGAAGCCTTAATGATGCTAGTCTTACTATACTAGATATCACTTATAGTGTGGATTGCATACACCTAAGAATCCACATATGGAGATAACAAAAAATATTCTCCAAAACTTAATGAAGGCCTATTTTACTCATGTAACTCTGATGTGAATATAAAAAGTTTATCTAGTGCAACATCAAGGGATGATAAGAACAGCACGTCTAGATATCTTCGTTGGTAAATTCAAAGCTCATCTCTTTGGTAATCATAGGTGCAACGTATTGTTACTCTTTCATCTAGAGAGGTTCAATATAGATTGCTAGCCAATGTTTCACATGAAGCAATGTGGATTGAGGCCCTGTATTCCCATTTGCAAATAAAATCATCTATTCCTCACATATTTGGCAATAATATGAGTTCTTCTCATCTTGCAGTAAACCCCATTTATCATGCTAGGACCAAAACTATTGGGGTCCATTACCACTATGTTAGGAAGAAGATTACAAGAAAAGAGATTGAGCTCTCATTTGTATCAACGTAACAACAATATGCAGACATGAACAATAAATCTTTGGATGAAGTGAAGCTTAGTAGGTTAAAATCTATAACTAGACTTCAAGATATCATAAATTATTGAAGAAGCTAGCATCTTTGGCTTGATGGGGAGCTATTGTTGCATATGGAAAGCCTAAGTTCTTTTCCATAAGCCATAAACATCATTACACTATAAAAAAAGGCATATGTATACACGTATATTTTTACTTCTAAAGTTCAAAAGCATGTGTGTTTTTTTGCGAATGTAGAAGGATAATTGAAGAGCAAATATCATGAATGTATTGAGAGCTGAATCTCATGACTTTTATTTGAATTCAAATTCAACTGAACGCCTAAAAAAAGGAAGAATACTAGTTGAAATCTATTGAACCATCACTTTGAGGTGTATACTTATACAATGTATGTTTGGTCGTGGGACATAATCGATCTTTCTACTCATATTCGAGTGTGCATTGTACCTACCAAAAAGATTTTGAATTCCTCTAGCACCGCCATGTATTATACTTCATATATCAATAGATATATCAAGTTTGATCATCATCTCAAGCTAATGCTCACTATTGTTGTGTACTTCTTTGATTGTTTCAAATTCTTTGAGGCTTAATGTACATAGTCAATGTTGTGCTCCAAGCTTACTCTTCTTTTCCCTTGTCCTTTTGCATGCTCTTGCAATTCTCGAACTCCAACACTAGTTGGACGTGCCTTTTGCTTCACCCTCTAGGGTCGAACAATACTTGCATAATTGTCAAATTGATACGCTTTTATTTAGGATGACCATGATTGTGTGTTCTTTTGTTAATTTATCCTTCAGCATGGGGGGAGGGGGGGGGGGTGCGGAAGAGCACAGCTACTATAGGTTCCACCTTTTGAATGCTACATGGTGAAGCAATGTGCTACTCCTTTCGAATCTTCAGAGGCGGGTACAATAAGAAGGATGTGATTGATAGCGCTCAAAAGTGATGTTCATTCTCACCTTCAACTCACGCTAAGAGACCATGATCATCTCGAATGGAAGTGTTTGATGAAGAATAATCTTCTTGTTCCAAACGTTATGAAGTACGTATTATAGCAAGAGCCTCGATCTTCTTCCTTGTGCTAGACTTTGAATGTCTCCAAGAGTGCATCAAGTATTTGCCTCAGAGGAACTTCTTTTTAATTGTGTGGAGAAACACTCCACAGTTTTACTTGTGTTTACAATCAATAGGGATTAAGTAGAATGGTTTAGTTTAACGGAATCAATGAGACTTTCATTGTGTCCATTACACTACAAATTTCTCTTTGTATTGGGTTTTCGATATAAACATATGATACAAGGGAAGTGTAATGGAATACACATAGATAATGTCAGCTTAAGGTATGTTCAAGGTTGCAGCTCAAAGCCTCTTAGAATGGCTCACACATCCTGTGACTAAAACCATGTCCATTTACACTCATAGATTGAGTTTGATTATAATTTTCCCTTACCTAAGAGTGATCCTACACTTTAGGGAAGTGATCCTACACTTTAGGGATGATTTGAATTTATTCTTCCTACCACATGAGTCGTGGGTTTATCTTTCTAACTTCATGAGATTCCTGATTCTCTTGGCTTTCACATTTATCCAAAGTAAGTATGTCCAAAATGACTACCATAGGCTCACATGTACTTCTTTCTTGTGAAAAGATAAATGGATGAGTAGTACTAAAGGTGTAGCAATGCTCTTACACTTGCTAACTATACTAACATATTAGAGAGCTAAGCTGTTGAATATGCTGATTTGAAGTAGATTTCAGCCACGACCCTCTCACTTGTGCAAACTATGACCATTGTTCACAACAAAGGACCAACGGTGCACTTTTTCCTTGTTTAGGAGGTTTTCTCCCTCCACTGGTATACAGGCCTTTTACCCTAACGTGCTATTTATCTTGTCTCATATATTGATTTAATGTACATAGTCAGTGTTGTGCTCCAAGCTTCCTCTTATTTTTCTTTGTCCTTTTGCATGCTCTTGCAATCCTCCAACTCCAAGAGTACTTGGGTGTGCGTTTTGCTTAACTCTTTAGTGTCGAGCCATACTTCTATAATTGTTTAATTGATATGCTTTTTTTTTAGGATCTCCAAGTCCTTTCGAATCTTCTCAGGTGGGTACAATAAGAAGGCTATGACTGATAGCGTTCTGTAGTGATGTTCATTCTCATCTTCAACTCACGCTAGGAGAGCGTGATCATCTTGAATGTGAGTGTTTGATGAAGAATAATCTTCTTGCTCCAACGGTTATGAAGTAGGTGTTATATGAAGATCTTCTATCTTCCTCCTTGTGCTAGACTTTGAACATCTCGAAGACTGCATCGAATATTTGCCTCGGAGGGACTCAGAAAGCCTCTAAAGTCCATAACTTTTTCTTAATTGTGTGGAGAAACACTCCACAGGTTTACTTGTGTTTCCAATGAACAGGGATTGAGTAGAGTGGTTTACTATAACGGAACCGATTCGACTTTTGTTGTGTCAGTTACAGTACTACTTTCTCTTCGTTTTGGGTTTACAATGAATAAGGATTCTGTAGAATGGTTTACTTTAACGGAATCAATGGGACTTTTGTTGTGTCCGTTACACTACTAGTTGCTCTTCGTTTTGGGTTTTCCATATAAACAAGTTTCTAGGTTACAACACCTTCAAAATAAATGGTCACAACACGCATGGATATTTATTCGAAGATCTCATTACGTTACACATAATAACTTCTCTAGTGCCTAAATGGAAAACGGGTGATGTAAAAGCAGAAGAATGAGTAAATCCAATAGGAAACTGGTGACACGATTGAGCATAACAAGTCGAAAATGCCAATCAGCTGGTGTACGTGAATTCGTCGCCGACGTTCGTGCCCAGGACACAAAATATTCTATTGATCGGATTCCCCATTTCGACGGAACAACCAAAATGAGACTTTCGATTTCGACATCAAATAGAAAAGAGGGCAAGATAGAATGATGTCTTAACAAAACACAAGGGACAACCAGTCCGAACCCATCTAGCCTATTGGCTGACGCCTTGAAGCTGTGGGAAGAAGCTGTGAGTTGAAGTCTTGCTTGGACATGTACATGAGTTTTTCATCATGAATGCCTGTACTTAAGAGGTTGGGTGTGTGAATGTGCATCTCCAATTCATTGTACTCTGAAAAAGAAAAGGCTAACGATGTGTTCCAGCACTTCTCACGGAAAGACATAACATATAAATACACTGATGGAACACCTTCGGAAGTCCGCACTTCTCTTTGGCTGGCTGGCAAGGAAACAACGTAAAAGCATACATGTGTACACTGCCTTTTTGCGTTACACTAGCGTTCGCTTAGCCTTTGGGAAGAAAGTGGATCGCTGCATCAAATGATGGAAGACCTCGTCGCCTCGTTGCTTCTCACTAATCACATCTGTGGTCGCCCAGAAAACGAAGCGGACATACTCCATATCCCAAAAACGTTATGGTAGCTAGCGTGACGCATAACTTCCTATCCAGTTTAGGTTCATAGAATGTAGAGGATACATTATGACCTCACAAGTAGCTTACGCATATGACATGAGAAAGAAGAAGCAAGAACAATCGATATTGTGATTGAGGTATAACGTTTGTGCTCATAGCGAGCTTTCACATGTTCTCTCCACTTCCAAAGTGTGCTCAAAGCATGCCTGAATCAATAAAGTATCGTCAATTGCTCTATGTTAGAACATGAAAAGGAATGTGTAAGACACGCTTGGAAATGAAGCTAAAGACATGTAATTCTACTCTCTTGTGATCAAGCACCTATGGAATAGAGGAATGATCAACAGTCCACAAGGGAACAAAAAATAATATCCTTGACTTTGAGGTCATTAAATCGACATCAGGCACTTAAACCATACAAAGCAAATACGTCTCCTTTGAAAAATATAACTTAATTGTATTCTACACTTGCAAATACAAGAGGAAGATATGAGGTTCAAAGGGGGGGGGGGGTAGCCTTGGTTGACATAAGTTTGGTCTTCGTTTTCCATTAAACTCCAACTAATCACATATAATCAGTCTCTATACAGAATTTTGAGATGTCGTACTCCATTATTGATTGGATCAACTCAGCTACTGCTTGGGCCCTCAAATACAAGCATTATGAACTCAGTACATGACAGAAGACTCTATAATATATTTCTGCATCATGTTTCCAAAAGTAATATCCTTGACTTTGATGTCCGTAACATCAAACACTTAAACCATACAAAGCAAATGCGTCTCCTTTGAGAAAGAAAACTTGTTTGTATTCTACACTTGCAAATACAAGAGGCAGATATGATGTTGGAGGTGGGGAAAGTGTAGCCTTGGTTGACAAACATAGGCTTGGTCTTCGTTTTACAGAAAATTCCACGTAATCATATATAATCACTCTCTATGCAGAATTTTGAAATATCGTACTCCAATATATATTGGATCCACTCAGCTTCTGCTTGGGTCCTCAAATACATGCATTATCAACGCACTACATGACAACATAAGACTCTATAATATATTCATGCATCATGTTTCCAAAAGTTATATGCATCATGTTTCCAAAAGTTATATCCTTGACTTTGATGTCCGTACCTTGGCATCAAACACGTAAACCATACAAAGAAAAGACTCTTTAATATATTTATGCATCATGTTTCCAAAAGCGAATCCTCTCAATATGCAATGATAGCAAGTCGAAAGAGTGCTCCTTACCTCTCCTTTGATCACAAAATACAATAAATTATCAAACTGAAATAAAAAGATCTTCATAAGCAATGCAGAGGGATCTACCACTGGGAGAGGAAAACATATTAAGAAAATGATAAGCCATCCTGATGCAAATATATTCTTTGTTATACTTTAATTAGATATTCAAACCAAAAAATTGTTGGTGCAATTACTGTTAGTATATGATCAATGTCTACCCCTCATGATTGTATGCACATTTTGTAAGGCCCCCGTTATGAGGAGAAGCCAAGCGTGCATTACCCAATTGATGGGAATCCCAACTTGCATGTTGGATGAAGGTCATATTGGACCATGTAAGGTATTGTAAGCAAAGGGAGTTACCAGGGTCCCCAATTGGGGGGTCCGGGGCAGCGGGGAGCAGCCCCGGCTGGGGGGTCCAAGGGGGCCGTGTATTTTTCAGAGTTAATAATCATTTATATTTATTAGGTCGGTCAACCAGTCTAAGCCTTGTATGGCAATTACACGGGCGGTGGCCGCCCACGCTCTACTGCCCATGTATAGTCGTCCACAAAAGGCCACCCATGATCCTATATATACATGACTTCTGCACTACCTGAGACATCGCGTTGAGTCAGCATACCTCTACCTTGTATCTCCCTATCTAGATTTGTCTAGATCACCATTTAAGCTCTACCTTGAGAGCGCACGGGTGGACAACGCCATCATCTTTGTACTTGCTGCTAGTAGAAAATTGTTGAGATTCTCCTATATCTCTTATCTTCTCTGTTATTGCTCTTGTGTTATATTGCATAACTATTGTCTTACATGGTATCAGAGCTCTAGGGTTCCAATAGCTTGAGAAGTATCACTATTTTAGCCTATTAGTAGACTAGAATATCATTAGATTATTCGAGTGATTACATGATGGCTTCATCATCGAACACTGGTCTTGGTGCTTCAGCTAATGTTAATGCTGCACTTATTTGAATTCATCCATCTCCATTCACTGAAGGGAAGCTGGATGGAACCAACTATACACTCTGGAAGTTCAAAACTTCTGCAATTTTGGACTCCTATGAATTACTTCACACTATCATGGGACCGATGGGATTGGATCCAGAGCCTTAAACAGTTGAAGATCCAACAAATTCAAGATTGATGATTCAGCCAGATCTAGATCTTCTACAATCTTGGAAGAGTCGAAATGCTGATGCATTACGTGCGATTGTCACTAGTGTAAGTGATTCTGTGCTTACTTTAGTTCAACATACTACTAAAGGGGCATATTGGCTTGTCAATATGAGACCAAGAACCACACTAGGATACAGAATTTAGAAAATCAGTTGGCAAATGAAAAGCGCTCTAATTCTGAAAGGGCTGAAGGTTTTATCAAACGGATAAAGCATCTTCAAGATCAATTGGCTGCAGTTGGTGTTGTTATAACACCAGAAGAGCTGGCTCGAAGATGTGTACGTGTTCTTCCAGCAAAGTATGATGGATTAGTAAGAGCCCTTAACACACAGGTAAGACCAACTCCTCTTACATTTGAAGAGTTTTGTGGGATGCTTTTAGAAGAAGAGTTGAGGCTGAAGAATCAGCCAAGTACAAGTGATGCTGCATTCTCAGCAAATGCAAAAGGTAAAGGCTCTTTTGAAGGATCAAAGAAGAAGCCAAAGAAGAAAAAGTTCACACGAAGTTGCTTCTATTGTGAAAAGAAAGGCCATGCCATCAAGGATTGCAGAAAGAAGCTGATGAACGGAATGGGACTATAAAATCATCATGGAAGAACAAAGAGTCTGCAAACAACACAGAGTTGGAACTTTAGGTAGCTATTGAAGAGGTATGTTCATCTGCTCAAGCTCGTGTTGATGAACCATGGATTTTAGATAGTCGAGCTTCTCGCCATATGACCAGTAAAAAGGATTGGTATAGTTCCCTAGTGCCTCTGCGGGAATCCATCAATGTAGTGGAGGGAAATGACTCCAAGTGTCCAGCCAAAGGAACTAGAACCATCTCTTTCATCACTTCTCCAGGTGTTGAGAAAACGTTATCGGATGTTCTCTATGTACCTACACTCAAAAGAAATTTGTTATGAGTTTCTGCAATAACAGATCGTGGACTCGAAGTTCACTTCAATAAGAGTGGTGCGGAAACCATGGGTTCATAGGTAATGTTGTAGGTAAAGGCATACGACGGGATAACTTGTATGAGTTAAGTGCTTTAACTGCTACAGAAGATAAAGATGTAAGCAGATTATGGCGTCAACGATTTGGGCATCTCGGATTTGAAGTTTTGAAGGAGATGCAAAGAACAGGGATGGTTTCTCATTTGCTTACATTTTCAGAGTTGCACGAACCTTGTGAAGCTTGTATGATGGGCAAGCAACAATGAAAGGCATTTCCAAGAGAGACCAGCAATCGATCTCAAGCTCCTCTAGAGTTGGTATATGCTGATCTCTGCGGTACAACGTCTACACCTGCTTTATCTTTCTACTTCTTGCTATTAGTCGACGATTATAGTAAAGATGTGGGTTTATTTCATTCGAGAGAAGGCTGATGCTTTTGAAAAATTTAAAGCATGGCATAAGTATGTAGAAAATGAATCAGGAAGGAAATTGAAGAATTTTAGAACAGATAGAGGAGGTGAATTCTTGTCAACATAATTCAACAATTACTGTAAGGAGCATGGTGTGAAAAGGCAACTTACCACAGCTCATACACCTCAACAACATGGCATTGTTGAGCGCAGGAACATGACACTAGTTGAAATGGCTCGTTGTATGTTAAAGGCTCAAGGCGTGCCTGATTCATTTTGGGCAGAAGCAGTCAATACAGCAATCTCAATCCTCAATCAGAGCTACACAAAAGCTCTAAAGGGGATGACTCCTCAAGAATCATATTCTGGTAAAAATCCTTCAGTTTTGCATTTCAGATTTTTTTGTTGTTTCTATTATGCACATATTCCTGATTCAACAAGATCAAAGTTGGATTCAAAAAGCAAAAAGTGTGTCTTCCTAGGATATAGTGAAGAGTCTAAAGCATATAGGTTGTGGGATCGTGAGGCAAGGAAGATTTTTGTCAGTCGCGATGTGGTGTTTGATGAACGACTACACTTAGTAGAAGATAAAGATAAATCTACTATCTCATCAAACGGAGAAATAACTCACCTTGTGCCTATCAAAAGACAAGTTAAAGTTTAGGAGGAGGAAACATCTGATGGAGAAATTTTCTCAATAAAAATCCAACCAGTTGTTGCTGCACAGCGTAAGCCACTACCAAAGTGGGCACAAGAGCTCTTTGATGATCACAATCCACATGTAGATGTACCAAGATCATCATTGGATGGATTACGAAGATAAAAGAGAATAGAGGAGCAAAGAAGCGCCTCAGAACACATTGTTAACATGGCTCTAATGGCAGATATCATGGGCTCGATAAAGGAACCTACCACCATTGAAGAAGCCTTTGATGATCCAGGTTGGAGAGCGGCAATGCAGTCGGAGTATGATAGTATACTCAAAAATGATACATGGGATCTAGTCGACTTCTCGCCAAATAAGAAGGTAATAGGTACTAAATGGATTTGGAAAGCTAAGTATAAAGCAGATGGAACATTAGAAAAGTATAAGGCAAGATTATATGCAAAGGGTTTTCACAGATCAAAGGATTTGATGTTCAAGAAAATTTTGTATAGCATGCATGACAACTATTCGGACGGTACTTGCCGTAGCTGCACAAAAGGACTCGCCTATTTTCCAGATGGATGTCAAATCTGCATTTTTGAATAGTCGCCTCAAGGAGGAGGTATATGTATCTCAACCACTAGGTTTTAAGGTGCCGAATTCAAAAAATAAAGTTTGCAGGTTGAAGAAAGCTTTGTATGGACTTAAGCAAGCTCCACGAGCTTGGTACCAATGAATAGATCATTTTTTCAAAAATATGGGTTTTGAAAGAAGTACTTCTGATGCTAACTTGTATGTAACGAAAAGGGATAGCAAGTAGTTGTTGTCATTGTATATGTAGATGATTTGAACATTACAGGAGATCATCAGGAACTCATCAATCAAACTCCGATCAGCTTGGGAACTAAGTTTGAAATGACAGAATTAGGTCTACTCCATTTTTGTCTGGGAATTGAAGTATGGCAAAGAAAGGATGGCATTTTCATCTCACAACAAAAATATGCCAAAGAGATTCTCAAGGCATTTGGAATGATGGACTGCAAGCCAACTAGCACACCTATGGAGGTAAATCATAAGCTATCTATGGATGATAACATGCGTGATGTAGATGCTAAGAAGTATAGGAAGCTCATTGGAAGTCTTATTGTTTTGTGCAACACTAGACCAGACATTTATGTTGTTGGAGTATTAAGCAGGTTTTCCAACAAACCTAAGGAGATTCACTGGAATGCTAGAATGCGAATTCTAAGGTACACTGTAGGAGCCTTGGATTTTGGTATTTTTTATACCATAGGTGATACACTCCAAGGATATTGTGATTCAGATTGGGCTGGAGATTGTGATTCTAGAAAATCAGTTTCTAGATATTTTTTCTCACTTCGTTCAGGAATATTTTCTTGGGTAAGTAGAAAGCAACCAACTCTCACACTCTCCTCCACTGAAGCAGAGTACAAAGCAACATAGTCTGGTGAAGGAGAAATCTTGCAGATCTAGGCTTTCCATCAAATTTGGCGTCTGTACTCAAGTGTGATAATCAAAGTTGTATGGCTATTGCAAAGAACCCAATATTTCATGCTCCCACCAAGCACATAGAAGTACAGTACCATTACATTTGTGAGCTAATTGAACATGAAATTGTGGAGCTAGAACATTGCCAAACAGAGGTAAATTGTGCTGACATATTCACTAAAGCACTTGGAAGAGAGTAGCTCAACAGACATCTTCAACAAATGGGCATAGGACCGAAACCTACTTGATTTTTCATCGGTAAACATTGAGGGGGGGTGTTAGTATATGATCAATGTCTACCCCTCATGATTGTATGCACATTTTGTAAGGCCCTTGTTATGAGGAGAAGCCAAGCATGCATTACCCAATTGATGGGAATCCCAACTTGCATGTTGGATGAAGGTCACATTGGACCATGTAATGTATTGTAAAGAAAGGGAGTTTATTTTTTTAGGTCGGTCATTTATATTTGTTAGGTTGGTCAACCGGTCTAAGCCGTGTATGGAAATTACACAGGCGGTGGCCACCCATGCTCTACCGCCCATGTATAGTCGTCCATAGAAGGCCACCCATGATCCTATATATACATGACTTCTTCACTACCTGAGACATTGAGTTGAGCCAGCATACCTCTACCTTGTATCTCCCTATCTAGAGTTGTCTAGATCACCATTTAAGCTCTACCTTGAGAGCGCACGGGTGGACAATGCCATCATCTTTGTACTTGCTGCTAGTAGAAAATTGTTGAGATTCTCCTATATCTGTTATCTTCTATGTTATTGCTCCTGTGTTATATTGCGTAACTATTGTCTTACGATTACTCCAAGCCTACATGCTTGATCACTTATCCTAAAAGCTCATGTATTTGCACATGAATGAGCTCATGTAAAAGATTGAGATTTAGTCCTCGTAAAAGTGCATATATGGAATCACTTCCATCGTTCTTATTGCCTTAGCCAATCTCGAGAACTTTGCAAAACATTGATCTCTAGTGTGCACATTGTCAACTCCTTAAAATGTCGGGATGCATCTTGGATTTGCTAAGCATCACTCTCTGAGAATAGTTAATCCTTTCAAGTGAAACAACTTGCAAAATTTATCTTCCCAAGTTAATTAGATATGACCAAAATGATTTTGTTCAATTGTTAGTAGAGAAAGAGATTTGTTCATTTCTCTAAGCAGGTGTAGTGACCAAAATAGCAAGTTTTTGGTTCATAGTGAAACCCCAACTTATGTGTTTTGATCCAATGATTTGAGGATCATCTTCCAAAGAGCTTAGGTGGTGATTATTTGTGCTTCTCGGAAAGCTCACGAGGTCTACTTCGTATTCCACAACTCAATTTCGGTTGATGTGAGGTAGGAATTTGCACCATTTATCGCACCTCTAGAAGGTGTCTACCATCTCCTCCATCAGTGGTATTAGAGAAACATCAAGGTAAAATGGGAACTGGATTTCCATCATTCATTGATAAATTGGACAGGGGAAATTATCTAGCTTGGTCCGTAAGGATGAAGGCCTACCTCCAAAGAAAACACTTGTATGGATACATATCTAGAGATGAAGAAATGCTAATCTTTAGAAGCAAAAACCAACTTACAAGAGAGGAGCAAGAGATAATACTTACATGGTGTGCAAACGATGCTCTAGCCATGTCTTACATACTCAATTCAATATCTCATTTTTTGTTACCTCATATGAGGAATCATAAGAATTCCCAAGGGACTTTGGAAGTGCTATCTTCATACTTCTCATCAAATACAAGGGCCAAGAAGAACCAAATTTGTATGGATTTCACAACCTTGAAGAAGCAACCAAAGCAAACTATAGCTAACTATGTGACCAAGATGAAGGATGTAGCTAATCAACTTGGGAATACTAGAGAAGAAATAGAAGAGAAGCAATTAGTAAGGAAAATCATAAATGGCATCAAGGCTGATGACAAATTGGAGTCCCTTACCACAACATTGGACCTATATATGGACATGTAGATACCTACCCTCAATACATTGATGGGGAAACTCTTCAATCATGAGACAAATCATGACAAGAATGGAGATACCTCTAGAGGTAATCAATCTTCTGTCCTTTACATAGATAAAACTAAGAGCAAAGATAAAGGCAATGGTAAGAAAAATGAAGAAGAGGAAAGTACCTCTCGAGTGAATTTCACAGGTAGAGGAAGAGGTACTAGAGGAAGGGGCAGAGGAGGAAGGCAAGGCAGGGGGAGACCATAGAATTCTTTACCTTTCAATATTTGTGGCTTGACAAAATACAACATATGAATGCTTCAGGAACACAAAAAGTCAGAGAGGAATAGGCTTCCATAGAGGAGGCTATGGACAATCAAGAGGTAGGTTCAATATTGCAGGAAAAAACTATCATCGCAATTACAACCAAGACTACAACAACAACTATGAAGGAGGCTTCAGAGGAAGAAGAGACTACAAAAACTATACAGATGATGAAGAGGATTCCCTATTACTCATGAATATGACAACCAAGCAAGGTAAAGATGATGCGTACCTATTGTATATTGATTTTGTTTGCTCCAATCATGTAGGAGGCAATGTAGCATTATTTTCTGAACTTGAGGAACCCAAAGGAAAGCATGAAGTTCAGAAAGATGATGAAACTAGGAACTTAGTAAAAAAGATTGGAAATGTTAAAGCATTTGATGGTAACATGAATTTTCTAAGCAGGGTATTGTATGTGCCAACAATAACCAAGAATCTAATCAGTGTTGGATAAATTGTTGAGAAGGGTTTACAAATTAGATTCACAAGGCATGGAGCATATGTGGAGGACCCTCAACAAGGCTTTAAGTGGATTGCAGAAGGTGAGATATTTGGTAGACTTTTTATCTTTGAAGTTGAAGATACAAGAAACATTTCTCTCTTCAATTATAAGGACCAAACCCGATCTGAATTGGAGATATCACATAAGAGATTAGGAAATATAAGTGAAAGGACATTGAAGAAAATATGCAAGAATCAGGGTCTGCTTGGCATCCCTAATGTGTCCAAGCAACACATTATTTACAAATGTGGAGCATGCCAATTTAGCAAGTCACATAAGCAACCATTCAAGAAAAGAGGATACATGTATTAAGAGTACTTGGAGCTTGTACACACAAATGTGTGTGGTTCTAGTAGGGAGAAATATATTTCAAGGTCAAGGTATGATATTTCATTCATACATGATTGTAGTATGTAGATAATACTTTATTTTATGAAGCATAAAGATGAAGTATTTATGATATTTCATTCATAGATGATTGTAGTATGTAGATAATACTTTATTTTATGAAGCATAAAGATGAAGTATTCACTTCTTTCAAGAAGTACTTGGCATTGCTTGAGAATCAAACAGGTAAAGTTTGAAGAGGCTCAGATTTGATGGAGGTGGTGAGCATTTCTCATATGAGTTTGACTCCTTCTTATAGGACTGAGGCATAAAGAGATAAATTACAACAAGGTACACTCTTGAACAGAATGGAGTGGCAGAAAGAAGCAATAGATTTATAGTAGAGGCTGCAAGATCAATGCTGAATGAGAAAAAAACTCCCTAATTATCTATGGGCAGAGGTTATTTCACATCCACTTACCTAATCAATAGGCTTCCATCCAAGTCTTTAAATGATATGATACCTTAGGAGGTATAGAATGGCAGGAGACCTTCTTTGGATCATTGTAAAATCTTTGGGTGCATTCCTTATGCACACATACCCTCATAAATTAGGGGAAAGGTTGATCCAAAATTTGAAAGATGCATATATATTGGCTATGATCAGAATCAGAAATGCTTTAGGAGATGGTGGATAGATTTAGGAATGAAGTGGTGCTGCAAATCCTTTCTTCACACTAGCCAAAAACAAGTTATGGAGAGTAGAGTAGACTCCTTGAGCTTCCCAACAATCACAAATAATCTCCTAAGTGCTTTGGAGTGAGATCCTCTAATCAATGGATCAAAACAGATGAGTAGATGATTTAACAATGATCTAAAACTTGCTATTTTGGTCTTTACACATGCTTAATAAAATGAATAGAGTTCTCAACCTGCTAGCCATTGATCAAATTCCTTTTGAGACTGTCTAATTCACTTAGAAAGCTATGAATCACAAGTTATTTCACTTGAAATGATCGTGTACTATGAGAATTGTGTTTAGCAAATCAATAGACCATCCCAACAATTTTGTGCTTCAGTAGTATGTAGACTAGTGAGAAGAGTTATGAAGATATCTCAAGATTGAGAAAAGCAATGGTAAGGACTTTGTAGAAGTAAACTAGATAGTTTGGGAATCTATACCACTTTAAATAACTTCAAATGACTAAGTATGCACTAAGAGCAAGGTTTGAGAAGATCATTGTTCTGAGACAAACTTGATAGAGAATTGAAGTGGAGATGTGATCAATGTATATCTATTAAATCACATAGAATTACAATAACATTGGAAATGTATAATTGCACAATGTGAGCCTAGTAAAGGAGCTTTAGATTGAGATCCCTAATCATAGAAAAGTCCCTCTAAAATGATCTCCAAATGGGGCTCTTACTCACACGAGATTTTGATCCATTTTTATAGCTTGGAGTTGGAGCTAACTTTTGAATTCAAATTCAATCTCTTAGCATAAAGTGAATCCTAAACTTTAGGACTTAGTTTCTCCTAAACATATGCACTTTTACAAGGATAAAGGTAAATTGCTTTTTACAAGGGACTATTCATATGCGACTATAGGAAATAAATGCTGATTGTCCAAGTATGTAGGCTTGGACTCATTTGCACCAACAACTCCGCCTCAAGCCCTGACATGCTCGGTCTTCATTTCTCTTTGATTTCCTGCAATCCAATTATCATCTTGAACCTATTCATCTTATTTCTATCCAAAGATTTTGTTAGCACATTTGAACATAAAAAATTGGTTGATACATAAGAAAATTGGATGTCATTGCTAAGTATCTTTTCTCTTGCATATTGATAGTGCACTTGAATGTGCTTAGTACTTGCATGATATATATGATTAACAACCAAATGAAGTGAGCTAGTGTAATCTCCAAAAATCATTAGAGTACATTAATGTCATCCCAAATCTATGTAAAGTAGTTTGAGACACATAGCTTCTTGTGTTGCATTTGCTAAGCCTCTATATTCTTCGTGAGTTGATAAAAATTCCACTATTGCTTGTTCCTTTGATGACCATGAAATTAGCTTTGAACCTGCAAAAGATAAGTAGCCATAAGTGCTCCTCCTAACATCTTTTGAGCCACCCCAATTTGCACGAGAATACATCTTGATATCCAAGTCAGATGTGAATGGATAAAATAGCCCTTCATTTATGGTACCCTTTAGATACTTTAAGATCCTCTTGGTAGCTTTCATGTGAGGTTTTCTTTGTGTATGCACAAATTGCCTTAATGAACTTACTCCATAGCATATTTCCACTCTTGTTGGGGTAGCATAATTGAGACTCCCAACAAGCCTTCGATAACCTGTAATATCTTCGAGTAGTTCTCCCTCATGAGAACTAAACTTGTGATTGAGTTTGAGGGGTGTACCTGCAACTTTAGTGTTCTCCATCTTGAATTTAACCAGCATATCATGAACGTACTTCCTCTGAGTGATAAAGACACCAGAATTTGAATAAACATGTTCTAATCCAAGAAAGTAGGTTAATAGATCAAGATCACTAATTTTAAACTCTTCCATCATCTGAGCTTTGATTTGCTTGATGCCATTGGCATCATTCCATATAATGATAATGTCAGTCACATAAAAACATATATAAATAACTTGTGAGTTAGTCTTCTTAATGAACAAAGAAGAATTTGCTTTGCTAGCAACAAGTCCTTGGTCCTACAAATATGTGACATGCCTATGGTTCCAAGCTCTAGGAGCTTGCTTTAAACCATACAGTGCTCTCCTTAACTTGCATGGATAATGTGTTTTTTACTTTTCTTCATACCCTGGTGGTTGAGACATGTAGACTTCTTGTGAGATCCATCCATTAAGGACAACATCCAATTCTTTGAAGTAACAATACTTACTAAAACCTAATTGTTGGCATCTTTGCCACAGGTGAGAAGGTCTCTTCATAATCCACTCCGTGGGTCTGAGAAAACCCCTTTGCTACTAGCCTTTCTTTATACCTGTTGACTGAACCATCTGAATTCTTTTTTACTTTGTAAATCCATTTGGATCCTATTAGCTTCATGCTTGGTTTCTTGGGGATCAAATCCGAAGTACTGTTCTCGTGAAGTGCTTCAATCTCTTCTTGCATAGCTTCTCTCCATTCTTCCTTCCTATTGGCTTCTTCAAATGAAGAAGGCTCCTTTGACCTACAATCTTTAGTCATGTATATAGAGTGCTTGGTGAATAGTGATATATCATAACCATACGTTATGGGTTTCTTACTCTTCCTTTGAGATCTTCTAAGTTCTTGATTGGATGACTTTGAATGTCTTCCAATGGTTTGAATCTTGTCTTGCCCTTGGATTTCCAAGCTTTCTAATCAATTTTCTCTTCATCTTCTGGGTTGACATCTTCTGATATTTGACGTTCTTCTTGAGTATAGTTTGCAAAATCACTTTCCAAGTCATAACGTAGATTTATTTTCCTATAATCATATTCAAACCATGAATTTTTTTCATCAAACACCACATCCCTACTAACTCTGAATCCTTTTTTAGTGGGATTGTACGACCTATATCCTTTCTAATCTTGTTCATGACCAATGAATATACACCTCTCAGCTTTTGGGTCACGCTTTCCTCTAATCTATGAGGGTATATGTGCATAAGCAATTCACCCAAAGCTTTTACAATGTTCTAAGGAAGGTCTCCTGCCATTCCATGCCTCATAAAGTTTCATTTCATCGAAGGGCTTGGATGGAATCCTATTAATTACGTATGTGGCTGTAGAAACTGTTGGGAAAGATGGATGGATAATCCAGGAAAGTGAGTAGATGCTGCTAAACCTGCTTTGCACCAACCCTCTTTTGCTCCAGAGTTGATTAGTAGACTCCCTTAGCTTCCAATTGACACCAAGAAATGGTATATGTCCTTTGGAAATAATGTATGTAGTGGTTGAATCAAAACAGACAACTTTATACTTCACGAGCTCAAGAAAAAATTTCTAATTTGGTCTTGATACTTGCTCAGAGTTTTGCTCAGTGTGACCAGCACAGTAACAATTGACAAAATTCCTTCTAGGGATATTCAATTAGCTTAGCAAGCTACCATTCACAAGTGGAATTATGTAAAATGATGAGCTATGCTAAGAGAAATTGATTTAGCAAAATAAGTAATACCCCCGACTTTTCAGGAGAATTATAGAGATAGACCAGAGAGCACTTCGACGACGATTTCTCTGAATTGGCTGAATGAAATCACTTCAAACTTTGTCAGCATGTGGATGCCTTTGCGCTGAATCCAACAAGCTTTGAATCACGGAATTTGGGGGAGTAATCACTGCGGTATGCCCTTGTTAAGTTGGCAAACTTTGGAGTAGACAAACAGAGAACACAGAGATGATAGATGTAACTGTATCTATTATTTCACATTGGTATACAATCCCATTTCCATGACAAGTAATGACAAATGGTGTAGAGAGGTGTAGGCTATGGTATAGTCCTCACACACACTCAAACGCAGTAGAGTTGGCCTCGGGAAATGAGTCAATCTGCCCGTGACTTTTCAAGTACATGTTTTATATGAAGTGAGTAGGAATTTGAATTCAAATTCAAATTCTTGGCTCCCTATAATCAAGCTTCTAAAAGTATGGAGATATTCTCTCAATCATGTGATCTAATTTTCCACGAATCAATTAGGTAGGTGTTACATAAAGATTCCAAGTCATTTAGACTTTTACATGGAGTAAAATGGTAATAACCAATAGTATGTGTTCATATGACTCTTAATACATGTGAAGTCTTCACGATAGCTTCCAAGCCAAATGTGTAGGCTTGTGACTTACACCAACAGCTCCCCCTCAAGCCAAACATTTTGACTTAGGTCTTCATCTTCAATCTTCAAGTATATCCTACAATCCAATCATGGATTTGAATCTGCAAAGTTTGGTTCCATCCAAAGCTTTAGTAAGTAAATCTGCACATTGCATGTTTGTAGACACATAAGTCAACTGAATGTCCTTGCTTAGCAACTTCTCTCTCACATAATGATAATGAACTTCTATGTGTTTGGTCCTGGCATGATAGATAGGATTAGCTACAAGGTGAAGAGAACTTGTATTGTCTCCAAAGATAATTGGAGGCCTAGTATATAAGCCCAATTCTGAATACAGTAGTTTAATCCAAATTGCTTCTTGAGTGGCATTAGCTAGCCCTCTATACTCTGCCTCTGTGGAAGACAAGTTGGTTGCTTCTTTGCAGACCATGATATAGGTTTTTCACCTGCAAAGGAAATGTATCCTGATGTGCTCCTCCTATCATCCTTGCATCCTTCCCAATCTGCATCTGAATAGACTTTTATATCAATATCTGATGTATAAGGAAAATACAAACCATGGTTCTGTGTACCCTTGAGATACTTCAAGATTCTCTTGGGAGCCTCTAGGTGAGGTATCCTTGGTTTGTGCATGAATTGACTTAGCACACTAAGTCCATATGCAATGTCAATTCTAGTTAAGGTAGCATAATTCAAACTACCTACCATACTTTGATAACCTGTAATGTCTTGGACTTCATCACCTTCATGGGCACTTAGCTTTAGGTTCACCTCCATTGGAGTGCTTTCTACTTTAGCATCCTGCAAATGAAATTTCTTCAACATATCCTGCACATACTTCTTCTGAGTAATGTATATCCCTGAATTGGTATAAACTAATTCAAGTCCCAAAAATTATTTCAGTAATCCAAGATCATTGATCTTGAACTCCTTCATCATCTCGCTTTTGATATTTCTGATTCCATTGACATCATTACCCATAATGATGATGTCATCAACATAAACACAGAGATAAATTACCTCTGAATTACTTCTCTTTATGAACAGAGAAGTATCTGCCTTGCTCATAACAAATCCTTGGTCTTGGAGGTATGTAGTCAGCCTGTAATTCCATGCCCTAGGTGCCCGCTTCAATCCATATGAAGCTTTCTTTAATTTGCAAACATGAGTTACCTTCTTAGGGTCTTCATAGCCAGGAGGTTGTGACATATAAACTTCTTCTGATATCCATCCATTCAAGAAAGCATTCTTGACATGTAATTGGTACATGTTCCAATTCTTGGATGCACCCACACTCACCAACACTCTGATTGTTGGCATCTTGGCAACAGGAGAAAATGTTTCTTCATAATCAATGCCTTGGGTTTGTGCAAAACCCTTGGCTACCAACCTAGCTTTGTACCTGTTGATTGTGCCATCAGAATTCCTTTTTAATTTATAGATCCATCTGGATCCTATTACCTTCATAGAGTCCTTCGTGGGTACCAACTCCCATGTATCACTCTCCTTGAGTGCTTCAATCTCTTCATCCATAGCTTCTTTCCATTCTGTTTTGGTGATTGCTTCTTCATATGAACCTGATTCTTCATTTAACAAATCCTTGGCAAGAAAAATTGAATGTTTAGTAACAATGGATGTATCATACCCATATCTGATAGGTTTTTTGCTTTCTCTTTGAGACCTTCTGATTGATTGAGTTGAAGATTCTGGTATGTCCTCAAGCTTCTTCATCTTCATTTTGCCTTTGGACTTCCAAGCCTTGAACTCTTCAAGGTTGATTGTATCTTCATCATCTGACCTTCAGTCTTCTTTCTGATTTGATTCCTCCTTTGTGAGTTTTGGAAACTCTTCTTCCAAATCATAGGGTAAGTTGACTTTCCTGCATTCATTCTCATACCAAGAGTCATTCTCATCAAAGATTACATCTCTACTTACCATGAATCCCTTATTGGTAGGGTTGTAGAACCTGTAACCTTTTTGATTCAAGTCATATCCAATGAAAATACATTTTTCAGCCTTTGGATCTAACTTACCTCTAACCTGTGAAGGTATGTGTACATATGCTACACATCCAAAAATTTTGCAGTGACCTAATGATGGTCTCTTGCCATGCCAAGCTTCATAAGGTGTCATACCATCAAGTGACTTTGATGGTAACCTGTTTATGAGATAGGTGGCAGTAGAGACACTCTCTGCCCATAGATAATTAGGCAACTTTTTTTCATTAAGCATAGATCTAGCTGTCTCAACAATTAACCTATTCCTTCTTTCAGCTACCCCATTCTGTTCAGGAGAGTACCTTGTGGTTATTTCCCTTTTGATGCCTTTGTCCTGCAAGAAGTCCTCAAATTCATTGGAGAATTATTCACCTCCTCCATCTGACCTTAGCCTCTTCAAATTCCTTCCTGTTTGATTTTCAACTAATGCAAGATATTTCTTAAAACAATTAAACACCTCATCCTTGTGCTTCATAAAGTATAATACAGTCCATCTGCTATAGTCATCAATGAAAGACACATAGTACCTTGAACCTGAGACTGAGGGATCTTTGCTAGGTCCCCAAACATCTGTGTGCACCAATTCTAGGTAGTCTTCATGCATATATCCTTTCCTTGTATAAGGTAACCTGTGAGACTTACCAAATTGACAAGCACCACACTTGTAAATCATGTGTTGCTTGGATACATTGGGTATCCCAAGCACACATTGGTCCTTGCACATTTGCTTCAAGGTCCTTTCACCTATGTGACCTAATCTCTTGTGCCAAATCTCAAGATCTGAAAGTGTCTGATCCTTATAACTGTATAAAGCAATGTTTTTTGTGTCCTCTAACTCAAAAGTGAAAAGTGTACCTGATTTTTCTCCTTTGGCTATTCTTTTGAATCCATGTCTTGGGTCCTCCACAAATGCTCCAAATTGATTGAACCTCACCTGCAACCCTTTCTCCACAATCTGACCAACACTCATTAGGTTCTTTGTAATGGTTGATACATAAAGTACCCTGCTCAACAAATTCTGATTACCATCACATGTCTTCACAGTTCCAATTTTAATTACAGAATTTTTTGTATCATCACTTGTTTGGACTTGGTGTTTACCTTTGGGTTCCTCAAGATCAGAGAGGAGTGCCACATTACCAGCCACCTCATTTGAACACCCTGAATCAATATAAAACAAGTGATCATCATTTGTATCTGACTTGGAGCTCATGTTCATGATCAAGAGAGAGTCATCTTGCTCCTCTGTGTAATTGTTGTAATCCTTTCTGTTTCTAAATCCTCCTTGGTAGTTGCCATTGTAATTGTTTTTGTAGTTGTTATTGTTGTAGTTGTTGTGGCCTTGGTGATGGTTGAACCTTTTGGTGTAATTCACAAGCCTACACATTCGGCTTGGAAGCTATCATGAAGACTTCACATGTATGAAGAATAATAGGAACACATACTATTGGTTATTACCATTTTACTCCATGTAAAAGTCTAAATGACTTGGAATCTTTATGTAACACCTACCTAATTGATTCGTGGAAAATTAGATCACATGATTGAGAAAATATCTCCATACTTTTAGAAGCTTGATTATAGGGAGCCAAGAATTTGAAGTTGAATTCAAATTCCTACTCACTTCATATAAAACATGTACTTGAAAAGTCACGTGCAGATTGACTCATTTCCCGAGGCCAACTCTACTGAGTTTAAGTGTGTGTGAGGACTATACCATAGCCTACACCTCTCTACACCATTTGGAATTACTTGTCATGCAAATGGGATTGTATACCAATGTGAATTAATAGATACATTTACATCTATCATCTCTGTGTTCTCTGTTTGTCTACTCGAAAGTTTGCCAACTTGTCAAGGGCATATCTCAGTGATTACTCCACTAACTTCAGTAATTCAAAGCTTGTTGGATTTAGCTCAAAGTCATCTACATGCTGAGAAAGTTTTAAGTGATTTCCTTCAGCCAATTCAGAGAAATCGGCGTCGAAGTGCTCTCTGGTCTATCTCTGCAACTCTCCTAAAAAGTCGGGGGTATTACGTATTTTGCTAAATCAATTTCTCTTAGCATAGTTCATCATCATTCCACTTGTGAATGGTAGCTTGCTAGGCTAATTGAATATCCCTAGAAGGAATTTTATCAATTTTTACTGTGCTGGTCACACTGAGCAAAACTCTGAGCAAGTGTCAAGACCAAATTAGAAACTTTTTCTTGAGTTTGTGAACTACAAAGTTGTCTGTTTTGATTCAATCATTACATACATCATTTCCAAAGGAAATATATGATTTCTTGGTGTCAATTAGAAGCTAAGGGAGTCTACTAATCAACTATGGAGCAAAAGAGGGCTTGTGCAAAGCAGGTTTAGCAGCATCTACTCACTTTCCTAGATTATCCATCCATCTTTCCCAACAGTGGTATCAGAGCTTGTAAGGTAAAATGGGAGACGGTTTTCCTTCATTCATTGAAAAATTGGACAGGAACAACTACCAAGCTTGGTCTCTAAGGATGAAGGCCTACTTACAAGGAAGGAGTCTCTTTGGATACATCTCAGGAGATGAGGAATTGCCCTCATTCAAAGCAAGAGGTTTACCCACCAAGGAAGAACAAGAGAAGCTCAATACATGGTGTGCAAAAGATGCTTTGGCAAGGTCTTATCTACTCAGCTCTATATCTGACTTTCTTTTACCTCATATCAGAAATTGTAAAACTTCCCAAGAAACTTGGGAAACCTTGTCATCATACTTTTCTTCTAATACATGGGCTAGGAAAAATCAATTGTGGATTGAGTTCACAACACTTAGGAAGCAACCAAAGCAAGCTGTTTCAGAATTTGTGACTAAGATCAAGGATGTTGCAGACTAGTTAGCAAGCATAGGAGAGGAGATTCAAGAAGAACAAATAGTGAGACAGGTAATCAATGGAATCAAGGCCGATGATAAGTGGGAAAGTTTCACCACTGCAATGGATCTCTACATGGACATGCATACTCTAGATCTAACAACTCTTATGGGTCAACTATTTACACATGAAGCAAAGCTCACAAAGAATGGAGACACATCCAAAGGTAACAATTCCTCTGCCCTATACACTGATAAGAAGGTTAAGGATAAAGGCAAGAATAAGAAGGTAGATGATGAAGGCTCTACCTCCCAAGCTAACTATGCAGGGAGAGGTAGATCTTCAAGAGGCAGGGGCAAAGGAGGTAAGCAAGGTAGGGGGAGACCCTATAATTCATCACCCTGTAACATTTGTGGTTTGTCAAACCACACCACAGCTGAGTGTTACAGGAATTACAAAAACCAAAGAGGAAGGGGCTACCAAAGAGGTGGATATTCTCAATCTAGAGGAAGGTTCAACCATGACCAAGGCCACAACAACAACTACAACAACAACTGCAATAACAATTACAATGGCAACTACCAAGGAGGATTAAGAAACATAAAGGACTACAACAATTACACAGAGGAGCAAGATGACTCTCTCTTGATCATGAACATGACCTCCAAGTCAGGTACAAATGATGATCACTTGTTTTATATTGATTCAGGGTGTTCAAATCATGTGGCTAGTAATGTGGCACTCCTCTCTGATCTTGAGGAACCCAAAGGTAAACACCAAGTCCAAACAGGTGATGATACAAAACATTCTCTAATTAAAATTGGAAATGTGAAGACATGTGATGGTAATCAGAATTTGTTGAGCAGGGTACTCTATGTACCAACCATTACAAAGAACCTAATGAGTGTTGGTCAGATTGTGGAGAAAGGGTTGCAGGTCAGGTTCAATCAATATGGAGCATTTGTGGAGGACCCAAGACATGGATTCAAAAGAATAGCCAAAGGCGAAAAATCAGATAGACTTTTCACTTTTGAGTAAGAGGACACAAAAAACATTGCTTTATACACTTATATGGATCAAACACTTTCAGAGCTTGAGATTTGGCACAAGAGATTAGGTCACATAGGTGAAAGGACCTTGAAGAAAATGTGCAGGGACCAATGTGTGCTTGGGATACCCAATGTATCCAAGCAACACATGATTTACAAGTGTGCTGCTTGTCAATTTGGTAAGTCTCACAGGTTACCTTATACAAGGAAAGGATATATGCATGAAGACTACCTAGAATTGGTGCACACAGATGTTTGGGGACCTAGCAAAGATCCCTCAGTCTCAGGTTCAAGGTACTATGTGTCTTTCATTGATGACTATAGTAGATGGACTGTATTATACTTTATGAAGCACAAGGATGAGGTGTTTAATTGTTTTAAGAAATATCTTGCATTAGTTGAAAATCAAACAGGAAGGAATTGGAAGAGGCCAAGGTCAGATGGAGGAGGTGATATGAATTTGAGGACTTCTTGCAGGACAGAGGCATCAAAAGGGAAATAACCACAAGGTACTCTCTTGAACAGAATGGGGTAGCTGAAAGAAGGAATAGGTTAATTGTTGAGACAGCTAGATCTATGCTTAATGAAAAAAAGTTGCCTAATTTTCTATGGGCAGGGAGTGTCTCTACTTCCACCTATCTCATAAACAGGTTACCATCAAAGTCACTTGATCGTATGACACCTTACGAAGCTTGGCATGGCAAGAGACCATCATTGGATCACTGCAAAATTTTTTGGATGTGTAGCATATGTACACATACCTTCATAGGTTAGAGGTAAGTTAGATCCAAAGGCTGAGAAATGTATTTTCATTGGATATGACTTGAATAAAAAAGGATATAGGTTCTGCAACCCTACCAATAAGGGATTCATGGTAAGCAGAGATGTAATCTTTGATGAGAATGACTCTTGGTATGAGAATGAATGCAGGAAAGTCAACCTACCCTATGATTTGGAAGAAGAGTTTCCAAAACTCACAAAGGAGGAATCAAATCAGAAAGAAGACTCAAGTTCAGATGATGAAGATACAATCAACCTTGAAGAGTTCAAGGCTTGGAAGTCCAAAGGCCAAATGAACATGAAGAAGCTTGAGGACATACCAGAATCTTCAACTCAATCAATCAGAGGATCTCAAAGAGAAAGCAAAAAACCTATCATATATGGGTATGATACATCCCTTGTTACTAAACGTTCAATTTATCTTGCGAAGGATTTGTTAAATGAAGAACCAGGTTCATATGAAGAAGCAATCACCAAAACAAAATGGAAAGAAGCTATGGATGAAGAGATTGAAGCACTCAAGGAGAGTGATACATGGGATTTGGTACCCAAGAGGGACTCTATGAAGGTAATAGGATCCAAATGGATCTATAAATACAAAAGGAATTCTGATGGCACAATCAACAGGTACAAAGCTAGGTTGGTAGCCAAGGGTTTTGTGTTATATTCCAGAGATGTACATGCTTTGAGGAACGCAATGTTCCTTGCTCGGGGGATAGCCAAGGCCAAAACCCAGAGAGTTCATACGAGGTACCTACTCATGATGGCCCGATGAGTAGAGGGGCCTTAGAGAGAACTCTAGATGGTCACTAGGCAAGGGCTATAAAAAGGCTGGGAGGTGAGTCCCAGGCATGTCATTCTCCACTTCTCACATCATACATAATGTGAGAAGTGGAGAATGACATGCCTGGGACTCACCTCCCAGCCTTTTTATAGCCCTTGCCTAGTGACCATCTAGAGTTCTCTCTAAGGCCCCTCTACTCATCGGGCCATCATGAGTAGGTACCTCGTATGAACTCTCTGGCTTTTGGCCTTGGCTATCCCCTGAGCAAAGAACATCTCGTTCCTCCAAGCATGTACATCTCTGGAATATAACACTCTCTCCCCCTTCTAAAGATCATTGTCCTCAATGATATAGAAGGAGCTGTAAGCTGGGAATCAAAATCTGTGATTCCAAATAATAAAAGTAGAGTGTGGTAGGTGTCTGAAATACTAGATGCTCAAAAAGTAGACAACTAGTCTCTGTGCTTTATATCTAGCATTTCCACCAACAAATAGTAGTTCTTGCCTTGGGCATACTGTAGGAATCCCTCTGAGGCCCAATGAGTCCATATGTGCACATCATAAGTACTCGGAATATCCTCGGATTCCCTATGCCTAGACCTTGACCACTAACTTGTGACGGCTTATCACCTGCAGAGACCTTAGCAGCTTGCCTTTGTCTCCCTGAAATCACTTACTCCACTAGAGTAATTAAAACTATTATGCTAATACAAAACAATGTGACTATGTACCAAATCTCTATGGAAAACTACCAAAGATAAATAGAAATCTTTTACAAATAATGCTTCATCTCTAAGCTCAAGTAAATCTAGTTGATTTACTCACTGTAATGAAATAAAACTCAAGAAAATCTCATCATGATCCAAACTATGAATTAATGATCCAGACTATGGACCAAGATATCAATATGTCAATGATATCAATGATCCAGACTATGGAGCAAGATATCAATATGACAATCTATCAATGATCCAGACTATGGACCACGATATCAATATGTCAATGATCCAAACTATGGACCAAGATCTCAATCTGTCACATCCAAACCATGGATCGAAATCTCAATCTATCATATATAATAATCCCAAGTATGGACGAAATTCTCAATCTCTCATATATAAAGTAAATCCCAATCCACTCTCTAGAACTAAGTCCATCATGCCCAGTGAAGACGTGCTAAGAAAGTATAGCAATTAGTGGAGCTACCACTGCCTTCTCAATAATAACATGCAAGATGTTCCAAGTGGATGGAACTTGCTTTATCCATGAGCACCATTTGATCATCACTATGATCAAATCATTCCTAACTAGGAAGAAGGTGTCTCAAGTAAACTACTGTAATAATCTGGCACTTCCAGATATCCACCATATGATCATTACTGTGATCAAATCATTCCTAACTAGGAATGAGGTGTCTCAAGCAAACTATTGTAATAATCTGGCACTCCCAGATATAATGAGGACCATAATATGAGTCCACTTAATACCCGGAATAATGGTAAGTAGATGTGTGCACACTCATCGCCCACTAGGCTAACCATCTAGCTCACCTCATACACACTATGTATGAACCATGGCCTATTCTCAGGCATATCAAATAAAGTAGTACATACTTTATAAACTTATTCTCAATGCAATTGCCTATTCATAGTTCTTATGTGCAAACCTTGCCTTTTTGCTTCTAGGCTACTTGCCTGCAGACTTGCCTTGTTTGCGATCACATACAGAGTGACTGTCTCAACTGCCCTCTGTTGTCTAATAATAAGATGATACCAGAAGATCATATAAATAAGCTCCAAATCATATCAAAAATACAATCTCAGAGACTTCTCTCCCATACCATCTGTCCTACACCTAGGTAGAATACAAAGTTTGATGTCCCATACAATCAACTTTATACTCCACATAGATGCGTGTATGAGATTAAAGTCAAACACTTCTCTCGAAAATGATAAGAATAACTCGCTGAGTACTCACAACAATAATGTAATGAAATTATGAAGTGTTCCTGAAGTGTTTCCTTCCGTCGATGGAAAGAACAGAGTCATTCCTATGACTTTATCATTCATAACTATCTCTAACATCAACTCATCTTGAGTTGAGAAATGAGAAACTATACAATCGACCAACTCAACTAGAGTTGTGAAGGATGCGGCTTGCATCAGATATCAACTCATATGACTTGAATCAAATATTGACTCATAATAAATTGGAATTTATACAACTTGTATGAATCCAATTATATGAAATGGGAAGAACTAGCAAAGTTCTCCTATTCCATGCTGTCATGGCACTATATATATTTTTGAAAATTTCGACAGAGTCTCCTCTGTCCTACTGAGAATGGTCACCATAAACCAATCCTTAAAAAACAAGTATCTAGGGCATAGCTAGCCCATGGTAATCACACCATCTCAAAAAATAGCATAAAAAACCTGTGAAAAGTCTTTTCCTTTCAACAATGCCTCCTGCATAAACACTTTCCAACAACAGCCGATTAAATCTTAATTTTAACTAACTTTTACTCATCAAAAGACTATGAACTTTTCTAGCCTTATGTAGCTTTTCTCAATATTTCATTAGGCACACAAATCACTTGATTTGCATATTTTCTCAAAGTTTTATGACCATTTTACTGGAAGGGTCGAACACTTGACGACCAATCCTAAAAAATGTACAGGGTCATCTTCTTGAAGCCCTTAGACTGATCACACAAATTCCAAACTCCATTTTCTTTCTGCCCAAATCTCCATCAACTTATCTAGTTTGGTTTCACAAAATTTCAATTCAAAATGAAATCAAATACTCATTCACAAGTATAATTCTATCTCTGCTACACTTGCGCTTAGGTGAGCTTGGAAACACTACTGCTGTACTTTTATAATAACTTCTAACTATGAAGATAAACTCCAAAATCCTTGAATTTTGGTTCTAGCATAGGGTCTATACGGGAGTAGCTTCTCCAACAAAAAGTTTTGAAATGGAGTTTCCAAAATGAAAATATCATGTGCTCATCAGTCACATGTACCACTCTTTGGAAAATCCTCACCAGAGATAAGTCTGAAAAGAATAGCTCATTTGACCTATCAAATGATGTCCAATTTCTCCCACATTTTAATAGCATATAGCTAATTTTATCTACTTTTATTGATATACGTTTTATAGAATTTGGACATTTGGAGCGTCCCCAATGACCAAAATACTAAGCCTCTATACCTGCAAAATTGTAACACAATTGCAGAGGCTAAGTTTTACTCTTTTCTTTATATCTCCTACATGGAGAAACATTTCATCTTCAAATTTTATACACACCATGTAGAGGTGCTTAAATAATGGTAGAAAAAAAATCATTCAATTTGAGTAAATCAGCTAAGAGAACCAATCACCTCTAGGTGACATGGTCTTTGATCCTTTCACAAATTCCAGAGGCTGCACTTTCATGTGCAGAGATTATTTGACCCATCAAATCATCTCTACAAATAATGAAAATTGATATGCAAAAAGTGCCTCTATCAAACTTTCATCTTCACCAAAAATCATTCAATTTGGATCTACAAATTAAGAGAAATGACCTTTGCAACAGGCCTATGTCACTTGTTTCAGGCCTCTACCTCTACTAGCAGCACTTTTAGTACAAAGGTCACTTGACCAATCTAAAAGTCTCCAAATTACTTGAAAATTGGTCAGCGTAAAGAAACATCTAAGAGCTACTTGCCCTCCAAAGTTCAATAAATTTGGGAATTCTCACAAAGAGTAGCATCAAAATCTCTATGAGGCTGCTACCTCACTACTATTTGCTCGATCATTTTTTTCAAACTTAAAAATGATGAGACATGTTAATCCTTACGATTAAACAAACTTATTCCTTATCTTGGATGGATTATTTCATGGAGATTTATCCATGCATATAATGATCATTTAGATCAATGAAAACCAAATTAATCATCCAAATCGTCTCATTGAGAAATCAACTCTTTACATAGTATCCACCTTTTAGTGAAAGTGACTATCTATGGACATCATTCTATTCATTGTGCTTATTGCACAATCATTAATCTCATTACAACTAATCATATACAAGCCCTTAATACTTGTATTGATGTTCATATCCATAGCACACTTGTGCGGACTTGGAATAAACTTCTATATTGAGTACATAGATTCGCATGAAGAACAATTCATGTGCTCATGCGTTACTAGATGCAAACACATCTTAGTTTCTCTTAATGTATATACCTTATCTTTCACTTTCTAAAGACATAATTAGTCTATGCATGGTACCTCGATCACATACCTCATGCTCACCCTAACCACTCATGGTGACACATAAAAGTGATCTTCGATAAACACAAAATGCATCATGCATTTCAATTTTCTAGCAATCATATCATCTATATATATACATGCATTGACTCATGCATTTTATTCTCTACTTCAATAAAATTATATACTTTTAGCTATGCTGACAGAAGACTTCCTCTCTCACACTTCACAACACCACTCTAGTTCTCACATGGCATATAATGCCATGTGGCTACAAAATTTTCGGCAGCATTTTGCCAGGAAAATGAAGCCTGAAAAAATAATAATAGTCTTTACAAAGATAGGCAAGAGCCTAGTGGTTGGCAAACCACTCTCTTTACTCTAAAAACCTGCAAAAAAGAAACTAAGCCAAAATGTGCTGTTGGGCACTACACACCCTCATAACCATGTCTTTTTTTCTGCTTTCAATACCCGCAAAAGATTCTAAAACACACAAACAAGATCTGTGCATGCTTTTATGAATAAACATTAGTTAGTGTAACTTTATGTGCATAGATAAATTCATGTAAAAAACTATCTTTCATACTATCTTTCATGCACATTCCAATGTTGATTTCATAAAACTCGAAGAAAATACAATGCAAAATTATAAACTTTGATGCGAGAGGTATTCAAATGAGTTTATTAGAAAGTAAAATTATGATGCAAATGTATGAAAAACAATTCTTTCCTATCCAAAATGGTTCAAAATATGATTAAAAACTCCTAACTGTCATAATTGGAAACTCAATTCACTCAAAAAGGATTCCTCGAAAGTCAACAACCATCTAAAAGCTTGTGCAAAGATGGCTTCCAATGGTCCAAATATGGATTATGACCAAAAGAAAGGTCTTGAAGTTGAATTTCTTGATTTGGACACTCTATGAGGAAGTTATGGTCAAAACAATGAAGCTAGGTGAGTGGGCAGCATACCTCTTGAAATGATATGTAGAGAATTAAATGCTCTCTACAGATGGTTTTTGATTATCCATTGATAGCTTGCAGCCACTCATTTGACAGCCCTTGAAATTTACTTCCTATCCGAAGTGGAATCATCCAATTCGGATATCGTATGAGAGAGTTACGGCCATTTAAGTGGAGGTAGGTATACTAATCTTGCTTTTTTTTTTCTTTTTTTTTTTCTCTTTCTTTACTCCTCTCTCTCTTTCTAATCTTTTCATTCTCTCTCTATTCTTCACTTTCATCTTCTCTCTTTCTCTTTTCTTTTTTTTTTTAATCCATATTCTTGCTCCTTCGTTTTTGTTTACCTCTTTCTCTCTACTTCTCTTTTTCTATCTCTTTCTCTATATCTCTTTATTATTATTTTTTTTTTCTCTTTCTCTCTCTCTTGGCTTCTCTCTTTCTATCTCTCTCTTTTCTCCTTCTTCTCTTTCTCTTTCCTTTGCTTTCCTTCTCTTTCTCTTTCTTTCTCCTTATTTCTATCTCTATTTCTCATCTTTCTCTCTTCTCTTTCATTCTCGTTCTCTTTTTCCCTTCTATCTCTTTCGTTCTCTTTCTTTCTATCTATCTTTCTCTTTCTCTCTCTTCATGCTCTTTTTATCTCTCTATCTCTTTCTCTCTTTTCTTATCTCTCTTCCTCTCTTTCTATCTCCCTTTTGTTTTATGTTACTCTCTCTTCTTCATGGCGTGCATAACAGTCTTGTTATGTTAGTATAGGCGTGAACACTAATCATCTCATGATGTTGGGGGGCTGGTTAGAGCACTTACCTCTCATCCACGAGGTTGGAGGTTCAAATCTTGCGCTCTGCATCTAATGGTAGACGATTATAGAAGGAAGCTTCCTGTAGAAGATGTTGTCTGCATCGCGTTGATGAACGTTCCCTTCTTTTGCTTATTACTCCGCAAACTCCACCACGCAACATTGCTCACACTTCAAGCTCCCATGCGAATGTCCACGGGAACGTCTCTCCATGGCTGCTTGTATGGTCACGCTGACGGCGAAGATGCTCTCTGAAATTAGTATGAACCTCTCTTCTCCTTGCCCAAGGTCTCTCTCTCTCCCTAAAGCTCTGATACCAAATGTAAGAAGTGGAGAATGACATGCCTAGGACTCACCTCCCAGCCTATTTATAGCCCTTGCCTAGTGACCATCTAGAGTTCTCTCTAAGGCCCCTCTACTCATCTGGCCATCATGAGTAGGTACCTTGTATGAACTCTCTGGCTTTTGGCCTTGGCTATCCCCCGAGCAAGGAACATCTCGTTCCTCCAAGCATGTACATCTCTGGAATATAACATTTTGCACAAACCCAAGGCATTGATTATGAAGAAACATTTTCTCCTGTTGCCAAGATGCGAACAGTCAGAGTGTTGGTGAGTGTGGCTGCATCCAAGAATTGGAACATGTACCAATTAGATGTCAAGAATGCTTTCTTGAATGGATGGATATCAGAAGAAGTTTATATGTCACAACCTCCTGGCTATGAAGACCCTAAGAAGGTAACTCATGTTTGCAAATTAAAGAAAGCCTTATATGGATTGAAGCAGGCACCTAGGGCATGGAGTTACAGGCTGACTACATACCTCCAAGACCAAGGATTTGTTATGAGCAAGGCAGATACTTCTCTGTTCATAAAGAGAAGTAATCCAGAGGTAATTTATCTCTGTGTTTATGTTGATGACATCATCATTATAGGTAATGATGTCAATGGAATCAGAAATATGTCAATGGAACCAGAAATATCAAAAGTCAGATGATGAAGGAATTCAAGATCAATGATCTTGGGTTATTGAAATATTTTTTGGGACTTGAATTAGTTTATACCAATTCAAGGATATACATTACTCAGAAGAAGTATGTATAGGACATGTTGAAGAAATTTCATTTGCAGGATGCTAAAGTAGCAAGCACTCCAATGGAGGTGAACCTAAAGCTAAGTGCCCATGAAGGTGATGAGGTCCAAGACATTACAGGTTATCAAAGTATGGTAGGTAGTTTGAATTATGCTACCTTAACTAAATTGACATTGCATATGGAGTTAGTGTGCTAAGTCAATTCATCCACAAACCAAGGATACCTCACCTAGAGGCTGCCAAGAGAATCTTGAAGTATCTCAAGGGTACATAGAACCATGGTTTGTATTTTCCTTATACATCAGATATTGATATAAAAGTCTATTTAGATGCAGATTGGGCAGGATGCAAGGATGATAGGAGGAGCACATCAGGATAAATTTCCTTTGCAGGTGACAAACCTATCTCATGGTCTACAAAGAAGCAACCAACTGTTGCATTGTCTTCCACAGAGGCAGAGTATAGAGGGCTAGCTAATGCCACTCAAGAAGCAATTTGGATTAAACTATTGTATTCAGAATTGGGCTTATATACTAGGCCTCCAATTATCTTTGGACACAATACAAGTTCTCTTCACCTTGCAGCTAATCCTATCTATCAGGCCAGGACCAAACACATAGAAGTTCATTATCATTATGTGAGAGAGAAGTTGCTAAGCAAGGACATTCAGTTGACTTATGTGTCTACAAACATGCAATGTGCAGATTTACTTACTAAAGCTTTGGATGGAACCAAACTTTGCAGATTCAAATCCATGATTGGATTGCACGATATACTTGAAGATTAAAGATGAAGACTTAAGCCAAAATGTTTGGCTGAGGGGGAGCTGTTGGTGTAAGTCACAAGCCTACACATTTGGCTTGGAAGCTATCATGAAGACTTCACATGTATGAAGAATTATAGGAACACATACTATTGGTTATTACCATTTTACTCCATGTAAAAGTCTAAATGACTTGGAATCTTTATGTAACACCTACCTAATTGATTCCTAGAAAATTAGATCACATTATTGAAAGAATATCTACATACTTTTAGAAGCTTGATTATAGGGAGCCAAGAATTTGAATTTGAATTCAAATTCCTACTCACTTCATATAAAACATGTACTTGAAAAGTCGCGTGCAAATTGACTCATTTCCCGAGTCCAACTCTATTGTGTTTGAGTGTGTGTGAGGACTATACCATAGCCTACACCTCTCTACACCATTTGGCATTACTTGTCATGCAAATGGGATTGTATACCAATGTGAATTAATATATGCATTTACATCTATCATCTCTGTGTTCTCTGTTTGTCTACTCCAAAGTTTTCCAACTTGTCAAGGACATATCTCAGTGATTACTCCACCAAATGCAGTAATTCAAAGCTTGTTGGATTCAACTTAAAGTCATCTACATGCTGACAAAGTGTGAAGTGATTTCATTCAGCCAATTCAGAGAAATCGTCGTCGAAGTGCTCTCTCGTCTATCTCTGCAACTCTCCTAAAAAGTCGGGGGTATTACTTATTTTGCTAAATCAATTTCTCTTAGCATAGTTCATCATTTTACATCATTCCACTTGTGAATGGTAGCTTGCTAAGCTAATTGAATATCCGTAGAAGGAATTGTATCAATTGTTACTGTGCTGGTCACACTGAGCAAAACTCTGATGAAGTGTCAAGACCAAATTAGAAATTTTTTCTTGAGTTTATGAACTACAAAGTTGTCTGTCTTGATTCAGTCATTACATACATCATTTCCAAAGGACATATACCATTTATTGGTGTCGATTGGAAGCTAAGAGAGTCTACTAATCAACTCTTGAGCAAAAGAGGGCTGGTGCAAAGCAGGTTTAGTAGCATCTACTCACTTTCCTGGATTATCCATCCATCTTTCCCAACAGAACCTTCCTCTAGATTGCGAATATCCACTTCTTTGGTAGCCTCTTCCTCTCTGGTTTTTGTAATTCCTGTAACACTCATCTGTGGTGTGGTTTGACAAACCACAAATGTTACATGGTGATGAGTTATAGGGTCTCCCCCTACCTTGCTTACCTCCTCTGCCCCTGCCTCTTGAAGATCTACCTCTCCCTGCATAGTTAGCTTGGGAGGTAGAGCCTTCATCATCTACCTTCTTATTCTTGCCTTTATCCTTAACCTTCTTATCAGTGTATAGGGCAGAGGAATTGTTACCTTTGGATGTGTCTCCATTCTTTGTGAGCTTTGCTTCATGTGTAAATAGTCGACCCATAAGAGTTGTGAGATGTGGAGTATGCATGTCCATGTAGAGATCCATTGCAGTGGTGAAACTTTCCCACTTATCATCAGCCTTGATTCCATTGATTACCTGTCTCACTATTTGTTCTTCTTCAATCTTCTCTCCTATGCTTGCTAAATGGTCTGCAACATCCTTGATCTTAGTCACAAATTATGAAATAGCTTGCTTTGGTTGCTTCCTAAGTGTTGTGAACTCAATCCACAACTGATTTTTCCTAGCCCTTGTATTAGAAAAAAAGTATCATGACAAGGTTTCCCAAGTTTCTTGGGAAGTTTTACAATTTCTGATATGAGGTAAAAGAAAGTCAGATATTGAGTTGAGTAGGTAAGACCTTGCCAAAGCATCTTTTGCACACCATGTATTGAGCTTCTCTTGTTCTTCCTTGGTGGGTAAACCTCTTGCTTTGAATGAGGGCAATTCCTCATCTCGTGAGATGTATCCAAAGAGACTCCTTCCTTGTAAGTAGGTCTTCATCCTTAGAGACCAAGCTTGGTAGTTTTTCCGGTCCAATTTGTCAATTAATGAAGGAAAACCATCTCCCATTTTACCTTACAAGCTTTGATACCACTGTTGGGAAAGATGGATGGATACTCCAGGAAAGTGAGTAGATGCTGCTAAACCTCCTTTGCACCAGCCCTCGTTTGCTCCAGAGTTGATTATTAGACTCCCTTAGCTTCCAATTGACACCAAGAAATGGTATATGTCCTTTGGAAATAATGTATGTAGTGGTTGAAGCAAAACAGACAACTTTATACTTCACAAGCTCAAGAAAATTTTTCTAATTTGGTCTTGACACTTGCTCAGAGTTTTGCTCAGTGTGACGAGCACAGTAACAATTGACAAAATTCCTTCTAGGGATATTCAGATAGCTTAGCAAGCTACCATTCACAAGTGGAATGATGTACAATGATGAACTATGCTAAGAGAAATTGATTTAGCAAAATAAGTAATACCCCCGACTTTTTAGGAGAGTTGCAGAGATAGAACAGAGAGCACTTCGACGAAGATTTCTCTGAATTGGCTGAATGAAATAACTTCAAACTTTGTCAGCATGTAGACGACTTTGAGCTGAATCCAATCAGATTTGTATCACTAAATTTGGTGGAGTAATCACTGAGATATGCCCTTGACAAGTTGGCCAACTTTGGAGTAGACAAACAAAGAACACAGAGATGATAGATGTAAATGTATCTATTAATTCACATTGGTATACAATCCCATTTGCATGACAAGTAATGCCAAATGGTGTAGAGAGGTGTAGGCTATGGTATAGTCCTAACTCAGTAGAGTTGGCCTCGGGAAATGAGTCAATCTGCCCGCTACTTTTCAAGTACATGTTTTATATGAAGTGAGTAGGAATTTGAATTCAAATTCAAATTCTTGGCTCCCTATAATCAAGCTTCTAAAAGTATGGAGATATTCTCTCAATCATGTGATCTAATTTTCCACGAATCATTTAGGTAGGTGTTACATAAAGATTCCAAGTCATTTAGACTTTTACATGGAGTAAAATGGTAATAACCAATAGCATGTGTTCCTATGATTCTTCATACATGTGAAGTCTTCATGATAGCTTCCAAGCCAAATGTGTAGGCTTGTGACTTACACCAACAGAAACAGCCTCTACCCATAAGTAATTTGGAAGTTTCTTTTCATTCAACATTGACCTTGCAGCCTCTAGTATTAGTCTATTCCTTCTCTCTACCACTCCATCTTGTTCAAGAGTGTACCTTGTTGTAACCTCAATCTTTATACCTCTCTCTTGTTAAAATGAGTGTCAAATTCATGTGAGAAATCTGACCATCTCCATCAGATCTAAGGCTCTTCAAGATTCTACCTGTTTGGTTCTCAACGAATGCCAAATACTTCTTGAAACAAGTGAAGATTCCATCTTTATGCTTCATCAAGTAAAGAATGTTCCATCTACTATAGTCATCTATGAATGAAACATAGTACCTTGATCTTAAGGTTGATGGCTCTCTGTTAGGAACCCACACATGTGTGTGCACAAGCTCCAAGTAGTCTTCATACATGTATCCTTTTCTATTGAATGGTTGCGTGTGTGACTTGCCAAGTTTGCATGCTCCACATTTGTAAATCATGTGTTGCTTGGACACATTTGGAATGCGAAGCACATTTTGATTTCTGCATATTGCTTTGGTGTCCTTTCACCTATATGACCTAGCTCGTATGCCACATCTCTAGTTCAAATAGGGTTTGATCTTGATAATTGAAAAGTGCAATATTTTTGTAATATTCAACTTCAAATGTAAAGAGTATACCATATTTCTCACCTTTTGAAATCCTCTTGCACCCTTGTTGAGGGTCCTCCACATATGCTCCATGACTTGTGAATCTAACCTGTAAGCCCTTCTCAACAATCTGCCCAACACTAATTAGGTTTTTTATTATGGTTGGCACATATAATACCTTACTTAAGAGGTTCATGTTACCATCAGATGCTTTAATATTTCCAATCTTCTTTACAGAGTGCCTAGTGTCATCACCTATTTGCACTTCATGCTTCCCTTTAGGTTCTTCAAGATCAAATAAAAATGCTACATTTCCAGCCACAAGACTGGAACAACTAGAATCAATATAGAATAGATGCTCATCATCTTTAGCTTTCTTGGATATCATGTTCATGATCAATAGAGAATCCTATTGGTCTTCTGTATAGTAGTTGTAGTATGTTCTACCTTTGAAACCTCCTTAATAGTTGTTGTAGCCTTGGTTGTAATTATGCTAGTAACTACTTCCTCCATTATTGAATCTACCTTTGGATTTTCCATAGCCTCCTATGTGGAAGCAGCTTCCACTCTGATTCTTTGTGTTCTTGAATCACTCATCTATGGTGTGGTTGGTCAGGCCACAAATATTGCAAGTTGAACAATTGTATGATCTTCCCCATGCCTTCCTTTCCTCCTCTACACCTTCCTCTTGTACCTCTTCCTCTACCTATGAAGTTCACTTGAGATGTACTTGTCTCTTCTTCATTTCTTTTACCTTTTCCTTTGTCTTTACTCTTATTTCTACTTGTATAAAGGGCAGAAGATTGATTATGCCTAGAGTTATCTCCATTATTGTTGACCTCTTTCTCATGTGTGAAGAGTTGCGCCATCAATGTGTTGAGGTCGGGTATCTGCATATCCATATATTGGTCCATTGCTATGGTGAAGGACTCCCACTTATAATCCGCCTTGATGCCATTTATGATTTGCTTTACTATCTACTCCTCTTCTATTTCTTCTCCAATGCTCCCAAGATGGTTAGGTACATCCTTCATCTTGGCCACATAGTCAGCTACACTTTGCTTTGGTTGCTTCTTCAAGCTTGTGAGCTCCATCCAAAGTTGGTTCTTCCTAGACCTTGTATTTGATGAGAAGTATGAAGAAATTACTTCCCAAGTCTCTTGAGAGGTTTTGCAATTCCTAATATGAGTTAATAAGAAATCAGATATTTAGTTAAGTATATAAGACCTCGTTAGAGCATCCTTTGCACACTGTGCAGCTAGTCTTTCTTGCTCGTTTCTTGCAAGTTGATGTTTGCACTTGAATTTTGGCATTTCTTCAATTCTAGAGATGTATCCATAGAAATGTCTTCCTTGAAGTTAGGCTTGCATCCTTAGGACCATGCTAGATAACTGCCCCTATCCAATTTGTCAATGTATTATGGAAATCCATCTCCCATTTTGCTTTGATGTTGCTCTGATACCACTATTGGAGGAGATGGTGGATAGATTCTAGAAATCTCCTTGAGCTTCCCAACAATCACAAATACGCAATTAAGTTCTTGGGAGTATGATCCTCTAATCAATGGATCAAAACTGATGAGTAGATGATTCACTAATGAGTTAAACCTTTCTATTTTGGTGGTTACCCATGCTCAATAAAATGAATAGAGCTCTTAACCTGCTAGAAATTCATCAACTTCCTTTTGGGAGTACCTAATTGACTTAGATAGCTATGGATCACAATTTATTTCTCTTGAAATGATCAAGTTCACTGTGAGAATTGTGTTTAGCAAATCAATAGACCATCTTGACAATTTTGGGCTTCAATAGTATGCAGAACACTGAGTAGAGTTGTGATGATATCTCAAGATTGCGAAACACAATGTGAATGAAACTTTGTAGCAATAAACTAAACCATATGTTGAATCTATACCACTTTAAATCACATCAAATGATCGGGTATGCATTGAGAACAAGATCTAAGATGAACTTGCTAGAGAAGTGAAGTAGATATGTGGTCAATGTATATGTATTAAATCACATAGAATTAGAATGACTTTGGTGAGGGTAGTGAAGGAGCTATAGAATGAACTCACTAATCACAAAAAAAAATGCCTCTAAAATGATCTCTGAATCGGGCTCTTATGCACATGAGATTTTGATTCATTTTTATAGCTCGTAGTTGGATCCAACTTTTGAATTCAAATTCAAGCACTTACCATAAAGTGAATCCTAAACTTTAGGACTTACTTTCTCATCAATCAACTACCAAGTAATCTGAGATTTCATTCTTCCTAACTCTACAGGTTAGTAGTGCAATTAATATATGTACTTTTACAAGGATAAAGGTAAATTTCGTTTTACATGGTAATAGTCATATATGACTATATGAAATAAATGCTAATTGATCAAGTATGACTCATTTGTAGTAACAGAAAGGATATAGGTTATAATCCCACTATCAAAGGATTTACATTTAGTAGGGATGTGTTATTTGATGAAAATAACTCTTGGTTTGAGGATGGTTGCATGAAAATAAAGCTACCCTATGAGTTGGATAATCATTTTCCAAATTTTACCAAAGAAGAACCACATGTATTAGAAGATGTCAACTCAGAAGAGAAAGAACAAATTGAGTTTGAAGATCTTAACACTTGAAATACCAAGGGTAAAGCAAAGTTCAAAAGATTGAAAGACATTCCAAAGTCATCCAATCAAGCACTTATACGATCTCAAAGTGAAAGCAAGAAACCTATAAGGTATGGCTATGACAAGTCACTAGTCACCAAGCATTCTATATATATGGCTAAAGATTCTATGTTAGTGGAAGTGTCTTCATTTGAGGAAGCCAACAATGAAGAAAATTGGATAGAAGCTAGATCTCAAAGTGATAGCAAGAAACATATAAGGTATGGCTATGACACATCACTAGTCACCAAGCATTCTATATACATGGCTAAAGATTCTATATAAGAGGAATCTTCTTCATTTCAGGAAGCTAACAATGAAGAAAAGTGGAGAGGATCTATGTAGGAAGAAATTGAAGCACTTCAAGAGAATGGAACTTCGGATTTAGTTCTGAAAAAACCATTCATGAAGGTAATATGATCCAAGTGGATTAACAAAGTGAAAAAGAATTCAGATGGCACCATAAACAAGTATAAAACAAGGATAGTAGTAAAGGGGTTTGCTCTAACCCATGGAGTGGATTATGAGGAGACCTTCTCACCTATAGCCCAAATGCCAACTATCAGAGTTTTAGTAAGTATTCATGCTTCAAAGAACTAGAATATGTACTAATTAGAAGCTAAAAATGCACTTCTTAATGGGTGGATCTCTAAAGAGGTCTACATGGCTCAACCACAAGGATATGAAGATAGACAAACCTAATTATGTATGTAAAGTAAGTAAGGCACTGTATTTTTTAAAGCAAGATCCTAGAGCTTGGAACCATAGGGTGGTCACATACTTGCAAGACCAAGGAAGCAAGGCATATTATTCATTGTTCATTAAGAAGATTAATTTAGAGATGATTTATCTATGTGTTTATGTGGATGAAATTATCATTACATGAAATAATGCCAATGGCATCAATAAGATCAAAGCCTAGATGAAGGCAGAGTTCAAAATGGAAAATGTAAAAAATGCAAGTACACCCATGGAATTGAACTAGAAACTCAATACTCATGAAGGAGAGCTACTTCAAGACATTACATGTTATCAAAGTCTTGTTGAGGGTCTCAATTATGCAACCCTAACCAGAGTGGATATATGCTATGGGTGAGTACATTGAGTCAATTCATGCATACACGAAGAAAACCTCACATGGAAGCTGCCAAAAGGATCTTAAAGTACTTGAAGGGTACTATAAATGAATGGGCTATTTTATCCATTTACATTTGACTTGGATATCAAGCTATACTTTGATGCAGTAGGGCTGGCTCAAAAGATGATAGGAGGAGCACCTCTGGCTACTTATCTTTTGCAAGATCGAAGTTGATTTCAAAGTCATCACATAAACAACCAAATGTGGAATTCTTATCAAGTGAAGCTGAATATAGAGGGCTTGCAAATGCTACACAAGAGGCAATGTGGTTAAAGCTACTCTACTCAGACTTGGGCCTACATACACACACTCCAATGATCTTTGGAGATAACAATAGCTCACTACATTTGGCTGCTAATCCTATATATCATGCAAGGACTAAGTATATTGAAGTGCATTATGATTATTTGAGAGAGAAGCTAATTAGCAAGGACATACAATTGTCTTATGTATCAACAAACTTGCAATGTGCAAATATGCTAACTAAATCTTGGGATGGAACTAAAATGAATAGGTTGAAGATGATGATTGGATTGTAGGAAATCAAAGAGAGTTGAAGCACATGCATGTTAGGCTTGAGGGGGAGCTATTGGTGCAATTACGCCAAGCCCAAATGCTTGATCATTTATCCTAAAAGTTCATGTATTAGCACATGAATGATCTTTTGTAAAAGATTGAGTTTTACCCCCTTGTAAAAGTGCATATATGGAATCACTTCCAATTACGAGTTCTTAGGAGAATCTTTCCATGTATTATTTGGTGAAGATTTATGGCAACTCAAGTCCTAAAACTTTGGAGCAATTTCAGGTAAAGATTCAAATTCAAACTTGAATATTGGCTCCAACAAGAAGCTATAAAATATGACTATCTAGTCATGTGGAATGCAACCATGAATAGTAGAGATTTCAGAGGAATTTGTGTGGCATATTGAGCTCACACTATATCTCTTCTGTTGCCCTCACATTGTGCAATCATTCATTGCTAGGTCAATGTACTTTAGGTGCATTAATACATATAGTTTTCTCATATCTCACATCTACTCTACCATGTATCACTCATAATAGTGAGCTTCACTGATCCATTTCTTAGTATTTTCTTGCAATGATTTAAATTGTACATTGACGAGATTGTATATTTTCTCGCTACAAAGTTTCATTCTTATTTCCTCAGTATATCAAGAGAAATGTGAGAAATATTGCTCTCTCATTTGCACATCCTCAACCCCCTAAAATGTCGAGATGCATCTCTGATTTGCTATCATTCTCCAAGCATAGTTAATCACTTCAAGTGAAATAACTTGAAAAAACCAAGTTAATTAAATATGCCCAAAATGATTTTGCTCATTTGTTGTAGAGAAAGATATTTGTTCATTTCTCTGAGCAGGTGTAGTGACCAAAATAGCAAGTTTTGGTTCATAGTGAAACCCCAACTTATTTGTTTTGTTTCAATGATTTGAGGATCATCTTCCAAAGTACTTAGCTAATTATTTGTGCTTTCTAGAAAGTTGATAAGGTCTATTTTGTACTCCTCAACTAAGTTTTGTCTAGTATGAAGCAAGAATTTGCAGCACCATCTCATCTCTAGAAGGTTTCCAACATCTCCTCCAACAAAAATAGATCATGGGACAAGCAATTGTTGGATTTTATGGAAGAATGATTGTTAGAATTAGTCTCTTGGTCAAGCAAAACTCCACAGATAGAAGACCAGCTTTCTAATAGCTTACACTATCAAACTATTCTGACTATCCTTTCATTTTCCCTTAATTTACTTTTGTTTAATCAAAAGCTTAAGTAATCACTTACTATCTACTCATAAATACACTACATAAAATATAACTTCACATCTTGCATACATGATATTATACATTTTTGAAACTACATAGACTATCAGTTTAGCATCGTACAATGCAATTAAAATTACCAATCAACACCATGCTTCGCTAATTGCATGTTGTTTTTTATCAGCATTTAATTAGCAAAATACTTGCAAGACAAAATCAAGAACGTCAAAGAAATAAGAAATTTTTTGCATCATTCGTTGTGATGTTTTGCTACATTACAATGTTTGAGAATATTTTTCTCAAATATATATAAGTAATACATGCTGTTCAAGTGGCTCTCACTTAGCTAAACCCAAATGTACTTTGATTTAGTTTCTTCATCAATGTCATGGTATTCTAGCGATATCCCAATCAGTAAAATAGCTAGATGCTTCTTTGAAAGTAGTGGAAAGTTTCTTCTAAAAAGTTTTCAACACAATAGATAATATATGGTCATCCAATTGAATGCCCTCTAGATTACATGGGAATCATACAATGTCATGATTTCTCTTGAAAGACTACATGGGAATCATACAATGTCATGATTTCCTTTGCATGGCCGAGCATTTCACTTATCATATGTTGTGTATAAAAGTCTTGTTTATGCAAAACATTTTATTGCTTGTTGAAAGCAGCTAAGTGTTCTTCTAACTGAGTTATGCGTGCTTTGCCTAAGGTGTGGAAGGCATTGGCAAGTTCTTTCATCACAATTTGCTACATTAGCTTAGTAGAAATGTGACTTTGCTCCTCTTGATGTTTGATATTCTGCAATTTGAGATGAATAATGTGTGCTTTCAACCTCTAGATTTTGAGGTTTGACTACTCTAACTTATCATCAAGATTTTTTTTTATGTCTACATGGCTTGCCTTTAGTAGCACAAACCACCATTAATATGTTTCAAATTGATGTAGTTTTGATTGGTTTTTGCAAATTTTTCTTGGAGACTAGCCTACCCTATATTGAGCAGAACATAGTCAAGTTCCAAATTGGCATGGGTGCTCTACAAACACTAAAGGTGGTGTGTCTTATCTTCGAATTGCACTTGAAATTGGATAGATTGTCCATGTATTATAAATTTAAGAATTTGAAAATGCTAGTAGGCCCCTTTCTAAGGCAGGACCTTACTTCTTCGAAGGATTTCTTTGAGCTTTCCATAACGATATCTCACACTGTTTGGATAGTCAAGGTGTTACATGGCTCTGCATTTAGAAAAATTGTCTTCATCGTATGTTATCCATTTCTTGTAATACTTGGCCTAATAGAAGGATAACATATCCTTCTAAGTTTTTTCTTGAATTGTGCCTCTTATCTCTACATGTTTTGAGAGAAATACTATCTAGAGTGCATAGTGGTCACTATGTATGTGTAGTGAATGCAATGAGGTCTATTATATAGGCATTGTTCCTCTCTATACAAACAAGTATTTTGCATTAGGCAACTTGCATTGGATTGGCAATTTCTTTATTTTTTTATTGTTGGTGTAAATCACAAGCCTACACATTTGGCTTGGAAGTTATCATGAAGACTCTACATACATGAAGAACCATAGGAACATATGCTAGTGGTTAATTACCACTTTATCTCATTTGTAAAAGTCAAAATGACTTGGAATCTTTTGTAACCACCTACCAAAGTAAGTCATGGAAAAAGTAGCCTATCTGATTGAGAGAATATCTCCAAGCTTTTAGGACCTTGATCATAGGAAGCCAAAATTTGAATTTGAATTCAAATTTTTGCACATATCCTATAAAAACGTACTTGGAAAAGTCGCGGGTAGATAACTTCATTCCCGAGGCTTACTCTATTGCGTTTGATTGTGTGTAAGGACTACATCATAGCCTACACCTCTCTACACCATTTGGCAATGCTAGACATGCCAATGGAATTGTAGACAAGTGAAATCAATAGATACATTTACATCATTCATCTTTATGTTCTCTGCTAGTCTACTCAAAAGTTTGGCAACTTGTCAAGGACATATCTCAGTCAATACTACTCAGCTTGAAGTCTATTACGAGCTATCAAAAATTGAAGACATTCCGTTCGGCAGATTCAGAGAAATCATCGTCGAGGTGCTCAGTAGTCTATTTCTGCTATAGTCCTAAAAAGTCGGGGGTATAGCTAAGTTTGCCAAATTAATTTCTCTGAGTATAGTTTGTCGTTTTACATCATTCCACTTGCAAATGGTAGCTTACTAAGTTAATTGAATAACCCTAGAAGGAATTTTATCAATTGCTATTGTGCTGGTCACACTGAGCAAAACATCCAGCAGGTGTCTAGATCAAAATAGAAGGTTTTCTTGAGTTTGTGACTTCCAAAGTTATCTGTTTTGATTCAATCATTGCACACATCATTTCCAAAGGACATAGCTCAATTCTTGGTGTCATTGGAATGCTAAGGAAGTCTACTAATCAAGTTTGAAGCAAAAGAGGGCTGGTACAAAGCAGGTTCAGCACTACCTACTCAGTTTCGTGGATCATCCATCCATCTTTCCCAATAGTGGTATCAGAGCAAATAAGGTAAAATGGGAGATGGTTTTCCTTCATTTATTGACAAATTGGACAGGAACAATTATCAAGCTTAGTCTCTAAGGATGAAGACCTACTTACAAGGAAGGATTCTCTATGGATACATTTCAGGAGATGAGGAATTGCACTTATTCAAAGCAAGAGGTTTGCCAACCAAGGAGGAGCAAGAAAAACTCAACACATGGTGTGCAAGGGATGCATTGGCAAGGTCTTGTTTACTCAACTCTATATCTGACTTTCTTTTACCTCATATCAGAAATTGTAAGACTTCCCAAGAGACTTGGGAAACCTTGTCATCATATTATTCCTCCAATACAAGGGCTAGGAAAAATCAGTTATGGATTGATTTCACAACACTAAGGAAGCAACCTAAGCAAGCTATTTCAGAATTGTGACCAAGATCAAAGATGTTGCAGATCAGTTAGCAAGCATAGGAGAAGAGATTGAAGAGGAACAAATTGTAAGGCAGGTAATCAATGGAATCAAGGCTGATGACAAGTGGGAAAGCTTCACCACTGCAATGGATCTCTACATGGACATGCACACTCCAGATCTCACAACTCTCATGGGATAACTATTTACACATGAAGCAAAGCTTACCAAGAGTGGAGATACTTCCAAAGGTAACAACTCTTCTGCCCTATACACTGATAAGAAATCTAAGGATAAAGGCAAGAGTAAGAAGGTGGAGGATGAAGGCTCTACCTCCCAAGCCAATTATGCAGGGAGAGGTAGATCTTCAAGAGGAAGGGGCAGAGGAGGTAAGCAAGGTAGGGGGAGACCCTCTAACTCATCACCATGTAACATTTGTGGTTTATCAAATCACACCACAAATGAGTGTTACAGGAATTACAAAAATCAGAGAGGAAGAGGCTACCAAAGAGGTGGATACTCACAGTCTAGAGGAAGGTTCAATCAACACCAAGGCCACAACAACAATTACAACAACAATTACAATGGCAACTACCAAGGAGGATTCAAAACTGGAATGGACTACAACAACTACACAGAAGAGCAGGATGACTCTCTACTGATTATGAACATGACTTCAAAATCAGGTACAAATGATGATCATCTGTTTTACATTGATTCAGGGTGTTCAAATCATAAGGCTGGTAATGTGGCACTATTCTCTGATCTTGAGGAACCAAAAGGTAAACACCAAGTCCAAACATGTGATAATACAAAGCATTCAGTGGTTAAAGTTGGTAATGTTAAGACTTGTGATGGTAATCTGAATTTGTTGAGCAGGGTACTCTATGTACCAACCATTACAAAGAACTTAATGAGTGTTGGTCAGATTGTAGAGAAAGGTTTCCAGGTCAAATTCAATCAATATGGAGCATTTGTGGAAGACCCAAGACATGGATTCAAAAGGATAGCTAAAGGAGAAAAATCAAGTAGACTTTTCACTTTTGAGTTGGAAGATACAAAGAACATTGCATTATACAGTTATAAAGATCAAACACTCTTAGAGCTTGAGATTTGGCACAAGAGATTAGGGCACATAGGAGAAAGGACCTTGAAGCAAATGTGCAGGGACCAATGTGTGCTTGGGATACCTAATGTATGCAAGCAACATATGATTTACAAGTGTGATGCTTGTCAATTTGGTAAGTCTCACAGGTTACCCTTCTCCAAGAAAGGATATATGCATGAAGATTATCTAGAGCTTGTACACACAGATGTATGGGGACCTAGCAAAGACCCCTCAGTCTCAGGTTCAAGGTACTATGTGTCTTTTATTGATGATTATAGAAGATGGACTGTTTTATACTTTATGAAGCACAAGGATGACGTATAAAATTGTTTTAAGAAATATATTGCATTAGTTGAAAATCAGACAAGAAGGAATTTGAAGAGGTTAAGGTCAGATGGAGGAGGTGAGTACTTCTCCAATGAATTTGAGGACTTCTTGCAGGACAGAGGCATCAAAAGGGAAATAACCACAAGTTACTCTCCTAAACAGAATGGGGTAGCTGAAACAAGAAATAGGTTAATTGTTGAGACAGCTAGATCTATGCTTAATGAGAAGAAATTACCTAACTATCTATGGGCAGAGAGTGTTTCTACTACCACCTATCTCATAAACAGGTTACCATCAAAGTCACTTGATGGTATGACACCCTATGAAGCTTGACATGGTAAGAGACCATCATTAGATCATTGCAAAATTTTTGGGTGTGTAGCATATGTACACATTCCTTCACAGGTAAGAGGAAAGTTAGATCCTAAGGCTGAAAAATGTATTTTCATTGGATATGATTTAAATAAAAAAGGATGTAGGTTTTATAATCCTACCAATAAGGGATTTACGGTAAGCAGAGATGTAATCTTTGATTAGAATGATTCTTGGTATAAGAATGAATGCAGGAAGGTCAAACTACCCTATGATTTGGAAGAAGAATTTCCAAACCTTACAAAGGAGGAACCTACTCAGGATGGAGAGTCAAGTTCAGATGATGAAGATACAATCAACCTTGAAGAGTTCAAGGCTTGGAAGTCCAAAGGGAAAATGAAGATGAAGAAGCTTGAAGACATACCTAAATCTTCAACTCAATCAATCAGAAGATCTCAGAGAGAAAGCAAAAATCCTATTAGATATGGGTATGATACATCTCTCGTTACTAAACATTCAGTTTATCTTGCAAAGGATTTGTCAAATGAAGAACCAGGTTCATATGAAGAAGCAATCACCAAATCAGAATGGAAAGAAGCTATGGATGAGGAGATTGAAGCACTCAAGGAGAGTGATACATGGGAGTTAGTACCCAAGAAGGACTCCATGAAGGTAATAGGATCCAGATGGATCTATAAATTGAAAAGAAATTCTGATGGCACAATTAACAGGTACAAGGCCAGATTGGTAGCCAAGGGTTTTGCACAAACCCAAGGCATTGACTATGAAGGAACATTTTCTCTTGTGGCCAAGATGCCAACAATTAGAGTGTTGGTTAGTGTTGGATGTGATGGCTGGATACACTTAGAAGATCAAGCTGGTGCTGCAAAACCTGCTTCACACCTGCCCTCTTTTGACTCCAGGTATGCTTAGTGGACTCCTTGAGCTTCCAAATGATACCAAGAAACTATATATGTGCTTTACAAATTAATTGTGTAATAACCAAATCAAAACAGATGATTTTGAACCTTCACAAGTCCAAAAAACTTTCTATTCCTGTAATGATACCTGCTCAGTTTTAAGCTCAGTGTGACCAGCACACTTACAATTGGATTAATTCCTTCTGGGAGTATTAAATTAACTTAACAAGCTACCATTAGCAAGTTAAATTACTCCAATTGATAAACTATGCACTGAGAATGGTCTTTAGCAGAATCAGAGACACCCCCGACTTTTTAGGATCTACACAGAGAAATACTAGGGACCGCTTCGTCTGCGATTTCTCCCAAATGGCTGAATGGAATGACTTGAAACTTTATAGTGTTGTAGAATACTTTGAGCTGGTTCCAATGAGCTTTGAATCATCCAATTTGGTTCAGTAGATCTTGAGATATGCTTCTCTGAAGTTGACAGACTTGGAGAAGATGACACAGAGAAAATCAGAAATGGTAAATGTGTATATACTATTGATTTAGATGGTTGTACAATCTCATTAGCTTGACAAGCATAGCTAATTGAGGTGTAGTGGTGTAGGCTATGAAGTAGCACTAACACACACTCAGTTACAATGAGTGATAGACCTCGGGAGTTGAACTGAATGAGAGAGACTAACCCGCGAGTTTTTTCCTAGTCTTTTATAAGGTATCACTTGAGGTTTGAATTTCAAATTCAAATGTAGGCTCCCTCAAATCTCTCATCTAAACATATGGAGATATTCTCTCCATTCATACCTTCCAAATTCCACGACTTTTGAAGGTAGGTGTGATTATATGAAGTCATATTGACTTTTACATGAGGTAAAAGATAACTAAGCATAGGCATGTGTTCCTATGCTCTTCCTTCAAATGAAGTCTTCATGAATTAATCCAAACTCTTGTAAAACCTTCAAGGTTGATATCCAATGCTAAGCTATCAATGTCCAATCTTTATGTTGAGTCTTCAAGGTACAAATCAATGCCAAGTGTGAAGGCTTGTTTGCACCAACAGCTCCCCCTCAAGCCAAACACTTGCTTGAGTCTTCATCTTTAGTCTTCAATGATATCCTGTAATCCAATCATGGATTTAAACTTGCATAGCTTGTTTCCATCTAATGCTTTAGTAAGCAAATCTGCACATTGTATGTTAGTAGACACATATGATAATTGAATTTCTTTGCTAAGTAATTTTTCCCTCACATAGTGGTAGTGAACCTCTATGTGTTTTGTCTTAGCATGATAAATTGGATTAGCTGCTAGGTGAAGAGAACTTGTGTTATCACCAAATATGATTGGTGGCCTTGTGTATAGGCCCAATTCTGAATATAATAGCTTCAACCATATAGCTTCTTGAGTGGCATTGGCTAGCCCTCTGTACTCTGCCTCAGTAGATGATAGAGCTACTGTGGGTTGTTTCTTGGATGACCAAGAAATTGGTTTATCACCTGCAAAGCATATGTAACCAGATGTACTCCTCCTGTCATCCTTGCAACCTGCCCAATCTGCATCTGAGTATACCTTAATATCAATGTCTGATGAATATGGAAAGTACAAACCATGATTTTGTGTTCCCTTTAGGTACTTTACTATCTTCTTGGCTGCCTCCAAATGTGGTACTCTTGGTTTATGCATAAATTGGCTAAGTAAACTAACACCATATGATATATCAATCCTGGTTAAGGTAGCATAATTAAGACTACCTACCAAACTTTGGTATCCTGTAATATCTTTGAGTTCTTCTCCTTCATGTGCACTGAGTTTGTGGTTGACCTCCATAGGAATGTTTGAGACTTTAGCTTCCTGCAAATTAAACTTCTTGACCATGTCCTGAATGTACTTCTTCTGAGTAATAAAGATACATGAATTTGTGTAGACTAATTCAAGTCCTAGGAAGTACTTCAATAATCCAAGATCATTGATCTTGAATTCCTTCATCATTTGTCCTTTGATGTGTCTTATTCCCTGAACATCATTTCCTGTAATAATGATGTCATCAACATAGACACACAAGTATATTACCTCTGAATTGTTCCTTTTTATAAACAATGAAGTATCTGCTTTACTCATCACAAATCCTTGATCTAGGAGATAGGTTGTCAACCTGTAATTCCATGCTCTAGGTGCCTGCTTCAATCCATACAGAGCCTTCTTCAATTTACAAACATGATTTACCTTATTAGGATCCTCATAGCCAGGTGGTTGTGACATGTAGACTTCTTCAGATATCCATCCATTCAAGAATGCATTCTTCACATCCAATTGGTACATATTGCAATTCTTGGATGCAGCTACACTCACCATAACTCTGATAGTTGGCATCTTGGCCACAGGAGAAAATGTCTCCTCATAATCAATGCCTTGGGTTTGTGCAAAACCCTTGGCTACCAACCTAGCTTTATACCTGTTTATTGTACCATCTGAGTTCCTCTTGAGTTTGTAGATCCATCTGGATCCTATCACCTTCATGGAGTCCTTCTTGGGTACCAAGTCCCAAGTATCACTCTCCTTGAGAGCCTCCATTTCTTCATCCATTGCTTCCTTCCATTGTGGTTTAGTAATTGCTTCTTCAAATGTACCTGGTTCTTCATTCAAGATATCCTTTGCAAGATATACAGAGTGCTTGGTTACAAGTGAAGTATCATACCCATACCTAATAGGTTTCTTCTTTTCTCTTTGAGATCTCCTCATAGCTTGAGTTGAGGACTCTGGATTGTCTTCTAGTTGCTTCATCTTCATCTTCCCTTTGGATTTCCAAGCCTTGAACTCTTCAATGTTGATGGTGTCTTCATCATCTGAGCTTGTGTCCTCTTTCTGAGTTGGTTCTTGCCTGATAAGCTTTGGAAAGTCTTCTTCCATATCATAAGGTAGGCTAACTTTCCTGCACTCATTTTCATACCATGAATCATTTTCATCAAAGATGACATCTCTGCTTACCTTGAAGCCTTTGTTTGAGGGGTTGTAAAATCTGTATCCCTTTTGGTTCAAATCATAACCAATGAAGATACACTTTTCAGCCTTAGGGTCTAGCTTTCCCCTTACCTGTGAGGGAATATGCACATATGCAACACACCCAAAGATTTTGCAATGATCCAGAGATGGTCTCTTACCATGCCAAGCCTCATAGGGTGTCATTCCATCAAGTGTCTTTGATGGCAACCTGTTGATTAAGTATGTGGCAATAGATACACTCTCTGCCCAAAGATAATTTGGTAATTTTTTCTCATTAAGCATAGACCTAGCTGTCTCTACAATGAGTCTATTTCTCCTTTCAGCTACCCCATTTTTTTCAGGTGAGTACCTTGTAGTAATCTCCCTCTTGATGCCTCTTTCCTGCAAGAAATCTTCAAAGTCATTGGAGAAGTATTCTCCACCACCATCTGACCTTAGCCTCTTCAATTGTCTACCTGTTTGATTTTCAACTAATGCAAGATACCTTTTGAAACAATTAAATACTTCATCCTTATGTTTCATGAAGTATAAGACAGTGCACCTGCTATAGTCATCAATAAAGGACACATAGTATCTTGATCCAGATATGGATGGCTCCTTGCTAGGTCCCCAAACATCTGTATGCACCAATTCCAAATAATCTTCATGCATAAAACCTTTCTTGGTATAGGGCAGTCTGTGTGACTTACCAAATTGACAAGCCCCACACTTGTATATCATATGTTGCTTGGATACATTAGGTATCCCAAGCACACATTGATCTCTACTCATTTGTTTTAGAGTCCTCTCTCCAATGTGACCAAATCTCTTGTGCCAAATCTCCAATTCTGATAGGGTTTGGTCTTTATAGTTGTACAAAGCAATACTCTTAGTGTCTTCAAGTTCAAAGGTTAACAATCTACCTGAATTTTCTCCCTTGGCTATCCTTCTGAATCCATGTCTTGGATCCTCCACATATGCACCATGTTGAGTGAACCTGACCTGTAGACCTTTTTCAACAATCTGACCTACACTCATCAGATTCTTGGTGATTGTTGGAACATACAACACTCTGCTTAGTAAATTCTGATTACCATCACTTGTTTTGACATTACCTACTTTAACAACTGAATGTTTAGTGTCATCACCTGTCTGCACTTGGTGCTTGCCTTTAGGTTCTTCCAAATCAGAGAGTAAGGCAACATTTCCAGCTACATGGTTAGAGCAACCTGAATCAATATAGAATAAGTGATCATCATTGATACCTGATTTAGATGTCATGTTCATGATCAACAAGGAATCATCTTGATCCTCTACATAATTGTTGTAATCCTTCCTATTTCTATATCCACCTTGATAATTGCCATTGTGATTGTAGTTGTTGTTGTAACTATTGTTGTAGCCATGGTAGCCTTGAGATTGATTGAATCTGCCTCTACCTTGAGAGTATCCTCCTCTTTGGTGACTTCTTCCTCTTTGGTTCTTGTAGTTTTTGTAGCATTCATCTGATATATGGTTAGAAAAGCCACAAATATTGCATGGAGATTGGTTATAGGGTCTCCCCCTACCTGACTTACCTCCTCTGCCCCTACCTCTAGATGATCTACCTCTCCCTGCATAGTTTGCTTGGGAGGTAGAGCCTTCTTCATCAACTTTCTTGCTTTTACCCTTGTCTTTAGTCTTCTTATCAGTATATAGGGCAGAGGGATTATTACCTTTTGATTGCTCTCCATTCTTTGTGATCTTTGCTTCATGTGTAAAGAGTTGTCCAATCAGAGTTGTTAGATCAGGTGCTTGGATGTCCATGTACAAGTCCATTGCAGTGGTAAAGCTCTCCCACTTGTCATCTGCCTTTAATCCATTGATCACTTGTCTGACTATTTGCTCTTCCTCAATTTCTTCTCCAACACTTGCAAGTTGATCTGCAATGTCTTTGACTTTGGGGACAAAATCTGAGACACATTGTTTTGATTGCTTCCTAAGAGTTGTAAACTCAATCCATAGCTGATTCTTTCTGGCCCTTGTGCTTGATGAAAAATATGTTGACAAGGTTTCCCAAGTCTCTTGGGAAGTCTTACAATTCCTCACATGAGGTAGAAGGAAATCAGAAATAGAGTTTAGAAGATATGACCTTGCCAAAGCATCTTTTGCACACCATTGGTTGAGCCTCTCATGTTCATCCTTTGTAGGTAGGCCTCTGGTCTTGAATGAGGGCAACTCCTCATCTCCTGATATGTATCCATACAAGCTTCTCCCTTGTAGGTAGGTCTTCATTCTCAATGACCAAGCCTGGTAATTATTTCTATCCAACTTGTCAATGAAGGAAGGGAAACCATCACCCATGATTACCTTATTTGCTCTGATACCACTGTTGGATGTGATGGTTGGATACACTTAGAAGATCAAGCTGGTGCTGCAAAACCTGCTTCACACCTGCCCTCTTTTGACTCCAGGTATGCTTAGTGGACCCCTTGAGCTTCCAAATGATACCAAGAAACTATATATGTGCTTTACAAATTAATTGTGTAATAACCAAATCAAAACAGATGATTTTGAACCTTCACAAGTCCAAAAAACTTTCTATTCCTGTAATGATACCTGCTCAGTTTTAAGCTCAGTGTGACCAGCACACTTACAATTGGATTAATTCCTTCTGGGAGTATTAAATTAACTTAACAAGCTACCATTAGCAAGTTAAATTACTCCAATTGATAAACTATGCACTGAGAATGGTCTTTAGCAAAATCAGAGACACCCCCGACTTTTTAGGATCTACACAGAGAAATACCAGGGACCGCTTCGTCTGCGATTTCTCCCAAATGGCTGAATGGAATGACTTGAAACTTTATAGTGTTGTAGAATATTTTGAGCGGGTTCCAATGAGCTTTGAATCATCCAATTTGGTTCAGTAGATCTTGAGATATGCTTCTCTGAAGTTGACAGACTTGGAGAAGATGACACAGAGAAAATCAGAAATGGTAAATGTGTATATACTATTGATTTAGATGGTTGTACAATCTCATTAGCTTGACAAGCATAGCTAATTGAGGTGTAGTGGTGTAGGCTATGAAGTAGCACTAACACACACTCAGTTACAATGAGTGATAGACCTTGGGAGTTGAACTGAATGAGAGAGACTAACCCGCGAGTTTTTTCCTAGTCTTTTATAAGGTATCACTTGAGGTTTGAATTTCAAATTCAAATGTAGGCTCCCTCAAATCTCTCATTTAAACATATGGAGATATTCTCTCCATTCATACCTTCCAAATTCCACGACTTTTGAAGGTAGGTGTGATTATATGAAGTCATATTGACTTTTACATGAGGTAAAAGATAACTAAGCATAGGCATGTGTTCCTATGCTCTTCCTTCAAATGAAGTCTTCATGAATTAATCCAAACTCTTGTAAAACCTTCAAGGTTGATATCCAATGCTAAGCTATCAATGTCCAATCTTTATGTTGAGTCTTCAAGGTACAAATCAATGCCAAGTGTGAAGGCTTGTTTGCACCAACAGTTAGTGTGGCTGCATCAAAGAATTGGAACATGTACCAATTGGATGTCAAGAATGCTTTCTTGAATGGATGGATTTCAGAAGAGGTTTATATGACACAACCTCCTGTCTATGAAGACCCTAAGAAGGTAACTTATGTTTGTAAATTAAAGAAGGCTTTATATGGATTGAAGCAGGCACCTAGGGCATGGAATTACAGGCTAACTACATACCTCCAAGACCAAGGTTTTGTCATGAGCAAGGCTCACACTTCTCTGTTCATTAAGAGAAGTAATTCAGAGGTAATCTATCTCTATGTCTATGTTGATGACATCATCATTACAGGTAATGATGTCAGTGGAATCAGAAATATCAAAACCCAAATGATGAAGGAGTTCAAGATCAATGATCTTGGGGTATTGAAGTATTTTTTGGGACTTGAATTAGTTTATACTAATTCAAGAATATACATTACTCAGAGAAAGTATGTACAGGATATGTTGAAGAAGTTTCACTTGCAGGATGCTAAAGCAGCAAGCACTCCAATCGAGGTGAACCTAAAGCTAAGTGCCCATGAAGATGATGAAGTCCAAGACATTACAGGTTATCAAAGTATGGTAGGTAGCTTGAACTATGCTACTCTTACAAGAATTGATATTGCATATGGAGTTAGTGTGCTAAGTCAGTTTATGCACAAGCCAAGGATACCTCACTTAGAGGCTGCCAAAAGAACCTTGAAGTATCTCAAGGGTACACAGAACCATGGTTTGTACTTTCCTTACACTTCAGATATTGATATAAAAGTTTATTCAGATGCCGATTGGGCAGGATGCAAGGATGATAGGAGAAGCACTTCTCGATACATTTCTTTTGCAGGTGACAAACCAATTTCATGGTGCAAAGAAGCAACCAATTGTTGCATTCTCTTCCACAGAAGCAGAGTATAGAGGACTAGCTAATGCCACTCAAGAAGCAATTTGGATTAAGCTTTTGTACACAAAATTGGGCTTATATACTAGGCCTCCAATTATCTTTGGAGACAATACAAGTTCTCTTCACCTTGCAGCTAACCTTATGTATCATGCCAGAACAAAACACATAGAAGTTCATTATCATTATGTGAGAGAGAAGTTGCTAAGCAAGGATATTCAACTGACTTATGTGTCAACCAACATGCAATGTGCAGATTTGCTGACTACAGCTTTGGATGGGACCAAACTTTGCAGGTTCAAATCTATGATTGGATTGCAGGATATACTTGCAAAATGAGGATGAAGACTTAAGCCAACATGCTTGTCTTGAGGGGGAGCTGTTGGTGTAAATCACAAGCCTACACATTTGGCTTGGAAGTTATCATGAAGACTCTACATACATGAAGAACCATAGGAACATATGCTAGTGGTTAATTACCACTTTATGTCATTTGTAAAAGTCAAAATGACTTGGAATCTTTTGTAACCACCTACCAAAGTAAGTCGTGGAAAAATTAGCCTATCTGATTGAGAGAATATCTCCAAGCTTTTAGGACCTTGATCATAGGAAGCCAAAATTTGAATTTGAATTCAAATTTTTGCACATATCCCATAAAAATGTACCTGGAAAAGCCGTGGGTAGATCACTTCATTCCTGAGGCTTACTCTATTGCGTTTGAGTGTGTGTAAGGACTACATCATAGCCTACACCTCTCTACACCATTTGGAAATGCTAGACATGCCAATGGAATTGTACACAAGTGTTAATCAATAGATAAATTTACATCATTCATCTTTATGTTCTCTGCTAGTCTACTCAAAAGTCTGTCAACTTGTCAAGGACATATCTCAATCATTACTACTCCAAAGTTAGGGATTCAAAGCTTGTTGGATTCCGCTTGACGTCTACTACATGCTATCAGAAATTGAAGACATTCCATTCAGCAGATTCAGAGAAATCGTCGTCGAGGTGCTCACTGGCCTATTTCTGCTATAGCTGTCCTAAAAAGTTGGGGGTATAGCTAAGTTTGCTAAATTAATTTCTCTGAGTATAGTTTGTCATTTTACATCATTCCACTTTCAAATGATTGCTTAAAAAGTTAATTGAATACCCCTAGAAGGAATTTTATCAATTGCTACTGTGCTGGTCACACTGAGCAAAACATCCAGTAGGTGTCTAGATCAAAATAGAAGGTTTTCTTGAGTTTGTGACTTCCAAAGTTATCTGTTTTTATTCAATCATTGCACACATCATTTCCAAATGACATAGGTCAATTCTTGGTGTCATGGGAATGCTAATGAACTCTACTAATCAAGTTTGAAGCAAAAGAGGGCTGGTACAAAGCAGGTTTAGCAGTACCTACTCAGTTTCGTGGATCAGCCCTCCATCTTTCCCAACATTTATTATTATCCAAGATATCTCATATTTATTGTTTTGAAATTCAAGCTCTAAACTTAGGAGCTTTTAGACCTTTGGATGGATGCTAGTTGGAAATATGAGAAGCATGTCATTAAGCACAAAAATGCAAGTTCAAATTTGAATTCTAAAGCCCCCTATAGTATTAAATAGCCACTATCACACTTATGTGTGATAAAGCCTTTAATTTAGAGAAGGAACTCCCTATCATCTAGGGTATCGTTTCTAGTTTGCAAATTTTTGTTTGTAGCAACTAGATAGCTCGAAGTCTTGAGAATATTTGGTTCATTTGAAAGATAGCATCTTCTCCTAAAGTTTCTGCAATGATCATATCAAAACTTTGCTAATTTCTAGAGACATTTCTCGAGAAGTGGAAAGTGGTCTCTATTTTCCTGCCTAGTGAAGGTCATTGTATGTATTGAAGGAATTGACTCTATTAATACAAGTGAGAACTTGTAGTGAGATAACGTGCATTAGCAAGTTCATATAGAGTAATTTGTATCTGCTAAATCTCTTGGGTCAAATCCTAAAGAATTGAAAGAAACTTCCATTTGAGTGAGTAGACACCTAGCAAATTCTCTTCACTAGTAGACTCCTCTTGAGTTTTGTTTTGTGGTCTTTAACTTGATTGAAGAGCTCTCCTTCCTTCAATGTCCTTTAATCACTCCTTGTAGTTCTTTTCTAATGTCTTTTCTTACCAAAATGCTCTTATACAACTGATGGAAAATTCTCTATGTATGCTTGAACTCAAGAGGAGTCTACTAGTGAAGAGAGAGAGCATCTACTCACCATGGAAAGGCTTATGGAGTCTCATTAGTGGCACCAGTGTTGGAGCTAACTTCGGTGAGAATCTAGCTCCTTATGAGTGAACCGACTTTAGAGAGTGGAATGAGAGAGATAAAAGAGTCATCTTGATAGTATCGCAACATATTAGCAATGCCATGATGGGGTATGTACACGATCTAAATACTTCCATGAAGGTATGCGAAACCCGAGAGAGACTTTACTCTAGTTAGACCAAATCTAGAAAGATGGAATTGAGGAATGAATTCAGTAACTTGCAAAAAAAAACACATAATATAAATGTAACTAATATATTGTGAAGTTCAAAGAAGCGGCTGATGCATTGGATCTACACGTTGTTACAAAGATAATGATGAACTAGTTTCATACACCTTCAATGGCCTAAGAGATGATGAGAAGTGGAAGGCTTTTAATACACGTGTATTTCAGATACTCTTCCCAAATCTGAGCAATTGGTGGGCTTGATGGTCACTAAGGAGATGAATATCAGAGGCCCAATGGCAAAGGGCAATGAAACCTAGGCATTCTATGCATGTAAAGAGAGGTAGAGGAAGGAGTCATGGGAGAGGAAAAGGAAGAAAAGGATAGGATAAAATGGTGATCTTGATCAAGAACAAGTAAGGAAACTCTCTGAAGCAAGATAAACAGGAAAGTTCACAGGTGGAGGAGGAAGGTAAAACTAGAATAGAGACAACCAGAACTAGGAGTTTTCTTCATATGTGCAAGTATGACTATTATGTAACGGATTGATATCAAAGGGAGAAGTCCAACTCATCATACAAAGAACAAGGTACTTACTCATCTTTAGGAAATAGCTTAATTTCCAATGATTACTTTGCTTGGGTCTCTTCAAGGCTTTACCACTTGAAGCTAATCTTTTAGGAAAAAACTTGTTTCCTAAATTGTCTTTAGGAAATATTGGGATTTCCTAAGATATATCTGTCTAAAAATGAAAATGATTTGAATCATTTCATTAATTGTCATTACTTGATTCCTAAAGATCAATTGATATTTGTCTTAGCTTCTTTTCTGAAGCCTTGAATTAGCTTAAATATAATCAAGAAATTTCCTTCAAAAGTTTTCGCCGTTGCATCATGCCTCGAGATGCATTTCTGGAAACTAACATCTATGAACACTAGAGTTCCAATGATTCTAGAAGTTCAATACTTCTACTATTTTCATCAATATTTGATGAATATTAAAGTATTAATCCTTCTAAAATTTGTTGAACTTACTTGTTTCAACAGAAACTTCCTTACTTGGATGCATGAACATGAAAACAACCAAATCCTCAATAGTTGCTAAGAATATCTGGGTTTCTTCCCAAACTTAGACTGAGCATGCATGTTGGAAAGTAGCTCTATGAATACTTACTTTCAACTTGATTTCTTTTCCTCAAAAAGACTCCTACTCAGTAGTACCTATGTATCACTTTTTGGGACAAAAATAGACTAGATACTTAGTTGCATGATGGTGAAGCTCCTTGCAACTAGGTAATTTTATATTTTTTTTTACCTAGCTAAGTCAAGTTAGAAAAAGAAAGGAATGAAAATATATGTGTTAAGCTACTTACCAAAAGATCATGCGTATGTTCATGCATCTACTTGCATGCAAATGCATGTTCATCTATGCGAATGCCCATTCTTGGGTGCAAATGCATGTGAGTTCATGCAAGTGTAATGAACTTAAGAAAATCTTGAGCTTATTAGGTATGCAAACAAGCATCCATGCAAAAAAAACCTGCTTGCTATTCTGGCAAAAGGTATTTATTCAAGTGCGTGAACTAGAGAATTAGCTACCTTTCCCAAGCAAGTGCGAACTTGATGTGCACAAAACATTATTTTATGCACAAATAATCTTTTCATGAATGAAAATAGAAATTTCAATTGCATACCTAAAACTGAAAAGTACTTTACATACTTTTGTGTCATTTCAATATTGTTTAGTCCTCTAATTAGCTTTCATATTGAGATAATCATAATTGGACTATGCTTTTAGTCCTAATTAATGCATCCTAGATGAAAGCATTCGAGCAAACAAATATCAAAATGAAAACATAATTTGGAAAATACTTAGCTCCACATAGAGCTACGTCCATCCGAGTCATCCTCTTGATCCTTGCCAGGAACTATTCACCATTCTTGAAGAAGAAATAGTCCCTGATGATTTGGTCCGTCGAGGTCGATTTGATTCTAGCCAAAAGTGCTAGAATAATGACGAAGTTAGGCCTCTGGATCTTCACTCTATAGCTCCACTTCTTTCACACTTTGCTCAAAAACTTTAACTTTCTTCATTGCTTGCTTCTTTGGCTAAGGAAGAGTCCTAAGACTCAATAGAGCTCGGGTTCCGGGCTACAATAGTTGGTTTTTGTTATAAGAAGTTATGGATTTTTTCCCTCCTAGAGGTCACCGATTCAAGTCCCGTGCCTCAAAGCACTTCTACTGCGCCACGTTCAGAACAAAATCTTTGCCTTCTTCAAGTACAACACAGCAATCAATTTGGCCTCATGGATAAGAGGAGAGCCTCCTCTTTGGGAGGTAATGGGATCGAATCCCTGCGCCGACCTTCTGGATTATCTTCTTTTTTGCTCCTCTGCAACTCCTTCGATAGCGCCAAACTCAAAATTAGAGCTGCTCCCGTGGACAGAGAAGTCCTGAACGCCGCTGACCTTTGTGGACAGATGACAAGTCTCCTATGTGGGAGGTTCAGGGGTCAAATCCCGAACGGCGCTACTGTATCCCTTCTTTTAGCTCCTGGCTGAGATCTTCTTCAGTGCGCACTCCCGATAATACGGTCTGCTGTGATCATCCTTCACGCGAACGCCCGTGGCGATGTGGATAGACCAACACTCCTTATTGAAGTCTTCTACAGCGACAACCTGTCAATAAGAAATCCGCAGAAAGGAAGTTACGACTAGCCGGCAATCGTCGTGGATAGAAGAACGCCCTCTTGAACGAGGGACCAGGGTTCGAATCCGTCGTTCCGCACAGCAGAGATGACCTTAGCCTTTTGCTATGCTTTTCCTAAGCTAAGGCAGCACACGACCAACTCTGCACTCTTCTCAAGGCAGCCGCGAGCAACCTTCTTCATCGTAGACGATCTTATGCACACGCAAGATGAAAAGAGAAAATTGATGAGGGTGAGAGCTATGGAGAAGGCTCTGATACCAATGCAAGAGAGCAAGGATTACGACCACCACATGCTTGAGAGATGACTCTCCTCCCAACCAAATGCCTCTATATATAGCTCTCTCCAGGGGACTGCCTTCTTGGGCAGGTGGATACTAACCATCCAAGTGTCACTCATGTAACTACATGTGCGCCAAGTGTCCCAGTTAACTCGAGTTAATTCAAGTGGATGCTTCTAGAAGGCTCTAGAGCTCTTTGGGCACAACACTCTCCCCATGTACCCCATGGGGATTGAACCCAAGACCTCCTTCTTCACATCCTTGAGACTTAACCACTAAGCTAAGTGGATCACTTGTTCGCAAGAGCACAAGACCTCTTAGTAAGTCTAAAACTCGAGATCTTTGGTCATACACACGGATGACCAAACGGTGTCCGATTTGAGATCTGTCTGAACCGTCCAGACCCTTGGATCATAGACTTACTTTATTACAGAAAGTATATATGTGACATGTTGAAAAGGTTTGGTATGCAGGAATGTAAATTTGCTTCTACTCCAATGGAATGTAATGTAAAGTTGAGTGCAAAGGAAGGTGATGAGTTGTATGATGTGAATGCATATAGATCCATGGTAGTATCTTTGATTTATGCAACAAAAACTAGACCTGATATATGCTATGCAGTGGGAGTATTGTCACAGTTTATGCATGAACCTAGAGTACCTCATATGCATGCAGCGAAAAGAGTGCTTAGGTATTTGAAAGGTACCATGAACGAAGGATTATTTTATAGTCATGATGTTGATCTAACTCTTAAAGTCTTTAGTGATGCAGATTGGGCTGGAAGCAAAGATGACAGAAGATCCATAAGTGGATATGTGGTAATAGCAGGAAACAAGACATTAACATGGAGTTCAAAGAAACAGCCTACAGTTGCTTTATCTTCTACAGAGGGTGAGTATAGAGGTTTAGCATTGGCTACTACTAAGGTTATGTGGTTTAAAAAGTTGTTTCATGACTTGAATGTGCAGGTTGATGTACCACTGATATATGGGGATAACTTGAGTAGCATTCATATGACCTCAAATCCTATCTTTCATGCTAGAACAAAGCATATAGAGGTTCACTATCATTATGTTCCAGAGAAGGCCATAAACAATGAAGTACAAGTTTCTTTTGTGGGAACAAAGGATCAAGTTGCAGATACCTTCACCAAATCCTTGGATGGACCAAAGCTTCAAAGATTCAACTATATTCTTGGCATGAAGGAAATACCCTTTGAAACTTGAGGGGGAGAATGTTGCGAACATTTGTTTCATGTAGGGTACAAGTTTCAAATTACGTAAATACCTTTGGGTAGTCTTCAAATACTTCAAGAAGGCTCATATTATTCATAAAAGATAGCAAAAATACCACATGAGTTCTAGAACATGGTGAGTCAAATTAGTGAGTCAGAAGGGAGCTACAGTGGTGTCCTAGTGGAAGGTCGATGTGGCTAGTTCTCAAAGTCCATCAATACTTTGCTTATTTGAGCACTTGAGTCATGTAATACCTCCACCCAAGTGTCTACCATCAATTTAGATGTATTACAAATGTTTTAGATTAGTTTCCCATGCTATAAAAAGAGGAGAAAAGTCGTGATCTTGTGGGAACTCCAAGAGAGGCATATGTGTATCTCTATGCTGCTGTAGTTCTGTATGCAGAGATTGCAGATCCCTCATTATATATTCAAATTACCTGTTTGATAGCTCATTTGAAAGCTCTTACGGTCTACATTCGTCCTGTAAATTTTCATAATCAGTGGATTTGTGAGCTGAGAGTAGTACTCTCTGCAAGTAGTGTGTGTTCTCTAGTTTCACCCCTGCTGAAGGTCTCCATTAAACCTCAAACTTGCAGAGGTCATATCTCCTTTTGTATTTATCCACATTGAGTGTTCTTTGGCTCATTGGAAAGCTCTTGGTCTCTATTATATGTGGTTAAAATAGTTTTAGAAAATTGTAATCCATTAGAGAATAGTAAGCTCTGCAAGCATGATTTGTTTTCTGTAATGAAGTTTGTGAGAAGGTCAACTTGTTCCTAGGGAGTTCCACCTACTTCTTGCTATATTTTGGAGGTCAATAAACTCCAACAATTACCTCAAGCATTTTTTTGGAATTTATGCGACCTCTTTGGCTCCCCCTAGCTCAAAATTATCCTTATCTTCTACATAATTCTGTTGTTGTGCTTGACCTTGGTCATTGTGTCCTCTTCCACTTCCAAAGCCTCTACTTCTCCCTCTTCCTCTGCCAGAGTAGAATACATGCTCAAAACTAGGTTTTCCTTGGGAATTTGAATCCTCACCAAGATGCTTTTCTTCAATAATCAGCATGGATACGAGATCAGCAAAATGCAAAATATTTTCCCTAGATTTTATAGAAGTTCTGAACTACATATATGCACCTCCTAAACCATGAAGGCATACTTCCACTTTATCGTCATCATCTACATTGATGCCAATACATGCAAGTGACTCACATATGCTTTTGATTTTCGGAGTGTAGTCACTTATCCACATGCCCTTCTTTTCCAATATATGCAGCTCGTTCTTGAGTTTCAATTTCCATGCCTTTGTATTGGTCCCATACAATGTCACAAGACTATTCCAAACCTCTTTCAAAACTCTACAGAGGTCCTAAAAAATCGCGGGTAATGATTCAATTGCTAAATTGATTGCTCTGTGTATAGTGCATCATTTTAAGTGATTCCACTTGGAATCATTAGCTTACAAAGCTAATTAGATACCTGTGAAGGAATTTTTCTCATTCCTACTATACTGGTAGCAATGAGCATAACTAGCAACAGGTGTGTGAACCAAAATAGAAGGTTTTCATTGATCCTTCAACTTGGAATTAGTTTGTGTTGGTTCAATCTTTTTTCACATCATTTCCAAAGTACATAGGCACTTATTTAGTGTCATTGGAAAGTTAAGAGGGCCTACAACTCAACTCTTAAGTTACAAGGGGCTGGGACGAAGTAGGATTTGGTAGTACCTACTCATTTCTTGGAGTGTCCATCCATCTATCCCAACACTGGTATTAGAGCAAAGCTAATTTAAAATGGGAGATGTTTTTCCTTTCATTGATAAATAGGATAGGAAAAAATACCAAGCATTGTCCTTGAGGATGAAGACATACTTGCAAGGAAGAAACCTTTATTTATGCATCTCAAGAGATGAGGAGATGCCCATATTCAGAAGCAATGGACAACCTACAAGAGAGGAGCATGAAAGACTCAACACATCAAACACAAGGGCTAGGAAGAAATAATTGTGGATTGAGTTTACCACTCAAAAAAAGCAACCCAAGCAAGGCATCTCAGAGTATCTGACCAAAGTCAAAGATTTAGGAGATCAATTAGCAAGCATAGGAGAAGAAATTGAAGAGGAGCAGATTGTAAGATAAGTAATCAATGGTATTAAAGCTGATGACAAATGGGAGAGCTTCACAACTCCCATGGACTTATACATGAACATGCAGATACCAGACCTTACCACACTCATGGTGCAACTTTTTACCCATGAAGCCAAGCTAAACAAGAATGGAGATTCATCAAGAGGTAATAGCTCTTTTGCCCTATACACTGATAAAAGTAAATCGAAAGAGAAAGGAAAGAAAAAAAAAGGTAAAAGATGAAGGAACTACCTCCCAAGCCAACTATGCAAGGAGAGGTAGAGCCTCAAGAGGAAGGGGCAGAAGAGGTAAGCAAGGTAGGGGGAGACCCTATCACTCCTCACCATGTAATATTTGTGGATTGTCAAATCATACTACAGATGAGTGTTACAGGAACTTCAAGAATCAGAGAGGAAGAGGATATCAAAGAGGTGGATATACACAATGAAGAGGAAGGTTTAATCACCATCAACGATACAATAACAACTACAAAAACAACTACAAGAGAAACTACCAAGGAGGCTACTAATCAAGGAAGGATTACAAAAACTACATAGACAAGCAAGAAGATTCTCTTCTGATTATGAATATGACTTCAAAACTAGGTATAAATGATGACCATCTCTTCTACATTGATTCAGGATGCTCAAATCATGTGGCAGGGAATGTCGCTCTTCTCTCTGACCTTGACGAACCAAAGGGTAAGCATCGGGTACAAACATCTGATGACACCAAGCACGCAGTGATTAAAGTAGGAAATGTTAAGACCTCAGATGGAAACAAGAATCTATTGAGCAAGGTTTTATATGTACCTATAATTACCAAGAATTTGATGAGTGTTGGATAGATTGTGGAAAAGGTTTTGCAGGTCAGGTTCAACCAATATGGAGCATTTGTGGAGGATCCCCAACATGGATTCAAGAGAATTGCCAAAGGAGAAAAGAGAGGTAGATTATTCACTCTTGAACTTGAAGATACCATAAATATTGCACTGTATAGCTACAAAGATCAAACACTTTCAGAGCTTGAAATTTGTCACAACAGATTAGGGCATGTTGTTGAAAGAACTTTAAGACAAATATGTAGAGACCAATGTTTTCTTGGGATACCTAATGTATCTAAGCAACAAATGATTTATAAATGTGGTGCTTATTAGTTTGGAAAATCTCACAGGTTACCCTTCTCAAGGAAAGGCTACATGCATGAGGACTACCTAGAGCTTGTCCATACAGATGTATGGGGACCAAGTAAGGATCCTTCAATTTCTGGATCAAAGTATTATGTACCTTTCATTGATGATTACAGTAGGTGGACTGTATTGTGATTTATGAAGCACAAAGATGAAGTGTTCAATTGTTTTAAAAAGTATCTTACACTTGTTGAAAACCTAATAGGGAGAAATCTAAAGAGACTAACGTCAGATGGAGGAGGTGACTACTTCTCAAATGAGTTTGATGTATTATTGCAGGTCAGAGGAATCAAGAGAGAAATTACAACAAGGTATATCCGTGAGCAAAATGGGGTGGCAGAAAGGAGAAATAGATTAATTGTTGAACAGCTAGGTCAATGTTAACTGAGAAAAAATTACCTAATTACTTGTGGGCAAAGAGTGTATCTACTGCCACTTATCTTGTAAACAAGCTGCCATCCAAATATCTTAATGGGATGACCCCACATGAAGAATGTCATGGTAGAAGACCTTCACTTGATCATGGCAAGATTTTTGGATGTGTAGCATATGTGCATATCCCTTCTTAGATAAGAGGTAAGCTAGACCCTAAGGCAAAGAAGTGCATCTTCATAGGGTATGAATTAAATAAAAAAGGATACAGGTTTTACAATTCTTCAAACAAAGGATTCATGGTCAGTAGAGATGTTGTATTTGATGAGAATGACTCTTGGTTTGAAAGTTAATGCAAGAAAGTAAAACTACCTTATGACTTGGAAGAGGAGTTTCCAAGCCTCACTAAGGAGGAGCCTACTCAAAATGGAGATATCAACTCAAATGACGAGGAAATCATCAACCTAGAAGAGTTCAAGGCATGGAAGTCCAAAGGTAAAGTCAAGATGAAGAAATCGGAGGATATACATGAATCATCCGACCAAGCAATCAGAAGATCACAAAGGGAGAGCAAGAAGCCGACCAGATACGGGTATGACACTTCCCTAGTTACTAAGCACTCTGTTTATCTTGCAAAAGACTTGTCATTTGAAGAGCCATCATGATATGAAGAAGCAAAGACAAAGGCAGAATGGAAGGAAGCTATGGATGAGGAGATTGAAGCACTCAAGGAGAACGATACTTGGAAGCTCGTGCTCAAGAAGGATTCTATGAAGGTAATTGGCTCTCGATGGATCTATAAGATCAAAAGGAGTTATGATGGATCAATAAGCAGGTATAAACCTAGACTTGTGGCCAAGGGTTTTGCACTAAACCAAGGAGTTGATTATGAAGAAACCTTCTCACCTAGAGCCAAAATGCCAACCATCAGGGTATTGGTAACTGTGGCTGCATCAAAGAATTGGAACATGTATCAACTGGATGTAAAAAATGCATTTCGAAATGGCTAGATTTCAGAGGAGGTATACATGTCTCAACCTCTTGGCTATGAGGACCCAAATAATGTAACATATGTATGTAAATTGAACAAATCTCTTTATCATTTGAAGTAGGCACCTAGGGCATGGAACCATAGGTTTACTACTTACCTTTGGGATCAAGGATTTATCATGCGCAAAGCAAATACATCTGTATTTGTCCAAAGAAATAATTCAGAGGTAATATACCTATGTGTATATGTTGATGACATCATACTCATAGCTAATGATGTGAATGGCATTAAATATATTAAGAATCAGATGATGCAGAAGTTCAAAACTAGTGACCTTGGATCACTAAAATATTTTCTTGGACTTGAGTTAGTTTATACAAACTCTAGAATTTATATTACTCAGAGAATGTATGTACAGGACATGTTAAAGAAGTTTCATTTGCAGGATGCCAAAGTTGCAAGTACTCCAATGGATGTACTCCAAAAGTTAAGTGCTCATGAAGGTGACGTGCCTGAGAATATTGCAGGTTACCAAAGCATAGTGGGAAGCTTGAACTATGCTACATTGACAAGGATTGATATTTCTTATGGAGTAAGTGTTCTAAGTCAACTTATGCACAAACCTAGGGCATCAAATTTGGAAGCTACTAAAAGGATTCTGAAGTACCTTAAGGGCACTCAAAATTAGGGATTCTACTTTCCTTATACCTCAGACTTGGACATAAAGATATACTCAGATGCAGATTGGGCAGGTTGCAAAGATGATAGATGGAGTACTTTAGGATACCTATCTTTTGCAGGTAACAAACCTATATCATGGTCTTCAAAGAAGCAACCTACTGTTGCTTTATCTTCTACAGAGGTAGAGTATAGAGGATTGGCTAATGCCACTGAAGAGGCCATATGGATCAGATTATTGTATACAAATTTAGGTTTGCATACAACATCTCCAATGATTCTTGGAGATAGTACCAACTCACTACATCTTGTAGCTAATCCTATTTATCATGCTAGGACCAAGCATATAGAGGTCCACTATCATTATCTGAAAGAGAAGCTATTGAGCAAGGAGATTTAGTTGGTATATGTGTCAACAAATATGCAGTGTGGAGATCTATTGACTAAAGCATTAGATGGTACAAAACTTTGCAGGTGTAAGTCAATGATTGGATTGCAAGACATTCATGAAGATTCAAGATGAAGAGCAAGCCGAAATGGTTGGATTGAGGGGGAGCTATTGGTGCAAAGTCCAGGACCACACATTTGGCTTCAAATTCATAAACATAAGAAGCTCCATGGAAACCATTGCTAGGAAGATTTTTCATCTTTACCATTTGTAAAAGTCATTTTTTGACTTAAGAGAATGTTTGTAATTACCTACCAAAAACTCCTGCAATTTTTAAATACAAAAGTAATGACTTTATTGAGGGAATATTTCCTATATTGAAGGGCTACTTTTAGAGAGAGCCAAAAGTTGAATTCAAATTCAAATTTGAATGTTATATAACTTGTAAAAAGTCACGGGCAAGATGTGACTTCATTCTCAAGTTCTCCATTGCCATATTTTAAGAGAGTGGGGACTAAATTGTAGCCTACACTACTCACCATCATTAGGCTATGATTGTCAAGCCTATGATCACGTACAACACTGTTCATCAATACAATACATCTTTATTACTTATCTATGATCTCTCTGTTATAGTCATTCATAACTGTCAACTTGTGCTGCTCATATCTCAGTCATTCCTACATCATTTTCAATGTTCAATAGCTTCTTGGAACAAACTTCAAGTATTCAACATGATCAAAAAGTTCGAAGGAAATCCATTCAGCCAATTTGGAGAAAAATGCATCGAACCACACATTGGTCAAACTCTGCAGGGGTGCTAAAAATTGGGCGTAATGATTCAATTGCTAAATTGATTGCTCTGTGTATAGTGCATCATTTTAAGTGATTCCACTTGTAATCATTAGCTTAATAAGCTAGTTAGATACTTCTAAAAGGAAGTTTTTTAATTCCTACTGTACTAATAGCACTAACCATAACTAGCAGAAGGTGTGTGAACAAAAATAGAAGGTTTTCATTGATCCTTAAACTTGGAAGTAGTCTGTTTTGGCTCAATCTTTTCTCACACATTTCCAAAGTAGATAGGCACTTATTTAGTGTCATTGGAAAGCTAAGAGGGTCTACAACACAACTCTGAAGCTACAAGGGGCTAGTACAAAGCAAGATTTGGCAGTACCTACTCATTTCTTGGAGTGTCCATCCATCTATCCCAACATTAACTAGTCCATAGTCCAATTGGTAACTACAAAGCATTTTCATTCTCTCCTTCAATGTACTTCCAATAGCCATTTCCCATCAAGAAATTCTTCATACAAAATCTCCAAGCATGGAAGTTGTTCTTGTCTAGCCTATCACTCATAAGCTGACTCACTCCGTCTGCATTTGTCATTTCTATAGCAATTCACAACACTACAAAACACTATAAGCAGTAGTCTTGTTTGAACACTTTCTCACTATGATGTGATAGTTCAATCTTAGAAAAACACAGTCTTTGTGTATCAACAGTATATAGAATCTCTTGAAATTTTGGACCTAGAATATATGAGTGTTGTCAAATAGGACACAAGTTACATTTTTGCAAATTGACTTGTTTTTGAGGCCTTCTACCTTCATGCATATTTTCATAGCAATCTCAGGTCACTTGTGAGTCGTGCTTTCTTTGTGCCTTCTTGCATACTCTTCACCATAGGCCTTCTCTAGGAGCTGTCTACAACCACACTGAGTTTGATACCATGTAACGAGGAAGGAGATAAGGAAGTGGACTCACACACACACACTCTCACACTCAAAGAGGAGCACACACAGATTGAGGCAAGGAAGAATGATCTTCTGTTTCTTATATTACATAAAAGGAATGTACAAGAATGACCTAAAACAACAATACAAGTGCAATATATAAAGAATAGTACATAAGGAGAATCCTAATGTCCATGGATGAGTGAGTTGGCAAGAAAAAAATGTGCCATCACTCTCGCTAGATAAATGTAATGAAGCTCAATGAAGTGTCCTTGACATATACCTAGCATGACAACTATACATGTCAGAGAAATGAAAAATTATATGTGTCATCCTTGATCATCACATGTTGAGCTTGATATGTCAACAGAATACATAGTGGATGTAGAAAATAAATCATGAAATAGAAAAACTAACCAAATCACCGATTCAAGTGAATAGGTTCATTAGAGAGTCTCGAATCGGCCTAATCGCTTGAATTGGTCATGTCTTCCAAATGATCACAAATAGATGTTGATTGGCTTATATTACATAAGGGGAAAGCTAAAAACGCCATAAAAAAGGCAACTCTAGATACGACCAATTCAAGGGAAGAGGCTCATCAGAAATTGTCTGATGGGCCTAATCGCTTGAATTAGTCATGTCAAAGAATTTTCTTATGTGGATGAACCTTAACCCTGTCTTCCTCTTGGATCACTTCTTTCTCATCAATCCTTATTGTTCCTTTGTCCTGAATTACCTCCACAAAAGAATATCATCGTCCAAATGACTAAATCCCCAAATCTTTTTTCTACTAGTCAAAATCTTCATCTACAAGGGTTGGCTTCTATGATAACAATCTTTCATAGCATGAGAGAACTTTGAACAATTCTTTGAAATCTTTATTTGGCAAGGATAAGACTAGGCTTAGAAATTCCTCTTTACTTTTAGCCTTCTCATTTATAAACCTCCTTGGAACTTCTTATGATTCATCCATAGCAGTAAGGTAGTAGTCTTCTTTAATATTGAAGAGCCCTTGAATGTAATATGGAGGAACAAAGTCCTTCCTAGAGATAAAATAGTATGGGAGATTTTGGAGAAATATTGATTTCTCTAAGATTTTCACATTTTCTTCAGGCTCTCCAATGGTAGTCTCTTCTCTGAAAGTAGTGACATAAAAGTTTCTAACCTCTTCTTCTTCTTCTTCTACTTGGAGGTTAATGTTGGTACATTTGGAAATCATTGATGCTTGACCAAATATCAAAGGATTAGTTTATATCTTGAGTATGACTATTCAGAAGTCACACATGAACACCTCTTGTAAAATCTCTTGAGTTTAACCCAAGATAAATGTAAAAGGACAAGCTTGAGAATCTTGTACCATTATGAGTTGTAAGTCACAACAACTAAGTGGTTGGAATCAAATTAATTAGGAGCCTAAAAGACATGATTACTTTTAGGTGGCAGATTCAAAATTCCAATTGAGATCACATCTATAAAAGACACTGATTTTTAGTCACTAGTAGTAAAGCTAGAAGAAAGGACTCATTGAGCTTCACTATTATGGGTACACAAAGTCCACACATGTATGAGTAAGCATTCATCTTCTTTGTATCATACATTCATAATATTACACATTCGTTTTAGATTATGCAAGTCATCTCATGTCTACTATTGTCTGCACCTAAGATCTCATTTCAGTAAATTTGTTTTGAGATGTTCTCTACGTATAGTTATCCAATGAATGTGATTCAAATCGGTACATGTAGCTTAGACCTTCTAATTCTATGTTATCAAGTTTCATTTCATTTGGTTTAGTACTCTGTGAGATACATTATGTGCAAGATACCTATGTTTGCTCATTGTCATCCTCGTAAAAAGTCAAGATTACACCCCTACTTCTTAATGTGATTCCTTAGCATATACTCATCCTAAAGTAGCAAAATAACTTCCTATGGCAAGCTTGGGGCACCAACTACATGTTTCTAAAAGATCTCGGGTCAATTGTTATCAATGAGTGAGCAGTGAGTGAAACACTGAGCAAGTGCAAGCCCTAAAATAGCAAGTATTGGCAGCTCTTCAATCTTAGAAGTAGCCTGTTTTGACATAACTATTTGAAGTTGATGCTAAAAAGTACATTATGGTTCCAAATGCATATTTGGGAATCTAAAGGTTTCTATTAAGGTACTCTGAAGCTACATTTGTAGGTGTAGAGCAGGATTTGTGCAGCACCACCTCATTTCTAGAGTGTATCTAACCATCTACTCATAGTGCTATCAGAACAATCATCAACTGAATATGGGAGATGGATTCCCATAATCAATTGACAAATTGGATTGAGGTCATTGTTGGAACATCAAGCTTACACTATGCTTGAGGTGGATTTGATCTACATCAAAGGCTATTGCATCGAAAGAATATCCGTTGGAGAGTTCTTTTTCATATGCTCATTTATTGTATTTTTTTGAGAAATTTTTGATGGCTCATTTACCGTTGTAAAAGCCTTGCCTTGTACACATCTAAAGGTAGAAAGATAGAGCCCAAATCCCACGAATTTGTGGTGGTTGAAGTTGCATTCAATCAACCAAATCAAATCACCTAAAAGTAGATCAATGAAGATCTTCACTTTTCCTAGATTGTAGGAAAGTGAATTGATTCCCTCCAACAACCATTCCCACCTTCATTTGAAATCAAATTAAAGTTGTAAAAGTTGTGGAACACTCCTAGAGGCTCTATAAGGAGTTGAAATCACTTGTATTATACATGGAAGCAATATACATACACTTGTGACCATCATTGTCTTGCTCCTTCAATTTTCTGCATCATCTTCTTCGCCAACAGTAATCGTGTAGAGGCTACTGCTCTCTCCTCAGAGCTCCACATTGAGCGCAAGAGGACGCATTGGAAAGGTATTAGTGTCTAGGTTATGCTTGTAAATTTGCAAAGCATTTAATTTAGCAGATTGGGAGAAATCTTAGTTTTTCTGCCTCGGGGTCAGTCTCTACATATTCCTGAAAAATAGGAAGTACCACTGCTGAATGTCACATTCATTTCTATAGCATATTTTGCTTATTCCTTATACTTTTGTGCATTCCATACACTCAACCCTATGTGTATGACTCCCATAAAAGGATTTTTTCTAAATGTAATCACGCTGGTCGCTATGGGCATTTGAAGTTCATTGTCTCTTCCATAGATAGTAAGTTTTTTTGAGCTAGTCGACCTGCGAACCTATCTGTTTTGTATCGACTAATTCTCCTTGATGCTCCAAGGTACATAGTGTGTTTTTTTGCACTTATAGCATGCCTATAAGGTCTATTTGAGTCTCCATAAGCTCAAGGGCTGGTCTTGTGTCGGTTGGCTTGACCAAACTTCGTCGCCTCGAAACACACTTTCCTACCTTTGACAAGCTTCTCCAAGTTCTTTCAGTGGTATCAGAGCTAGATCAAGATGGGTGACGGCTTTCCCTCAGTGATCAAGAAGTTTGATCGACACAACTACGCGGCTTGGCAAATCAGAATGGAGGCCTATTTGGAAGGTAGAAATCTTTATGGAATTATAGCAGGTGATGAAGGTATGCCTATTCCAAGATCCAAAGGAGGACCTACACAAGAGGAGACACATAAGCTCACACTTTGGTGCACAAGGGATGCTCAAGCAAGGTCGTACATACTAAAATCTATCTCTGACTTTCTATTACCACATATTAGAGGATGCAAGACATCTCAAGAGACTTGCGATGCCCTGGAGACTTTCTTTTGTGCTAGTATCAAAGCAAGAAAGAATCATCTTTGGAACGAGTTCAACCAAATGAAGAAGACGCCTAAACAAACCATCATAGAGTTTGTCACCAAGGTCAAAGAGGTTGCAGATCAGTTAGCATCCATTGGAGAGCTCATTGAAGAAGAGGTCATCATGAGGCAAATTCTCAACGGCATTCAAAGTGATAAGCAATGGCAATCCTTCACGATGGCTTATGATCTCATCATGGATGTGCAAACTCCAGATTTCAACATCTTTCTTGGATAACTCTTCAATCAAGAAGCCAACAATAGCATAAAGGAAGGTAAATCGTATCATGGAAATTCAACTAGTGCTCTATATGCAGATAAGAAGGATAAGAAGTAGAAAGGCAAGAAGAAGGAAGAAGATGAAGAAGAGACTTCTCAAGCCAACTTCACAAACAAGAGCAAGTGGAAAGAGAAGAAGAAAGGACCGAAGCAAGACAAAGCCAAAGGTCAGAATGTTCAACCTTGTGCCATATGCGATAAGACCAACCACACCACTCAGAATTGCTGGTTCAATGGGAAGACCCAGAAAGGAAGTGGAAGAGGTGGATATGGCGGCAATAGAGGCAGAGGTGGACACAACTTCAACAATAACAATAGAAGCTATAATAGAAGGGACTACAACAATTATTCAGAAGATTAACCACATGAAGACTCATTACTTCTTATGAATCTAAGCCACAAAGAAGGTAAAGAAGATGATCATTTGTTCTACATAGATTTAGGATGCTTGAATCATGTTGCAGGCAACATTGCTCTTCTATCTGACTTGGAAAGTCCAAAGCATAGACATGAAGTGCAAATAGGGGATGACACGAAGCACAATGTGGAGAAGATTGGTAATGTCAAAGCTTCCAATGGCAGGACAAACATTCTGAGTAAGGTTCTCTATGTACCCACTATCAATAAAAACCTAATAAGTGTAGGCCAAATAGTTGAAAAAGGCTTGCAAGTTAGGTTCACCCAACATGGAGCTTTTGTGGAAGATCCATGTCAAGGCTTCAAGAAGATAGCCCGAGGTGAGAAGCATGCTAGGCTCTTTACTTTTGAAGTAGGAGAAACCAGGAACATAGCTCTATTCAACTTTGGGTCTCAAACCCTAAGTGAGCTTGAAGTATGGCATAAGAGACTTGCTCATGTGAATGAAAGAACCTTGAAGGATATATGCAGGGAAAAGAGTTTGATGCGTTCTTACAGGTCAAAGGTATCAAAAGGGAAGTGACTACTAGGTACTCTCCTCAACTAAATGGAATTGCAGAGAGACGAAACAAGACATTGGTTGGATCAGCCCGAACAATGCTTAAAGAGAAGAAGTTGCCACATTATCTATGGGCAAAAGCTATTTCAACTGCAGTGTACCTTGTCAATTGACTACCATCCAAATCACTTCAAGGTATGACTCCTTATGAAGCATGGCATGAAAGAAAACCTAGTCTTGGACTTTACAAGGTTTCTGGTTGTTTAGCTTATGTTCATGTACCATCACAAATAAGAGGTAAGCTAGATGAAAGGGCAACAAAGGCAACTGTGTTTATTGGATATGATTCAACTCAGATGGGTTACAGGTTCTTCAATCCTTCAACCAAGCAATTCACTACAAGTAGAGATGTTGTGTTTGAAGAACACAGGTCTTGGTATGATGAAGACAAACAAAAGGTAACACTACCATATGATCTTGATTCTCACTCTCATCAATTAGGAAGCAAGCATGATACACAGGTCCAGGATCCAAGAAGTGATACAGACGATGACCAAGATGAAAGAAAAAAGGATTACAAGCTATGGAAGTCAAGAGGCAAAGCAAAGATGCAAGAGGTTGGAGAATGCTCCAAACAAGCACCTAGAAGATCAGCAAGAGAGAAGAAACAACCAGAAAGGTATGGATATGATTCCACATCTGTTACGAAGCATTCAATCTGCTTGGCAAAAGACTCTATTTCAGAGGAACCCTCAACCTATGAAGAGGCAAAGGGAAACCCTAATTGGGAAAAGGCCATGAACGAAGAGATAGATGCATTGAAGGAGATGGACACTTGGGATTTGGTTCCAATGTCACTGAGTCAAAAGGTAATTGGTTGCAGATGGGTATATAAAGTTAAAAGAAATTCAGATGGATCACTTTGCAGGTACAAGGCAAGATTAGTTGCCAAAGGATGCTCACAAACTCATGGTATAGACTATGAGGAAACATTCTCACCAGTTGCAAAGATGACTACAATCAGGACATTGATAAGTGTAGCTGCTGCAAGGAATTGGAGACTCCTCCAACTTGATGTGAAAAATGCATTCTTAAATGGTTGGATAAGTGAAGAGGTATACATGTCAGAACCACCAGGTTTTGAAAACCCTAATCATCCATCCTATGTTTGCAGACTTAAGAAAGCATTGTATGGATTAAAACAAGCTCCTAGAGCTTGGAATTACAGGTTGATTACATATCTTCAAGATCAAGGGTTCAAAGCTAGCAGCTCATATCCTTCTCTATTCATCAAAAGGGATCACAATGAGGTTATCTATCTATGTGTATATGTAGATGATATTATTGTGACAAGTGATGATCTAAATGGCATTCAAAGGATCAAGAGACACATGCAAGAGGAGTTCAAAATCAGTGACCTAGGTGAGCTCACATATTTCCTAGGTATGCAGGTGATATACACAGACGAAGGAATGTATTTGACTCAAAGAAGATACATTCAGGATCTTCTTCTCAAGTTCAAAATGGAGAACACTAAACCTGCAGGTACACCTTTGGAGATGAATCATAAACTTAGTGTTTATGAAGGTGAGAAAATTGAAGACATTAAAGAGTATCAAAGCTTGGTAGGTAGCTTGATATATGCTACTCATACAAGGGCAGACATCTCATATAGTGTGGGAGTGCTTAGTCACTTCATGCACTCACCGAGAAGAACACACATGGATGCGGCTAAGAGAGTACTTAAGTATCTCAAAGGTACAATCAACGAAGGTATATTCTATCCTTACTCTTCAGATTTGGATATCAAAATCTACTCAGATGCAGATTGGGCAGGAGCTAAGGATGATAGAAAAAGTACATCTGGTTACTTAGCATTTGCAGGTTCGAAGCTAGTGTCATGGAGTTCCAAGAAGCAACCAACAGTTGCTTTATCCTCAACTGAAGCAGAGTACAAAGGCTTGACCATAGCAACTCAAGAGGCAATATGGTTAAAAGCATTGTATACAGATTTGGGACTTGTGAGTTCCAAACCTCACATATTTGGAGATAATGTAAGTTCCATGCATCTAGCGGCAAATCCTATTTTCCATGCGAGAACCAAGCACATAGAAGTCCATTATCACTTCATCAGGGAGAAGCTCATGGCAAAGGAGATTGACATTTCTTTTGTTTCGACTGAAAAGCAAGTAGCAGATATGATGACGATCGAAGGCACTTGATGGAATAAAGCTTTGTAGATTCAAAGTTGTGGCAGGTATTCAACCTATCAGAGAATGAAGACTCAACCATACTTTAGCTTGAGGGGGAGCTGTTGGAACATCAAGCTTACACTATGCTTGAGGTGGATTTGATCTACATCAAAGGCTATTGCGTCGAAAGAATATCCGTTGGAGATTTCTTTTTCATATGCTCATTTATTGTATTTTTTTGAGAAATTTTTGATGGCTCATTTACCGTTGTAAAAGCCTTGCCTTGTACACATGAAAGGTAGAAAGATAGAGCCCAAATCCCACGAATTTGTGGTGGTTGAAGTTGCATTCAATCAACCAAATCAAATCACCTAAAAGTAGATCAATCAAGATCTTCACTTTTCCTAGATTGTACGAAAGTGAATTGATTCCCTCCAACAACCATTCCCACCTTCATTTGAATTCAAACTCAAGTTGTAAAATTTGGGGAACACTCCTAGAGGCTATATAAGGAGTTGAAATCACTTGTATTATACATGGAAGCAATATACATACACTTGTGACCATCATTGTCTTGCTCCTTCAATTTTCTGCATCATCTTCTTCGCTAATGGTAATCTTGCAGAGGCTGCTACTCTCTCCTCAGAGCTCCAAATTGAGCGCAAGAGGACTCATTGGAAAGGTATTAGTGTCTAGTATATGCCTGTAAATTTTGCAAAGCATTTGGTTTAGCAGATTGGGAGAAATTGTAGTTTTTCGGCCTCGGGGTCAATCTCTACATATTGCTGAAAAAAAGAAAGTACCACCGGTGAATGTCGCATTCATTCCTATAGCATATTTTGCTTATTCCTTATACTTTTGTGCATTCCATACACTGAACCCTATGTGTATCACTCCCATAAAAGGATTTTTTCTAATTGTAATCACGCTGGTCGCTATGGGCATTTGAAGTTCATTATCTCTTCCATAGATAGTAAGTTTTTTTGAGCTAGTCAACCCGCGAACCTATCTATCTTGTATCGACTCATTCTCCTTCATGCTCCAAGGTACATAGTGTGTTTTTTTGCACTTATAGCATGCCTTTAAGGTCTATTTGAGTCTCCATAAGCTCAAGGGCTGGTCTTGTGCCGGTTGGCTTGACCAAACTTCATTGCCTCGAAACACACTTTTCTACCTTTGACAAGCTTCTCCAAGTTCTTTCAGTCATTACTCTCCTTGGTCTATGAGAATGGAAGCATATCTACAAGTTAGAAATATCTATGGTTACATATTGGGAGATGAGTCAATGCCAATACTCAGAAGCAAAGGGAAACCCACTCAAGAAGAACAAGAAAGGTTATCAACATGGTGGTCAAAGCATGCCTTGGCTAGGTCATTTCTTCTCAAATCAGTTTCTAATTTTCTTACTTCCACACATTAGGAACTGTAAGACATCACAAGAAACCTGGAATGCACTTGAAGTATTGTTCTCTTCAAGCACTAGAGCAAGAAAGAATCAACTGTGGATGGAATTCACAAGATTTAAATAGATGCCCAAACAAAATATGACTGATTATGTCACTAAAATGAAGGACTTAGCTGATCAACTTGGAAGCACTGGAGAATTCATTGATGAGGAGCAAGTTGTGAGACAAGTCATCAAGGGAATCAAGGTAGATGACAAATGGGAAGCATTCACCATTTCAATGGATCTATACATGGACATGCAAGTACCTGACTTCATTACTATAATGGCACAACTATTCACTCATGAAGCCAAGCTTGTGAAGAACAATGAAAACTCAAAAGGTAATCAATCCTCTGGCCTATACACTGATAAGAACAAGAGTAAGGATAGTAAAGGTAAGGGCAAGAAATGTGATGATGAACCTAGTACCTCCCAAGCTAACTTAGTAGGAAGAGGTAGAGGTACAAGAGGAAGAGGTAGAGGAGGTAAACAAGGTAGGGGGAGATTCCAAAGCACCTCTTCATGTTCCATCTGTGGATTGACTATCCACACAACTAACAATTGTTTCAAGAAACCTAGAAATCAAAGAGGAAGAAGCTTCAATAGAGGAAGCTATGGAAGAGGAAGATCAAACAATTTCAACAACTACAACAACATCTACAAAAACTACAATAATCAATGAGGCTATAAAGGAAGATGAGACTACAACAATTACACTGAAAAGCACACACAATAAGACTCACTTTTGTTTATACACATGACCATGAGACAAGGTAAAGCAGATGAGCATGTGTTCTATATACATTCTAGTTGTTCAAATCATGTAGGAAGAAATGTGGCATTGCTATCTGACTTGGAGGATCCAAGGAACAAGCATGAGGTACAAATAGGAGATGACACAACACACTCAGTGATAAAAATTAGGAATGTGAAGACCTCATATGGAAATATGAATCTACCTAGTAAGGTATCGTATGTACCTACCATAACGAAGAATTTGATAAGTGTTGGATAATTGTAAAAAGGTTTGCAGGTAAGGTTTGCACAAAATGGATCATTTGTTGAAGATCCTCAAGAAGGGTTCAAGAGGATAGCCAAAGTGGAAAAGACAGGTAGACTTTTCAATTATGGAGGAAAAACCCTATCAGAATTAGAAATGTGGCACAAACGATTAGCTCACATAGGAGAAAGAAGTTTAAAGCAAATATGTAGGGATTAGAGTGTGCTTGGATTGCCAAAAATATCCAAGCAACATATGATATAAATGTAGTGCATGTCAATTTGGGAAGTCTCATAGACAACAATTTATGAAGAAAGGTTCCATTCATGGTGATCTATTGGAGCTAGTCCACATAGATGTTTGGGGACCTAGCAAAGACCCTTCAATTTCATCATCTAGTTACTATGTATCATTCATTGATGATTGTAGGACATGGACTATACTTTATTTTATGAAGCCCAAGGATGAAGTATTCAATTGTTTTAAAAAATATCTTGCTCTTGTTGAAAATCAAATAGGGAAAATCTTGAAAAGGCTAAGGTCAAATGGAGGGGGAGAATACGTCTCCCATGAATTTGACGCATATCTCCAAGATATAAGCATCAAAAGACAAATTACAACCAGGTATATTCCAAAACAAAATGGAGTAGTAGAAAGGAGGAATATGACCATTGTGGAGGAAGCAAGGTCCATGATTAATGAAAAAAAAATTGCGCAACTACCTATGGATAGAGGCTGTGTCTACAACCACCTATCTCATCAAAAGACTCGCATCTAAAGCATTGGATGGGATGACACCATATGAAGCTTGGAGTGGAAGAATTCCTAGCCTATATCATTGCAAGATATTTGGGTGCATATCATATGCACATGTTCCATCACAAATTAAAGGTTAAATGGATCCTAAGGCAGAGAAATGTGTGTTCATAGGATATTATCTTAATAAAAAAGGGTACAGGTTCTATAATCCAAGTACTAAAGGCTTTATTGTTAGTAGAGATATTTTTTTTAATGAAAAAAACTCGTAGTTTGAAGATGATTGTAGAAAATTCAAACTACCTTATGACCTAGAAGAAGACTATCCTACAATTCAAAAGGCAAATGATCAACAACATGAAGATTCAAGTGACTCTAATCCACAAGCCTACAAGGTCCAGTTTACATATTCAAAGATCTAGGTTAGGTCCTATGCTGATTTGTTGGACGATCTTCACCACTTGGTAACCTACATCCAAGCTTTTGCAAACATATCCATGTTCTCATAGTGGTATGAAAGAAACTTCAAGATGGGAGATGGCTTTCCATGAATCATTTAGAAGCTTGATACAAAATTATGAAGCTTGGCAAATCACAATGGAGGCTTATTTGCAAGGAATAAATTTATATTGGATTGTATCAGGTGATGAATCAATGTCTATTCCAAGATCCAAAAAAGGACCTACTCAAGAGGAAATCGATAAGCTCACACTTTGGTGTGTAAGGGATGCTCAAGCACCATCATACATACTCAATATAGTATCTGAATTTCTTTAAACACATTTTAGAGGATGCAAGACATATCAAGAAACTTGGGATGCTCTAGAGACTTTATTTTTTGCTAGTACAAAGGAAAGGAAGAACCATCTTTGGAATTAGATCAAATAGATGAAAACATATCCAAAACAAACCATCACTGAGTTTGTTACAAAGTTCAAGGAGGTTGTTAATCAATTGGCATCCATTGTAGAGCTGATTGAAGAAGAGGCCATCATGATGAAACTTCTTAATGGGATTAGGGGTGACAAGCAATGGTGATCTTTCACCATAGAATATGACCTCATCATGGATGTGCAAACTCTAGATTTGAAAATCTTCCTTGGGCAACATTTCAATAAAAAAGCCAACACTATTGTAAAGGAAGGTAACTCCTATCATGGTAATTGAGCTAGTGCTCTTTTTGTAGATAAGAAGGACAAGAAGTTGAAAGCCAAGAAGAAGGAAGAAGATTAAAAGGAGACTTCCCAAGCCAACTTTGCAAGAACGAGCAAGTAAAAAGGGAAGAAGAAAGGGCCGAAACATGACAAAAACAAAGGAAAAAATGTTGAACGTACCATGTGTGATAAGAACAACTACATGACTCTCAATTGCACATTCAATGGAAAGACGCACAAAGGAAGTGGAAGAGGTAGATATGGAAACATTAGCGGCAAAGGTGGATGCATCTTCAACAATAGTAATAGAGGCTATTTGGGGATTCTTGTGCACAAAGGGACTTAAATGTTTGTAGGATTAAGAAGAAGGATAAGAAGAGGAATGCAGGCACCGAAAGAAGCTTCTCTAGATTGATTATAAAGAGAAAAGTACAATGATGATGTAGCACACAAAGCTAAATGCTCTGTGTGCATTATCCCAAAGAGTACACAATGAAACAAGGTTACAAAATACCCAAGGTTCTTTCTGCTCCCGACCTTCTCTGCACCAGACCTCCTGCTTTTCCAAGAGCTTGCACTTGTGCACACCTTGCACTCAAGCTCCCAATAATTTGCAGGTTCAAAATTGGTTTCTCTTGGAGTTCAAACTCAAGAAGCAATATGGATCAAGGCGTCATACTCACATTTTGGACCTCTATATTCCAAAACTCATATACTTCGAGATAATTTAAGTTCCAGACATTTTGCTGCAAATCCAATTCTTCTCGCAAGGACAAAGCACGTAGAGGTTCATTATCACTTTGTTAGAGAGAAGCTAATGGCAAAGGAAATTGAGTTATCATTTGTTCCCATTGAGAATCAAATCGCACACATGATGACAAAGGCACTTAATGGGATAAACCTATGTAGGTTCAAATCTATGGCAAGGTTCAACCTTTCAATGCATAAAGACTTAAGCATACTTTAACTTGAGGGGCAGTTCTTAGGGCATTGCTTAGTCAGATGTTTTGTAATTATGTGGACTCGAATATGTGTGGAATAAGATTTTCCTCAATCAAATTCTCTTATAAGAAGTAATATTTGATGAAACATCAAGCCTCCAATATGCTTGAGATGAATTTGATCTACATCAAAGCTATCATTTGGATGGTGCCTCATATACTCATTGAATAGTTTTTTGTTTTCATTCATATTTGTATTCTCTCTAAGGATCTTTATGATCATTTGATCCAATGTAAAAACCTTGAGTTTTACATTCATAAAAGTAAATTTCAGGATCTAAAATAATGGGTTATAGGTGTTTGTGATTTAGTCAATCAATCAATTAGTCACCAAAAGTAGATCCACATCATGCCACTTTACTAGATTATAGGAAAGTTGACTGATTGTCTTTAAATCATTTCCATATAGAAACTAATCAAGTACATTACCCTTACAATAGTTACCTTCCTTTATGCTATTGTTGGCATCTTCATTGAAGAGTTTTCCAATAACGATATTGAAGTCTGGAGTTTGCACATCCATGATGAGGTTATAGGCTATGGTGAAAGATTGCCATTGCTTGTAGCCTCTAATCCCATTCAATATCTACCTCATAATGGCTTGTTCTTCAATCAGATCTCTAATGGATGCTAATTGATCAACAACCTTCTTGACATTTCTAACAAACTCAGTGATGATTGGTTTTGGAGTCTTCTTCATCTAGTTCAACTCATTCATGAGATGATTCTTCCTTGGCTTTCTACTAGTGGAAAGAAAAGTCTCTAGGCATCCCAAGTCTCTTGATATGTCTTGCATCCTCTAGTGTGTGGTAATTGAAAATCAAAGATAGAGTTTAGTATGTTTGACTGTGATTGAGCAGTCCTTGCACACCAAAGTGTGAGCTTATCTATTTCCTCTTGAGTAGGATCTCCTTTTGACCTTGGAATAGGCATTCCTTCATCATTTGATACAATCCCATATGGATTTCTTCCTTACAAATAGCACTCTATTCCGATTTTCCAAGCAACATAGTTGTGTCTATAAAGCTTCGAAATCATTGATGCAAAGCCATCTCCCATCTTCAAGTTGCTTTGATACCACTAACAGAAGTTGGAAAAGCTTTGAGGGGCTTGGAAGTAGGGCTGTCAAGTGGTGAAGATGGTCCACCAAACCAATAGAGGCCCTGTCTTAGATCTCTTGATATGTATCAAGGAGAACAAATTGATGCAAATAGATAACTTGTATGTTGACTAGCTCACAAACACCTTCTAAATTTGCATGGAAGTTATAACCTCAAATAGATAGAGCAGCAAGTAGAGTGAAAAGTGGAAATATTCCTCTTAAGGGTTGGCTTTATATAATGCATAGAAGCCCTATTCTAAGTCAATCCGTGAAGGAGCAATAATCTTAACACTGATTGGATGTCATCCCCATTTTTCAGGGTTGTATAGAAGAGGATCCCAAGATAGTGAATTGCCTATTTCTCCCCAATTACGCAGCTATCTACTTTGCAAATGTGTATACATAAACTAGACAGTCATAGATTTCAAATGAATGCTCGATCACGTGATTTGAAGCTTTCTAGAGAGAACAACAACCTCTGCAAGATGACTGAGTTTGAGGAAGGTGCAGAGAAATGAAGGAGCAATACGAAAATGACAAAAGTATATGAAGACTGCTTCAATTGTATTGTACAATAGATTTGAAGTATCAATCTACTTTTTTTATAATGTAGGAAAAGCTAAAATCAATTTTGATCTATGTTTGGTGGTTCATCGATTAAAAAAATTACAAACACCTCTAAATTGTGATTTTTTAAGCCTTTACATTACCCTTGTACAAGTGTAAAGCTCCACGCCTCTACCTTGGTAAATAACCATAAAATATCTTTATCAAAAATTGAATATGTGAGCATAAATAAGGAAACTCTTCAATGGATATCTTTCTCATAATCCAAATATGGTGTAGAGCAAAGCATAGTGGAAGCTTGATTTTCCAATAGAATTTTGAAATTGCAGCTTTGATATTAGTACCTTTTGAAACCTTGGATGGTTTCCACGTGGAGAAATAAGATGCAAGGAATGAATCCAAGAGACCTTGTGTTCAAAATTTGAATTCAAAAGCCATTTCATAACAGTCAATTACCACCTATCACGCTTAGGTGTGATAAAGCCTATAATTTAGGAAACGATATTCCTAACATCTAGGGATTTTTTTCAAGATTATGTCTTCAGACAATTTACTTATAATGTATGATCTTGCATGTGTGTAAACTCTCTTACACTTTCAATACACCTGTCGATAACTTACTTAGCAAGCCCACTACTTGGTTGAGTGAGTTTTGTAGACTTTGAGTAGGTATATCTAGCTCATAGATTTTTGTATAGGATCTAGATAGCTCTCACTATTGAGAAAATATTCCTTATCAAATTGTACTTATTTTTGGTAGTCTTTTATTTTTTAGAGAGATATCATTTTCTCCTAAATGTTTCTTGAAGGTCATATTCAAAATATGCGTATTCATAGAGAAACTGCTCCAAAAGTTAACCATGGCATCCACTAGCTTGTCTCAGAGGCATTGGCTCTCATAGTAGGAGGGAGAATTTTGTGTGACGTAATCTGAGTAAGCAAGGTGCTATAGTTTAGTTTTTGTGTGCACAACCTCTTTGGACTAGAGTCCTCAATAGTCTAGAAAATCATTTATTTCAGTGAACAAAGGTTTTGAGAGTGTACGTGTGATGTCATCTATGCTTCTAGGCTTCATAGGGACGTTGTATATTCTCCCATCGATTTGTTCATATGAACTATCAAGCAAGTAGATGCTTAAACCCTGACGCAATACATGTTTTCCTTGATTTTCCAAGCTGAAACTAAAATCATGAGAACTTCTTGATACTTCTCTTTAATAAACTTCTTGATACTTCCAATACCATGAGATTTTCTCTCCATTTTTCAATTCATCGTTTTAAGCACATGAAACTTCGTAGTGTTGAAGTGTTGAAATGCGGAGCTTTTCATAACCACAAATCACCCAATAAGTAATACATTTCTTTGAATAGCATGAGATTCCTGTCATCTTCAGCTTTCATATGAAAGCAGGAGAACTTTGTTTGAATCCAGAGCCGTATACTCTATAACTCAAATAAACCATCAAAATTGATACATAACTATAGTTTGTTTTCTCATGGGTTCAAATTTTATAGTCAGATCAATAGATTCTAACCTACAAGCTCCACTCTAGCTCTCTATTTAATGCTTCTGAAATCAAGAGCCATATGTCTTACATCTCAAAAAAACAATGTCAAAATTGATATTTAAAAAGTAAAATTTCTCATTAATAAAACCAAAACAAAAATTGGACTACAAAATTACTATTTCCATTAATTAGATCTTTGAGGTATACTACATGGCTATTTCTATGATAAGTGACAACTATCTAGCTTAAGGTTTAAAGCGTCGTGCACCGCAATGCACGTATCTACTAAAATTTCATTTCCACACATTCTATCACGCTACATCCTTTATATAGGCAAAATGACTATGCTTATTTGGATTAGTAACAGCAAGAGATTCATAGTGAAATTTGAGGGAAGTTATTGTTTAGTAGAAATGCTCTAAATATAAAGAAGTAGAGGAGTTGGATTAGTGTTTTGATACTTATTTTGTTTCTTTTCGTAGCACTTAGATATCTAAATCCTAGGATATGACTCACAAACCCCTCTTTGAAGACTCGACCACTCTTTGTCACTACTATGATTATCTTTTGGAAACCATGTGGTATCACGAAAATCCTTGGAATCATGATAGACATGGATAATTTTGAATGATCCCGATCCTCAGAAATCTTAATCTTAGGGGTGACATCTTGAGGCACTCTCTATAAAAGGAGTCCTCTACGATACTTGATCTTGTGGATTTACCTTAGTTGTCTTGAACATTTTGGCATGGAGTATTAAAGAAGACAGTAAGTGTTTGATATATGATTCCGAATGTGCTGACACATATGGTGTTGATTAGTTCTTTAATCCTTAAAAAGGGAACTTCTCAACGATAAAAAGAAAGAAGAGCATCACTATCTAGCCTACAAGAAATTTAGAGTTTGGAGGCCACGTGATGATAATGAAGAAGATATGTCATATCATTACAAGAAATTCAGAGTTTTGATGCCACGTGATGCAAAGGATGGACGAGATCAAAACCATGTTTTATGATTTCAATGAATTATATGAGGAAAACAAGGATATTTTTAAGAAAGCTTAAGCTCACGAGGAAAGGCCGACAATAAGAATATACATGGAAAGAAGAACAAACCTGTTTATCCACATGGCTTTCATCCATTCTATTGGCTCTCTTTAGAATTTCTCGAGTGCTTTTCCATTCGGCTTTTTGTAACTTCTTGGTATCTCTTTGTCTGCATATATTTTGCATGTTAAAGTTGGATGTAGACCTACTTGAATGACACATGTACCAATGACATCAAGCAATAGGTCTTGTGAAATATAATATCAATCCAATACATGAGTTAGAGGTATGAAGTCTTTCGATATGTTAGGAGTCGCCCACACATGTAGAAGGAGTCTCAGTACACACAAGCACGCACTCATGGAATTTAAAGTGGATGCAATAACAATAAAAATAAGAAATAACAATAAGAAACTCACTAATGAGAGCCAGTTTACTGTTAACGTGATCTTTAAATGTGACTCTATTCAGACTTTTGTGTCCACCCTAGTTAGAAATAGGTCCTAAACCCTTTTTGCATGTATGATCTCAGTGTGTTAAAGTAATATAGAGTCTAAGGAATCACTCTACAAAATCAAGGCCCTTAAGCCTGCACAAAAGTGGAGGATTTTAGAAGAAATGGATCCTAAAAATATTTCTAAAATAGTTGGTTTCTATATAAATTTATCCAAATAAAAGAAAATTTAAACAAAATTGAGGTTTCAACTTGGGGCTTCCTTTGCTTTGACATCTCCACCTTTCTCATTGACTTGTCTTTGACACAACCTTGAGAACCGTCTCTCTAATGAACTTAAAATATGGCTTTGCCTAGACTTTATTTTCAACACTCATACCTCTTAGAGTTTTTCATCCCCATAGACAATCACCATGTTGTTGGGCTTTGAGAAGTACATTCATTGAAGTAAACTAGGGCTTTCATGTTAGTTTAGAACAAGATTTTACAAACATGGCAAGTGATATTTGTTTTTTACAATAGGATGGGCATACAAGTTCATGCAATGCATAGTCAAAGAAAAAAACGTGTCTATGCATAGCATTGTACGGTGGCCCCATGCATGCATACTATACAATTCAAAAGATAAGGAAAATGGTGCAAAAATGAAAACGTTACTTGAGTAGAGTTCCCAAGGGGTTGTTGATGAGTGATCATAGTCATTAAATTGGAGAGATTTCAACTTAGGATATTCTCTTCACCATGAATTAATGTGGATGAGTCCATATCATGTAGATATTAGCTATAGAGGGCATGAGGCATGAAAGTCGTAAGAAAAATAGTACATTGGCACATTAGTGGTGTATTTTGATATCCTCTAATAATAACCATGAAATATGTGGTGGTTTTTATGATCTAAAAACGTGGCCACATAATACATTAGTATTGTCGTCTCTAAGAGCTTGTCTAGTGTAATTGTAGGTGATGCATGCAATTTTGGAACTTGAACCATGGATTATGATTTTACCCATGGTTGTTGCATCTTCTAATATGAGTCATGTGCCATCAATATGAATACAATTCGTTTCAATAGCACTTTAAGTAATTTCATTAGAAATCACATAGAAGATTCCTTATTGTAGAGATTATTGACCACCTATAACGAACCATTAATAAGAAAAAATCAAGCATACAAGTGAATGATGATCTCTTACTATAATTTATTAATCTCATTTCCATGTGACAACAAAATTCTATCTTATGAAAATGTCAAGAATGTGGACTATAAAAAAAGCTCAAACTTGTTGTTCCAATATGAAATGTGAAGTTTCCATTTTGTTGGTAGTAATGTTAGAGATGATTATGGAATAGCAACCCATAGTTGTTGATTTGTTTTAGATGACGTGTTGCATTCTGGTAGCAAGTTTTGTTGAGCCTTACCTTGCCACAAAGATTCTACGTTTGCTTAGGAGCGATCATGTATTGGGCTGTTCCTAGGCACTGATTCCTCATGGAATAGTTTTTCCAATGGGAACAAGTCTTGTATGTTTTGGGATTCCATAACTATCAATCTACGTTTGCACATGAACTTGGAAACGCAAAATGTAGGTGGAGGAGACTACTAGTAGTTCAAAGAGAACTTCGAGGCCAAACCTTTGTGAGGTTATTAGGCCTTGGAAGATACTTGAAGCTATTGTACGATTGTATTTGATACTTAAGAATCCGAATGGTTATGTAATATGAGGTCTTCTATACACAATAATTTCGTGCCTTTTCTTTTGTCTCTTGATATTGAGGTTCCTTTTGTTGTTTTGACCATCTCCATGGATGCCTCTTTATTCTCTTAGGTTTACTTGCTTGCTAGCCATTTGGTCTTCATATACTGGAGTGGATATTTGGAGACCATAATTGAGCTTCATCCTTCCACCATGTAAGGAGTGACTTGGGTACCCATAATTTTATGGCTGACGTTTCTTGGTATAGACATCTTTATGGGACCTGTGTATGGTTTTTCATATTGTTAAAGATGTTTTTCTCTTTTATTGTTGAACATCATCTGATAGTTTTGGGCACTTTGTATTTTCTTGTTGTGCTTATGGTAATAGAGCTTTGCATAAACATATTCCAAGTTAAGCTCTTTGACATTTTATTAATACTTTTCTATTTAGATTCATGTGTTGTGTATGAGACATATCATTCATGAGTCTGCTTATGTTGTTGGGGCTTGGTTTCAGAACCCCCCCCCCCCCCCCCCGCATTGACCTTGATGAAACTTGAAACATGTTCTCCATAGAGAGTATATTGGTCATCATGAATACTCAAGTGACTACTCATTGAGGCATGATTACACTTATACTATTAGTCATGCTTATAATCTACATAATCAAATTTTGCATTGAGATCATAAAATTGTAACATCACTACTGACATCATTAATTATTGATTGAACAATAAAATATGATGAAATAGATCATTTTTTTAGCTAGTTCCTCCTATGGAGATTTTTTCATCCTGCTCTTCAAGAGGTTTCATAATTGGAACATAATAAAGAGATGGATGAGTGGGCTTTCAAACAAGCGTGTATATGATGCTATCTTCCAAGCATTGAAGCTTGTTGATGAGGGTATTCATAGTAGGACCCAAAAACATTTGCCCATTTTGGGTAGAGAATTACTATCTTCATTATTTAACTCAAAGACATCATCTTTACCTACCTAAGTTGAATCCATCGCATCCATCTATCCATAGTAAGACCATAACCCTCTACTAACTGCTTATGGTGCAGCCTTACTATGTGTTGTAGATTGTGAAGCAAGGCTTGAGAAGCATTTAAGCGATCCTTGCAAAGTTCAACTATTCCTCATTCTAATCTAACATGATCCTATTTGGTTAGAAAAATTCAAATGATATTAATCACAATCTCTATGGTAATTAGCATACTAGCTATGTTATTTACTTAATAGCTATTTTAATCTACATAGATCATGTGTTAGCTAGCATATTGATTTTTCTACTTAGCATATTGGCTTTCAAAATTAGTGTAATGACTATGCTTGTTATCATACTAATTGAGCTAGTTATTATATCTCCTTGGGTAGTTAGAAAATAGATTTTTCTAGTTAGCATATTAAATGTGCTAATTTAAGAAGAGTTTATGTTACCTAGCATTTTGACTATGCTAGTTAGCATACTAGTTGTCCTAATTAGGATAGTGCATGTTTTAGCTAATGTAGAGATTGTGGAAGTGAGAATAGGTCTTGTTCTCATCACCATACAAAATATGTTAGCTACTATATTGATTGTGCTACTAAGCATATTGCCTTTCCTAATAAGCATAATGTTACATGCTAGCTAGCATACAACTTGTGCTATTTAGCATAGTGCCTTTCTAGCTAATGTAGAGATCGTGCCACTTAGCATAGTAATTGTACTAATTGGGGTAGAGATTATGTGGCTACCATAGACATGGTATTAGTTACCATACTAGTTGTGAATGTTGGTGCAAATCCAAGCCTTCACATTTGGCTAGCCATAGAAGAAGATATGTGAGACCATTTGCTGGATCACATGAATGATTGCTTGTAAAGCTAGATCATTTACTTCTTGTAAAAGAGAAAATTTTTGAGAGAATATTGCAATCCCATTCATCTATTGGAGTTTGGAGAACTAAAAGCTATGACTCTAATTTGTTAAAGTCACTCCTAACTTGAGAGGTACTTTTAGGAGGAGCCTTGCAATAGGCCTCTTTTCTAGTGAGATAATTCATTTTGAACTTTCTGAATTTCATTTTGGGGATAATGCTCAGAATGAATACTTAGGTCATTTTATGCATGTAGGAAAAATTTTGGATTGACAAGTTTCATATTCTCTCTCTAGACCTTATTCGCATCATGTTATCTAGTGGAATTTTGAAGGTAAAGATGAAAGAGTTAAGGAAAACTCTGTGTGAGAGAAAGGTATAGCAAGTATAAGCGAATAAAAGTGTCTCTGCGAAATTTTTGTGAATCATGTTTTCAGCACCTCCTTCAGAGTCCTACATTTAGTTCATATAGTTCATTTGGTACTATTTCTTTAAAATTTTGAAACTTGCAGGGCTCAAAAGTGGCATTTGGAGGTGGGTTTGGACCTCAAACATCTCTAACACTATTGTGTAGGTTGCAAAGTTGAATAAAAGTGTCTCTCACAAGCTTAAGCTAATTCCTCACCATTTTTTAGTTACAGGGCTTTAAAAAGTGTTGTTTTCCAACACTTAGAAAAAAAACAAGGGCTTATCTATTTCTATTTGAATCCATGATTTTGATGCTTACGTGTCACCATGTCTAATTATGGATATTTTTGGATATGTCTTTTTGGTGTCTTTCTCCTATTCTTGACAGGTACGCTAAAGAAAGAAAGCACACTACGATCGCATGGGGTTTTGCAAAAGTTTTGGAGAAACTCGACCTTTTCTAAATTTGGTGGATCGCACACTTCTTTGGGAGGGCAGCGATCAAACTCTGATATAAGGAGACATGCACATCAACATAGGGGACACACAGAAATCGGAGAGTTACCTTGTGATTGAGTGTGAGTGAGAGTGAGAGTGAGAGTGAGAGTGAGAGTGAGAGTGAGAGTGAGAGTGAGAGTGAGAGTGTGAATGAGAGTGTGAGTGTGAATGTGATTGTGATAGCTCGGGGGTGGTTGAGAGGTAGAGACTTCATCAAGAAGCTATTGTCCAAAGCTATTGTAACCATTGATCACATCTATAATATCAGAATTCTTTCTTCTCTGTGTCATATTTGTTTCTACTCTTCTACATCAGATTTTCTCTTACCTTGTGCAATCTCTGCGTTCTTATCTCCTTTGTTATTTTTGGGTGATCGAAAGATTGTGATTGAGGAAACACTACAAGCCTCTATTTGAATTCGAATTCAAACATTGGAGGTAAGTCACTTAGAGGTTGTAATCTCGCGGCTTTTGTGCCTGCATTACTTAGCTTATTGTTGATCATTTGTAGAGATTGAGTGGCTTACACCATAGCCTACTCTCTGCACCATCATTAGGCATCATATTTATGCTAACAATCATGTATAACATTGTTCTATAATAGATTACATTATTGAACACATTTGTCTTCATCTCTACTATGTTCACTCAGAACAATGTTCTTTGATCTCTCAATAATTTTCCATGATATATAGCTTGTTGGAACCAGCGCAATGTCTACTTCAAGCTCTCAAAATTTGGAAAATTTTGATTCAGCCAATTGGGAGAAATGCACGTCAAAGTACTCTCTGGTCATTCTCTCCACATTCCCTAAAAAGCCGGGGGTAAGCATCTACTTGCTAGAGTTATTGCTCAGCGTATAGATTATCCTTTTAAGTGCTTTCACTTGGAATCATTAGCTATCTAAGCTAGTTAGATATGCTCAAAAGGATTTTTATCAATTGCCATTGTAATGTGAGCACTAAGCAAAATATCTAGCAGGTGTCAAGACCAAAATAGGAAGATTTTGGTCACTAGCTAGTTGCAAAGTTATCTGTTTTGATCTAATTGTTTGAAGCATCAATTCCAAAGTACATAGGTGCTTATTTGGTGTCCCTTGCAAGCTAAGAGGGCCTACTACATAACCCTGAAGGGAAATAGGGTGCATACAAAGCAGGTTTTGGTAGTACCACCTCACTTCCTATAGGTATCCACCCATCTCTTCCAACAGTGGTATCAGAGCAGGTTGAGGTAAAATGGGAGATGGTTTCCCTTCTTTTATTGATAAATTGGACAGGAGCAAGTATCAAGCAAGGTCCTTGAGGGTGAAGACATATCTACAAGGAAGGAGTCTCTATGGATACATATGAGGAGATGAGGAGATGCCCATTTTCAAAAGCAAAGGACAACCTACAAGGGAGGATCTTGAAAGACTCAACTCATGGTGCACCAAAGATGCTTTAGCAAGGTCATATCTACTTAACTCTATTTCTGACTTCCTTCTTCCACACATTAGGAATTGTAAAACATCCCAAGAGACTTGGGATACATTGTCTTCATACTTTTCTTCCAATACAAGAGCTAGGAAGAATCAATTGTGGATTGAGTTTACCACTCAAAGGAAGCAACCCAAGCAAAGTGTTTCAGAATATGTGAACAAATTCAAAGATGTGGCTGACCAATTGGCAAGCATAGGAGAGGATATTGAAGAGGAACAAATAGTGACACAAGTAATCAATGGCATCAAGGCAGATGATAAGTGGGAAGCCTTCACAACTGCTATGGACCTTTACCTGGATATGTAGATTGTAGACCTTACCACACTTATGGGACAACTCCTTATCCATGGAGCGAATCTCAACAAAAATGGAGAACCCTCAAGAGGTAACAACTCTTCTGTCCTATACACAAATAAAGGAAAGTCTAAAGAGAAAGGGAAAAGCAAAAAGGTTGAAGATGAAGGTACTACTTCTCAAGCTAACTATGAAGGGAGAGGTAGGAACTCAAGAGGAAGGGGTAGAGGAGGTAAGCAAGGTACGGGGAGACCTTTCAACTCTTCGGCATGCCACATATGTGGATTTTCTAATCATACTATATATGAGTGAGCTAGGAACTTCAAGAATTAGAGAGGAAGAGGATATCAAAGAGGTGGCTACTCACAATCAAGAGGAAGGTTCAACCATAATCAAAGATACAACCATGGCTACAACAACAACTACAACAACAATTATCAAGGAGAATACAAATAAAGAAAGGACTTCAACAATTACAGAGAGGATCAAGAAGATTCTCTTCTCATTATCAATATGACTTCAAAAAGTTATGAATGATGAACGCCTCTTCTGTATTGAATCAGGATGTTCAAACCATGGGAAAGCACCAAGTGCAAACAAGTGATGAAACCAAGCATTCTGTGGTTAAGGTAGGAAATATCAAAACTTCTGATGGGAATAGAAATCTATTGAGCAAGGTTCCTTATGTGCTACAATCACCAAGAATTTGATGAGTGTTGGATAGATACTGGAGAAAGGTTTGCAGGTCAGGTTCAACAAATATGGAGCTTTTGTGGAGGACCCCCAACATGGATTTAAGAGAATTTCCAAGGGAGAAAAAATAGGTAGATTATTCACATTTGAGCTTGAAGATACAAGGAATGTTGCACCTTATAAATTACAAGGATCAAACATTGTCAGAACTTCAGTTTTGGCATAAGAGATTAGGGCACATTGGTCAGAGAACCTTGAAGTAAATATGTAGCGATCAATGTGTGCCTGGAATACCTAATGTATCCAAGCAACACATGATCAATAAATGTGGTGCATGTCAGTTTGGTACATCACACAGGTTACCCTTTACAAAGAAAGGCTACATGCATGAGTATTACTTGGAACTTGTCCACACAGATGTGTGGGGACCAAGCAAGGACACTTCAATTTCCGGCTTAAGGTATTATGTATCTTTCACTGATGAATTCAGTAGGTGGACTATCCTGTACTTTATGAAGCATAAAGATGAAGTGTTAAGTTGCTTTAAGAACTATCTTGCACTTGTGGAAAATCAAACATGAAGAAGTCTAAAGAAATTAAGGTCAGATGGAGGAGGTGAGTACTTGTCCAATGAATTTGATGCATTCTTGCAGGATAGAGGTATCAAAAATGAGATTTCTACAAGGTATACCTGTGAACAAAATGGGGTAATAGAAAGGAGAAACAGGTTGATTGTGGAGACAACTAGTTCTATGCATAATGAAAAAAGGTTACCTAATTATTTTTGGGCAGAAAGTGTATCTACTACCACTTATCTTATTAATAAGTTTCCATCCAAATCACTTAATCGGATGACCCCATATGAAGCATGGCATGGTAGGAGGCCATCACTTGGTCACCGTAGAATATTTGGATGTGTTGCTTATATGCATGTTCCATCTCAAATCTGAGGTAAGCTAGACCCTAAGGCAGAGAAGTGCATTCATAGGGTATAATTTAAACCAGAAAGGATACAAGTTTTATAATCCATACAACAAGGTCTTTATGATCAATAGAGATGTTGTGTTTGATGAGAATGACTCTTGGTTTGAAAGTGAATGCAGCAAGGTCAAGTTGCCATATGACTTGGAAGAGGAGTTTCGAAGCCTCACCAAGGAGGAGCCAAGCCAAATTGAAGACATTAAATCAGATGATGAGGACATCATCAACCTAGAAGAACTCAAGGCATGGAAGTTAAAGGGCAAGGCCAAGATGAAGAGGTTGAAAGACTTACGTGAGTCATCCAACCAAGCTCTAAGGAGATCACAAAGAGAGAGAAACCAATCAAATATGGGTATTATAGTTCATTAGTTATTAAGCATTCCATTTATCTTTCTAAGGGTTTATCACTTGAAGAACAAACTTCATATGAAGAGGAAAAGAGCAAGGTAGAATGGAAGGAAGCAATGGATGAAAAAATAGAAGCACTCCAAGAGAATGATACTTGGAAGTTAGTACCAAGGAAGGCATCAATGAAGTAATTGGTTCTAGATGGATTTACAAAATCAAGCGAAACTCAGATGGATCCATAAATAGGTATAAAGATAGACTTGCGCTTAAGGTTTTTGCACAAACCCAAGGAGTTGATAATGAAGAAACATTCTCAGTTGTGGCTAAAATGCCAACCATCAGATTATTGGGAAGTGTAGCTGCATCTAGGAATTGGAAAATGTATCAATTAGATGTGAAAAATGCTTTTCTCAATGGCTAGATTTCAGAGGAGTTTTACATGGCTCAACCTCCTCGCTATGAAGACCCAACCAATGTAAATTATGTGTGCAAATTGAACAAAGCTCTTTATGGTTTGAAGCACGCACCTAGGGCATGGAATCATAGGTTGACTACCTAACTTCAAGATCAAGGATTCATCATGAGCAAGGCAGACTCTTCTCTGTTTTTCAAGAGAAGTAACTCAGAGATGATATATTTATGTGTGTATGTTGATTACATCATACTTAGAGGTAGTGATGTCAATGGCATCAAACAAATCAAGAACCAAACGATGCAGGAGTTCAAATTCAGTGACCTAGGGTTTCTAAAGTATTTTCTTGGACTTGAATTGATCTACACAAATTTTGGAATTTACATTACTCCAAGAAAGTATGTGTAGGACATGTTGAAGAAATTCCACTTGGAGAACACCAAGATAGCTAGCACCCCTATGGAGATAAATCATAAATTGAGTGCTCATGAAGCTGATTTGCATGAAGACATTGCAAAATATCAAAGCATAGTTGCAAGTTTCAACTATGCAACATTGACAAGGATTGACATAGCCTATGGATTAGGTGTCTTAATTCAATCCATGCACAAACCTAGAGCACCTCACTTGGAAGCTGCCAAGAGGATTTTGAAGTATCTCAAGGGTACTCAAAATCAAGGTTTATACTTTCCATACACGAGATTTAGACATCAAGCTATACTCAGATGCAGATTGGGCAGGTTGGAAGGATGATAGGAGGAGTACTTATGGTTATCTTTCCTTTGCATGTGATAATCCCATTTCATGGTCTTCCAAGAAGCGACCTATTGTTGCTTTATCTTCAAAAGAGGATTAATATAGGGGACTAGACAATGCTACATGTTGGTGCAAAGTGAAAGCCTACACATTTGGCTACAAGTTCATGAGCAAATGAATCTCCATGGAAACCATTACCACGAAAACTTTACCTGTTACCATTTGTAAAAGCTTATTTAACTTGAAAGAATATTGGGAGCTACCTACAAACTCGTGGATTTTGTTAGATGGAAAAGTCACAAACTTTATGTTGGAGAGAATAACTCCTAGATTGGTGGATTACTTTTAGAGAGAGCCAAAAGTTGAATTCAAATTCAAATTTCAATGTAGCATTTATAAAAGTTTCTTGTAAAAAGTCAGGGTGAGAAGTGACTCCATTTCCGAGTTCTCCATTGTCCTATTGTAAGAGAGTGAGGTCTACATTGTAACCTACACTACTCACCATCATTAAGCTATGATTTTCAAGTCGATGATCTTATACAACATTGTTCATTCATACAATAGATCTACATTGCTCATCTATGATCTCTTTGTCATAGTCATTCATAAGAGTCAACTTGTACTTCTCATATCTCAATCATTTCTTCACCATTTTCAATGTTCTATCGCTTGTTGGAATCGACTCCACGTTTTCTATATGCTTCCAAATATTTAATGAAATCTATTCCCCCAATTTGCAGAAAACCACATCGAAGCACTTACTAGTCAAACTCTATAGAGGTCCTAAAAAATCGGGGGTCATGATTCAATTGCTAAATTGATTGCTCCGTGTATAGTGCATCATTTTACATTATTCTTTCTACTTGGAATCATTAGCTTACTACGCTAATTAGATACCTCTTAAATTTTTCTAATTCGTACACTACTCGAAGCACTGAGCATAATAAGCAGTAGGTGTCTGAACAAAAATAGAAGGTTTTCATTGATCCTTCAACTTGGCAGTAGTCTATTTTGGTTCAATCTTTTCTCACATCATTTCCAAAGTACATAGACACTTATTTAGTGTCATTGGAAAGCCAAGAGGCCTAAAACACAACTCAAAAGCTACAAGGGGCTGGTACAAAGCATGATTTGGTAGTACCTACTCATTTCTTGGAGTGTCCATCCATCTATCCCAACAGTGGTATCAGAGCAAAGCTAAGGTAAAAGGGGAGATGGTTTTCCTTCTTTCATTGATAAATTGGACAGGAACAACTACCAAGCATGGTCCTTGAGGATGAAGACATACTTGCAAGGAAGGAGCTTTTATCGATACATCTTAGGAGATGCGGAGATGCCCATATTTACAAGCAACTGACAACCTACAAGAGAGGAGCATGAAAGACTCAACACATGGTGTGCCAAGGATGCATTAGCAAGGTCTTACTTACTTAACTCAATCTCTGATTTTCTTCTTCCATATATTAGGAACTCTAAGACATCCTAAGAGACTTGGGTAACATTGTCTTCATATTTCTCTTCCAACGCAAGGGCTAGGAAGAACCAATTTTGGATTGAGTTTACCACTCAAAGAAAGCAACCCAATCAAGGCATCTTAGAGTATGTGACCAAAGTCAAAGATGTAGTAAATCAATTGGCAAGCATAGGAGAAGAAATTGAAGAGGAGCAGATTGTAAGACAAGTGATCAATGGCATTATAGCTTATGACAAATGGGAGAGCTTCACAACTGCCATGGACTTGTACTTGGACATACAGATTCCAAAGCTTACCATACTCATGGGGAAACTATTTACCCATGAAGCCAAGATCAACAAGAATGGAGATTCATCAAGAGCTAATAGCTCTTCTGCGCTATACACTGATAAAAAGTAAGTCCAAAGAGAAAGGTAAGAACAAAAAGGTTGAAGATGAAGGAACTACCTTGCAGGCCAACTATGCAGGGAAAGGTAGAACCTGAAGAGGAAGGGGCAAAGGAGGTAAGAAAGGTAGAGAGAGACCCTATAACTCCTCACCATGTAATATTTGTGGATTGTCAAATCATACTTTATATGCATGTTACAAGAACTTCAAGAATCAAAGAGGTAGAGGATATCAAAGAGGTGGATATACACAATCAAGAGGAAGCTTTAATCACCATCAAGGATACAATAACAACTACAACAACAACTACAATAGAAACTAGCAAGGAGGCTACAAATCAAGGAAGGATTACAACAACTAAACAAAGGAGCAAGAAGATTCTCTTTTGATTATGAATGTGACTTCAAAACCACGTATAGATGATGAACATCTCTTCTACATTGGCTCAAGATGCTCAAACCATATGGCAGGCAATGTAGCTCTTCTCTTTGACCTTGAGGAACCAAAGGGTAAGCATCAGGTACAAACAGGTGATGATACCAAGAACTCAGTGATTATAGTAGGAAATGTTAAGACCTCGGATGGAAACAAGAATCTGTTGAGTAGGGTTTTATATGTACCTACAATAACCAAGAATTTGATCAATGTTTGAGAAATTGTGGAAAATGGATTGCAGGTCAAGTTCAACCAATATGGAGAATTTGTGGAGGATCCCCAACATGGATTCGAGAGAATTGCCAAAGGAGAAAAGGCAGGTAGATTATTCACTTTATATTTACAAAGATCAAACACTCTCAGAGCTTGAAATTTGGCACGAGAGATTAGGACATTCGGGTGAAAGAACTTTAAAACAAATATGTAGAGACCAATGTGTGCTTGGGATACCTAATGTATCCAAGCAACACATGATTTATAAATGTGGTGCTTGTCAATGTGGAAAATACAGATGTATGGGGACTAAGTAAGGATCCCTCAATCTCTGGATCAAGGTATTATGTATCTTTCATTGATGATTATGTTGGTGCAATTCACAGCCAATTCACAAGCTTACACATTTGGCTTGAAGTCCATACACATATGGAGGTGCATAGGAATCAATGCTAGTGGTTAATTACCATTTTTCCTTTTTGTAAAAGTCACATTTGACTTTGAATCTTTGTAAACACCTACAAAAAGAACTCTTGAAAAAGTTATATTTGATTGATGGAATATCTCCTAGGATGTAGGAGCATGATTATAAAGAGCCAAAAGTTTGAATTCAAATTCAAACTTTAAACTCAACTACTATAAAAGTGATCATCAAAAAGTCGCAGGTAAGACTCATCAATCCCGAGCTTCTCATTATCATTTCTGAGTGTGTGTGAGGCCTACACTCTAGCCCACACCTATCTACACTATTAGGCAATGATCTTCATGCCTATGGCATTGTATACAAGTGTTCATTAATACATATATCATTGTTCATTTTTGAGTCCTCTGTCATAGTGTCTGAAAGTCTGTCAACTTCTGGAGATCATATCTCACTCCTTTCTTCACCAAATTCAAAGATCTATAGCTTGTTGGAACTAGCTCAACGTATACTATATGCTATCAAAGATTGAAGAATTTCTATTCAGCCATTTCAGAGAAAAGTCTATCGAAGTGATCACTGGTTGAAGTCTACAACAGTCCTAAAATATCGGGGGGTAAAGGTTTTCTTGCTAAATTGATTTCTCTAAGAATAGTTAGTCTTTTTAAGTGATATCACTTGGAATCGTTAGCTTGCTAAGATAATTAGATACCACTAAAAGGAACTTTTCCAATTCCCACTATGCTGGTCATACTGAGCAAAAGATACACTAGGTGTCAAGTAAAAAATAGAAGGTTTTCTTGAAAGCTTGAAGTTCAAAGTTGTCTGTTTTGATTCAACCTTTGCATACATCATTTCCAAAGTACATAGGCCATTTTATGGTGTTATTGGAAAGCTAAAAAGGTCCACTAATCAACTCTGAAGCATCAAAGGGCTGGTACAAAGCAGGATTTGGCAGTACCTACTCATCCTCCTAAAGTATTCATCCATCATTCCCAACAGTGGTATCAGAGCAAGTTAAGGTAAAATGGGACGCATTATGAAGACATAGTCATAAACCTATCTCCATACAAGTGGCAATAGGTTTACAGTCTTCAAGGCCAAAATGCTACAATAATGTGTCAATTTATTTTGTTTGACATAAAGCCATTCCACGATCAATGTGCATAAACTAAATGCCCAAATAGTGATGACAAATGCCCTAAATTAGACATCTCAAATGAGGCATGCAAATCAGCCTTAAAATCAGCAATATGCCTCTCATGAGGACCAGAGAGCAGCATGTCATCAACATAAACCACAATGATGAGAAATACATCATTAGTACGCTTAACATATAAGGTGCTTTCAGCTGGACTGTTCTCAAAACTATCTGCAATCAGATAGGCATGTATCTTCTCATACCAAGCATGTGGTGCTTGCTTTAAACCATATAATGCCTTCTTTAACCTGCACACCTGGTTTTCATGCCCTTTTTGTACAAAGCCACAGGGTTGAAAAACATACACTTCTTCATGCAAGTCACCATTTAGAAATGGAGTTTTAATGTCCAAGTGATGTACATTCCAACCATGATGAGTTGTAAGTGCATAGATGCTCCAAATAGGAGTCATACGGCATGTAGGTGCAAAAGTTTCATCAAAATCAATGCCTCTTTCCTACGCATAACCCTTTGCACCAAGCCTAGCCTTATACCTGTCAACTGTACCATCAGGTTTATGCTTTAGCTTGTATACCCACTTAGTGCTAATGGCCTTCTTGCCAGGACACAAGTCACATAAACACCAAGTACCATTCTTCATTATAGCATCATATTCAGATTGCATAGCAGCCATCCAATTTTTTGAATTTTGTGCTTCATCAAACAAAACAGGCTCAGCCTCATCACAAAGACTAGGCGCAACCATAGCATAGCAATCAGATGAAAAAGAGGCACTATGAGAGCCTGATTGAGTATGATATGATAGAGGTGCATCTAATTTGCTATCACGCAAGGTCTGCACTAGCCATTTTGGCATAGTTATTGCCTCCTGAATATTAGCTCTCTCATCAATAAGTGCATCATGTAAGTATGCATAAAAAATGGAATGATCTGCATCATGACATGAAACCTGCAAAGGCTGAGAAGTTGCCTCATTAGGACCAGCACTAGACTTCCCACCTGTAAAAAGAGGCAGCAAAGTATCATACATGTCTTCGGAGCTGACAGACGTCTCCTTAGTACATGAAAGCAATCATTGAATAGCATCTTCCACAAAAATACTATCGTGGTTAACCAGAATGTGTTTAGTCTGTGGATGATAGAGACATTAGCCTCTACTTTCAGAACTGTATCCAACAAAAATACATTTTAGTGCTTTATCATCCAATTTTCTGCGATGTTGTTCGGGTGCTAATGCATATGCCAAACAACCAAAAACACGCAGATGAGCAACAGATGGCTTGCGGTCATCCCAAGCCTCATATGGAGTGATAGACTGCAGCGCTTTAGTGGGACACCTGTTAAGTACATATGATGCACACATGAGAGCCTCAAGCTAGATACTATGGGATAGAGCCTGAGTCTTGACCATACACCTCGCTATTTCCATGAGTGACTTGTTCTTTCATTCAACAACTCCATTCTGTTGAGGTGTGTACGACACTGTACACTGGTGTTTTATCCCACGTTCAGCCAAAAATGCATTAAAAGTAGAAGACATATATTCCTCCCCTCGATCAGAATGGAGAGTGCCCATTTTACATGCTAACAGATTTTCAGCCAAAAGCAAAAATTGTTTGAAGCACATGAATACTTCAGACTTTCCTTCAATGGATATACCCATGCATGCCTGGAAAATTATTGATGAAAGTCACCAAGTAAAGACACTTTCCAAAAGAAGGTGTTTGCATAGGATCATATACATCACTATGTACAAGCTGCAATTTCTGAGTAGCTCGAACTGAACCATCTTTTGGAAAGGACAAACGCTACATTCTGCCCAAAATACAACCTTGTCAAAAATGTTTTCCAGGTGCCTCAAGTTTGGGCAAAGAGGACACCATTTCAGATTTTTGCAGGCATAGCAAACTAGCAAAATTCAGATGACCAAAGTGTGCATGCCAAAGCTTTGCATCTGACATGGCCTGAGAATCATGTACTACACATGCCAAATCATTTACAAATCTTTCACAGTCTTTGAGCTTATATAGCCCATGACATAAAATACTTGAAGCAATAATCACGTGCCAATTTGATAGATCATGAACTGTACACCTTTCATCAGCAAATTTCACAACCAAGCCAATCTTGGCTAATGTAGAAACTAATAATAGATTTTTCTTGATCCGTGGCACAAACAAAGCATCTAACAAAGTGAAAGAACTACCATCAGCAGTAGTCAAAATGATCTTTCCAACTCCCATAACAAGATAAGAGGAATTGTTGATGCATGTAATAGAATTTCTTCTACGGGTAGGCTCGAGTGATGAGACAAAACTGCACGGAAAGGTAATATGTTTGGTCGCCCCACTGTCAAAGTACCAAACATCTGAGTCTACTGCAGACATGCATTGCTCATGAGAAGATAGGTCAAAACTGCAAACAGTAGTAAACGCCCATTCTTCTTCCTGCACAAGATTAGCATACTCTGTTTTTGGAGTAGAGGCCTCTACAACAACCATTCCAACCTCTTTTTTCTTTGCCTCGTTTGTAGCCAGTTTAGGACAGTTCTTTATGATATGATCATTTCCTTTACAGTACTTGCAAAACAGTTTTTGCTTTTCTGATTTCTTTTCATCTTTGTCTTCCCTCTTCGATTGTGCAGAATTAGCAGATTTCTGCTTATTAGTTGAAGAGCTCCATTTTCCTTTGCCCTTCTGACTAGCCACGAAAGCTTGATCTCCAACTTGCATAATTGACTTGTTCTGCCTAGACTGATCTTCCTTCAAGTGAGCTATCTGGTATAACCTCATCTACAGAAATCAACTGTTCCTTCAAGTCTTTGATCTTTGTTAGGAAACTATCCATTGAATCACCTTCATTCATGTGCTCACTCTCCAACTATTTTTGGAGCTAAGCAGCACGAGCCTCATTCCAAGCTTGGTACAATGTGGTAAGTGTATCCCAAGCATCCTTATTGTTTTGCAAGAGCGAATGTGAGGAATAATGGCACGTTTGACAGAAAAAGCTACAATTCATGTGCTTGAGCATCTCTACCATCCCAACGAATCTGCTCTACAGTAGGTGCATCGAAAACTACAGCACAAAGAGGAATATGCAGAATATGATCATCTTCGACACCTTCTGCATCAGCTTCAGTACCTGTAGTTGTAAGCGTTACAGGTGTGATAGGATGTTTTTTGACAGCCTGCACAATGTTCCATAGTCCTTTTGCAACCAATACATGTCGCACCATATAAGCCCACAACTGGTAGTTGGTACCATCCAATTTATCCTGAACAACCAACATACGAAATACATCACTGCTTTCAACCATGGCCGGTGACCAAAATACCTTGATGCAAAAAATTGACTATATCTCAAAAATTTGAACAGAGCTATCGAGATGAATTCTACTAGATCTATAGCAGACTTCCAAATGCTTATACTGGTGAACCGAAACTGGTATATACCTTTGGCACAAAAAGATGAAATAGCCTACACAAGCATTACGATAGTGCGTTCAAAGGCCGAGACGAGCTTAGATCACAATTTCGGCACCACAAAGCGAAGCTGTTTTGATCTTGAAGACACACTGAGTATGTTCACCAAAATTCGTACGATTCTAAGACTACAACTGGAGAGTTGTCGACGATGCCCTAGATGAAGTGGCAACTTGCTCTGATACCAATTGTTGGAATTAGACGTGTGTGGAAGCACGCAAACAACACAAGGAAGAAGAATATGCTTGGAGCTCAACACACAATACTGAATGTATTACCACTCGAATGTACAAAGATAAGTAGCCCATTAGGGCAATAGGCGTATATACAAGCCAGGGGAAAAAAACCCTCCTAAAGAGGTAAAAAAGTGCCCCTGCAGTTCTAGAGTGTTCACACACATCACTAGCTAAATATATCAGCAAGTGAAGCTACCTTATGACTTGGAAGAAGACTTCCCATCTCTTGAACAAATGAACCAAAGCATATTGAAGATAGTGACTTTGAAGATGACTTGACAGATTTGGAGAAATTAAAGCTATGGAAGAATAAAGGGAAAGCTAAGGTGCAAGACCTAGCCCATGGCTTAGAAAGCTCTCTTACATCAATGAGAAGGTCAATGAGAGAGAAGAAGAAACTACAATGATATGGATTTGATACCTCCTTGTTCAAAAAGCACTGAATCTATATGGCCAAGGATCTCAACCATGAAGAACCAACATCTTATAAAGAAGCTGAAAGCAAGAAGGAATGGAAAGAAGTAGTGGATGAAGAAATGAAACCCCTTATGGAGAATGATACATGGGAACTTGTTCCTAGAAAACCATCAATGAAGCTAATTGGACCAAGTTGGATTTATAAAGTTAAAAAGAATTTGGATGGTAGTACTAATAGATACATCCCAAGGTTAGTAGCCAAAGCGTTTGCTCAAACCCTTGGGATAGACTATGAAGAGACCTTCTCACTTGTTGCCAAAATGCCTACCATTAGAGTAATTGTTAGCACTGCTGCATCTAGGAACTGGATACTATATCTACTAGATGTAAAAAATGCATTTCTTAGTGGATGGATTTCAGAAGAAGTCTATAAGGCACAACCACTTGGTTATGAAGATGCACGTCATCCTATTTATGTGTGTAAATTGAAACAGACTTTGCATGGCTTGAAGCAAGCTCCAACACCTTGGAATCACACATTAATGACCTACTTGTAGGACCAAGGATTCAAAGCTCACAAAGCAGATACATCATTATACATCAAGAAGAATGAAGCAAAAGTCATATATGTCTACATGTATGTTGATGACATCATAATTACAAGACATGATATCAATGGAATCAAACAAGTAAAAGTTGGAATGAATGATGAATTCAAGATCAGTGATCATGGACCTCTCACTTACTTTGTTGGATATGAACTTGTCTATACACACTCTAGTATCTATATCACTCAAAGGAATTATGTATATGACATGCTTTCTAAGTTTAGAATGGAGAATACTAAGTGTACAGGTTAAAGTGTCTATACCCAGATTTGGGGTTACATACTTTAACTTCTCACAACTTTGGTGATAAAACAGTCATGGAAGACAAAGCATTTCAAGCTACTTTGTGACAAGACTTTGATCATGTATCAAGCCATCATTGAAGCACAAATTGTGCTTCTCCTTCTCAAGCTTCATGCCCACTTAGTTCATGTATCATATGTGCAATATAGATTGATTTGCAAGTCACATCTTGGAGTTTTCTTCTTCTACTGTTGTAGGTCTCTTTTCCTACTTTTAGTGCACTTTGATAAATTATTTCTCTGTATATATTATGTTTCTTTATGAGACTTAAATTGGTATAGGTGCGGTTTTAGGTCTACTTGCATCATATTAATTTTTAGCACATTTATTTCACTAGTCTATGAGCTACATCTATTTTAAGTGACCTATGTATGGAGGCAAAAATCTCCTAAAATGTCCACATGACACCCCAATGTTCCTAAATTACGTTCTTTTAGTATGGTTCATTTAAATTCATCATTTGTGTTTCTTAAGATTCATCATATATCTAATTTGAAGTGTGCAAAGCTGGACAATTCTCAGCAGGTTGTGAGCTCTGAGTGAAATTCCCGAGAGCTCCTCATCATAAAATAGCAAGTTTTGAGCCATCTGTTTTGAATTAAGTTATCTGTTTTGATGTATCAATTTGAGATTGATCTTCCCAAACGCTAAGGTGTTCTATATGCATCCTTAGCAAGCACAGGGTGTCTATGTACTATCCCTAAAGCTATAGTGGAAGGTGTACAATAGGATTTTGCAACACCAGGCTCATCTTATTGGAGGTATCCACCATCTCTTCTCACAATGATATCAGAGCATAGTTGAATCAACATGGGAGATGGTTTTCCTTCAACCATTGACAAATTGGGTAGAAATAACTACCCAGCTTGGTCTCTAAGAATGGAGGCCTACCTTCAGGGAAGAAATCTATTTGGATACATATCTAAAGATGATTCCATGCCAACAATGAGAAGCAAAGGGAAACCATTACATGAACAGCAAGAGAGGCTTACAACTTGGTGTTCAAAAGATGCACTACCCAGGTCCTATACTCTAAACTCAATTTTTAATTTTCTCTTACCTCATGTGAAAAGATGCAAGACCTCAAGAGAGACCTAGAATGTGCTTCCTACCTTCTTCTCTTCAAACACTAGACCAAGGAAGAATCAATTATGGATGAAGTTCACTACCTTGAAGAAAAGTACCAAGGAAAGTGTGAATGATTATTTCACCAAGATGAACGAGATTTCAGATCCGTTGGGAAGCATTGGAGAGGTGATTGAAGAAGAGAAAATCAGAAGGCAAATTATCAATGGAATCAAAGGAGATGACAAGTGGGAATCATTGACAACTGCCATGCATCTATACATGGATATGCAAGTACCTAATCTCAATTGCTTGATGGGTCAACTCCTCACACATGAAGCATAGATAAGCAAGAAATGTGAATCCTCAAGAGATCATAAATCCTGTGGCTTATACTCTGATAGAGCTAAAGCTAATGATAAATCAAAGACATTTTAAGAATGAAGATGAAGGTAGCTCTTTGCAAGCCAACTTCATAGGTAGAGGAAGAGCTAGAGGAAGAGGCAAAGGACGAAAGCAAGGCAAGGGGAGACCCCAAACATCTCAACCTTGTAATATATGTGGTTTTTCTAATCTCACTACTTAAGAGTGTTACAAGAACCCAAGAAATTCTATAGGAAGAGGACTCAATAGAGGTGGATATGGATCAAATAGAGGCACATACAATGGAAACAATGTATTTTATGTACCTACATTAACAAAAAGCTTGATAAGTGTTGAACAAATTGTGCAGAAAGGATTGCAAGCTAGGTGTACAAGACATGGAGCATATGTGGAAGACCCCAAGAAAGGATTCAAAAGAATAGCCAAAGGAGATAAGAAAGGAAGCCTCTTCAACTTTGAAGTGGAAGACACCAACAATATAGGTTTCTTTGGCTATGGATCTCAAACACTCTCTAAATTGAAGGTATGGCCTAGAAGGCTTGCTCATATTGGCAAAAGAACCTTGAAACAAATATGCAAGGATCAAAGTGTACTCTGGTTGCCCAACATCACAAAGTAACATATGATCTACAAGATTGGAGCTTGTCAACTTGGCAAAGCACATAGACAATCCTTCAATAGGAAAGTCTATATCCATCAAGAGCTATTGGATCTTGTACACAAAAATGTCGTGGGTCCAAGCAAACAATCTTCCATCTCAGATTCAAGTAATTATGTATCTTTTATTGATGATTGTAGTAGGTGGACAATTCTATACTTTATGAAACATAAAAATGAAGTTTTCAATTGTTTCAAAGGGTATCTTGCACTTATAGAGAACCAAATAGGTAGATGTCTCAAAAAGCTTAGATCATATGGTAGTGGAGAATACTTCTCAAATGAATTTGATGCTTTCCTACAATAAAGGGGCATCAAAAGAGAGGTAACAACAAGGTATACACCTGAACTCAATGGAGTAGCTGAAAGAGGAACAAGACTAGAGTAGAAGGAGCTAGATCTATGCTTAATGAAAAAGGTCTACCTAATTATCTTTGGGTAGATGCTATATCAACAACCACATATCTTATTAATAGACTCCCATCAAAGTCTTTAGAAGGTATGAATCCTTATGAAATGTGGAACAAAAGAAGGCCTAGCTTAGAGCATTGCAAAATGTTTGGATGTCTAGCTTATGCTCATATTCCTTCTCAAGTAAGAAGGAAATTGGATCCCAAGCCAGAGAAGTGTGTCTTTATTGGTTATGATCAAAATAAAAAAGGATACAGATCGTATAACCCCACTAACAAAGGATCTTAGTTAGTAGAGATGTGGTCTTTGATGAAAATAAATGTTACTTTGACGATGACAGGAAAGTGAAGCTACCATATGACTTGGAAGAAGAATTTCCATCTCTTCAAACAAAGGAACCAAAGCATCTTCAAGATACTGGTTCTAAAGATGACATGATAGAGTTGGAGAAACTGAGGCTATGGATGAACAAAGGAAAAGCTAAAGTGCAAGACCTAGCTCCAGGTTCAAAAAGCTCTCTTCAACCAATCAGAAGGTCAATGAGAGAGAAGAAGACACGAGAGAGATATGGATTTTGATACCTCCTTGCTCACAAAGCATTCAATCTATATTTCCAATGATCTCAACCATGAAGAACCTACATCTTATGAAGAAGCTCAAAGCAAAAAGGAGTGGATAGAAGCCATTGATGAAGAAATGGAAGCTCTCATGGACAATGATACTTGAGAACTTGTTCCACATAAACCATCAATGAAGGTAATTGGATTTAGGTGGATTTATAAAGTTAAAAGAAATTCAGATGGTTGTATTAATAGACACAACACAAGGTTAGTAGCCAAGGGGTTTGCTAAAACCCATGGAATAGACTATGAAGAAACCTTTTCATCTATAGCCAAAATGTGTTAGAGTACTTGTTAGCATTGTTGCATGTAGGAATTGGAAGCTATACCAATTAGATGTAAAAAATGCATTTCTGAATGGATGGACTTGAGAAGAAGTTTATATGGCACAACCACATAATTATGAAGATACACATCATCCAAACTATGTGTGCAAATTAAAAAAGGTTTTGTATCATTTAAAACAAGCTTCAAGAGCCTTGGATAAAAGATTAGTGACCTACTTGTAGGATCAAGGATTCATGGCTAGCAAAGCAGATGCATCCTTATTCATCAAGAAAAAATGGATCAAAAGTCATTTATCTTTTTGTGTTTGTTGATGACATTATAATTACATGGAATGACATGAATGGAATCAAACAGGTAAAAGCCAGAATGAAGGATGAAAAGTAAAAGTAAGAAGAGAATCACACGATAACCTCATCAAAAGTAAAAGTAAGAAGAGAATCACACGATCTTGTTAGGTATCAATCACAAGCTAAAGTTGGAGAAATCAATTAGATGAGATTCCCCTAACTGGAATGAACTCTTAGGTGGAATCCCCCAAAATTTGAATTAAGAATCTCTTATATATACACATGAGAATTGTTGGAAATGAGGTAGGCCCACAGCTCATATCACAAATCCACGATTCTATAGGTCTAGCATATACAACACAGAATCTAGCAATCTTCAATATTGACAAAACATGAACATACCACACTTAATCATACAAATGATGCGACAAAGATAGAGAGATGTAAATCTTATGTTAAACACCATCCAATGTCTTTGAAGTAGCCCAAAATCTTCATGTAGAAGATAATATTCAAATACACCATGTAGATGGCAGATCCTCACCATCAAGCTGCTAATGACCAAGTCTTCTTTCCATGAACAAGAGATAACCTCCTCTCCATGAGCTAGAGTGTGAGCACACCCTTCATCTTCTCCAAGAAGAATCTCCAAGAAGAACTCCATAGCCGCTCCTCAACATGCTTCAAGTTAGCACAATGGCTGCCCCATGTGCTAGAAGAAACACCACCTCTATTGAGGTCCAAGCACAAGGCTTGTGTTGAAAACTAGGTGAAGGATGTCTAACAATGAACCACACATGCTCTTTTATAGTATTGTGTGACTTTGAAAAGCACTTCCAATAAAGCTTTATAGCAAAAAAATTACTTCAGCCATAGCCCATCACATGCGTTTCATTATTGCTAAAGCGAATTCGTCCGTCTGCTTTCGTGATCCGTCGCTTGGATGATTTTTAAAAACATGACAGAAGATTTTGATCAGTGCTGCCGATCAGGGGACTTGAACCTTGGTCGTTTCTTTCAAAGGCCAACGACTTATCCACTAGAGTAGGCGCTTTCAGTTGTACAAGAATCAGTAAGGAATGCTACTTAACCTCTAGCTTGTGAGCTATATGGAACAACTTCTCCAAATTTTAGCAATGGGATATTGTACTCATATGGCATTGTTTCCAACAATCCCCCCCTGCAATGTCATATTGGTACAATCTAGACTAGATCTGCAAAATTCATAAGCTGCAAGCTATTACAAGCTTCAAGCTTGTACGCCCGAACTGACCTTCCAACCTTTTCTTCAAAAGTCTTCTTCAAAACTAAATTTGACTTTCCTTCAAAAAACCTGAATTTGCTGAGTATGAACCATAATACTTGAGAAAATATGCAAACTAGATATCCAATAGTGTACACATCAAGCAATCACTGCTTGACAACAAATATAGCATGAACTGTCTCCGAACGTGCTATCTCCTCTTTTCAAAAACTTGAAAACATACACTAGGATCCATATATTTGCATTTACCTTCAAAAATGCTTTCTCAATGTACGTCTGTTGTGTCATGTAAATACATTAATCAAGAACTCAATCCTAGAACGTGTGACTGTCAACTCACAACTTAGTGTATTATGAACACTGTTGGTTCATCTCTGAATGTACTCAAGTCAAGTCAACTCAACTCAACTGAAATCAACTGAAATCAATTGAAATATGAGTCTCATAAAAAAAATCATATCTATGATGTCATCATGTCATCATGTCATCATGTCATCATCCTTGTTCTATTTGTAAGTCTTTCATACCTCTTTCCTTCACAACCTAGTATAAACATAAATGTGTGCACTTCTAAAACATACCTTTCTGAAATATCAAGCTTCTCTTCAATAGAACTCTGGAACCTTCTCCTGAATAGGAACACCTAACAGGAACTTTCTCCAGAAATTCTTTTTCTTCCTTCTTCTTTCAAAGCTGGAAAATAAAGAGAACCTGAGAAAGGAAATATAGGAATACCTGTAGGTATGACATTGCATGCTGAAAATAAGTTTTCATGTTTCATAACCCCCTAGATGACTTAACACTAGTATCCAGTATTCTTCAAATTATATCAGACTTTATGAAATCTTGGACATCCTTCTTCATAAATCTGATCTTTAGTGATCAATACTTGTATCTGAAACAAAACTTCTGAACCCTTTTTATTAGCACTGCAGATGCTAATAGCTTTCACTATTTACTTCTCAGCTTCCCAAAATCTAGAATAAGGTTAACTGATCTATATAACAAAAAACCGTGTTGAAAGAATTTTAGGATTCATAACCTTCTGCAACATAACAAGTATCTTCTTCTATCTCTCTGCAGCACAAATCTGATAGAACCTGAACCTTTGACTTACTTCTTCCAATGCTAAGAACCTTACACAAACAAAGGATAGACAACTGACTCATAAATACTCAAGATCATACAAGATCACACAAGATCAATGATCTCTCCTGTGTAGAATCTTCTCTCATCAAACCTTCATGACTGAATGTTTGATTTATTACCTGAATGTCTCTAAGTGTCCATGCTTCTTACAAAGTTGTAAAACTTTTCTTCAAACAAATCCTTCTAGCAATCTGCAATTCCTACTTGAAATATAAGTGGAAAAACTTCTCACCTTAAGAACTCCAAAAGCTACAAGTTGATACTTCATATCTTTCATATTCTAACCCGGGTGAAATGTGCAAGTACCTGCTTGACTTTCTTTTGGCTAACTCCACTTCGCAATCAAGTGATAGGATCTGGTGGAACACCTTTTTGAATACAAACATGTATCCAAAAGTCTAGATCATAGAAAGTAGATTCTTCAACTGACTTGTACATCAACAAATCTGAATTTTCTAAAGTTTTTCTGAAAATAGTGAATATGAGGTAACTTTTCCAAACACAAAACCTCAACCCAAGTCTTCAACATCTGCTACAAAAATCTTGTACATCAAGTGTTAGGTCAAGAAGAATCTCTGCAACTTGTCATATACAAGTAGCTCTGTATTGACACTCCAAGAATTCTTTGAGGGAACATATAAACTACTTGCTAAAAATCTTCAACTTATATATAACTCATACATATGAGTCAAAACATACAAGTTGTCTTCAAAATCTGCTGCTTTTCTTTCTCTCAATGCAATTCTTTGTCAAATCTACTAAATCATGACCAAGTATAATGCAAAACAAGAAACTTCTTCTTCTTTAACACAAGATGTTTTCGTAGACTTGTCCTTGGATGTAGAGGATAAAATAGGAAAAGTATATGGAAAATATATGAGAAAAGGAAGCCTTACTTTTCTTTTGGAAATGATGGACTTTCTTCTTTTGCATCTTTCTTCCACTTGATGATGTCAACATCTTCAAACTTCTCTTCCATACCTTTTGTTCTCTTCATCTTGAAGTAACAAATACTCTTGAGAACTTTTCTCTTCCTCTAGTGCTAAGAGTAAGAGACAAAACAAACATGGTATACAAATGGAAGTGAATATAGAATCATGTTTTATCATCTCCTGATATCTCTGAATCAAAATTCTGCTTCAAATGTCTGAAACAACTAAATTCACCAACCTTTTGTCTAAATGATGAATTACCTTTCTAGAGTTACCTCTCTAGATCACATTTGTACCTTGATATCCAACCAACTTACAACAGAAAATTGGCTGAAAACAAAACTCATCCCATCTTCAAATTTGTCTTCTTAGATGAGCCTTCTTGCCATGAAAGAGATCTCTCAAAAATTCTCTAGAGAAAGAAAACCTTTAGATACCTATTTTGATGTAGCCTTTAACTTTCAAAGAATGAAAGTGTATAAAAGCATTCCTTGAATTCTTCAAATCTCTTCATAACTGCTCTTCTAAGACATGACCTGCAAATGATAATCTGATAGTAGAAACTGATACTTGTGATTTGATGTTGATGTGATTCCTTCATCTTCTCTGAACCATTGTTCTTCCTTGAATTTTGAAGTAGTCTTCTCTTCATCAAGTCTGGGTCTTCAAACAATACTTTTGTAAAGTATTTGCATACTCTTCCAAAAATATTCAGCTGCTAACAGATTATCAACTTCATACTCCACACTGATGAATACACATGTAACTGAATTGTCTAATTCTCAAATCTCTACTCATCTAGATTAAGAATGTATATCAAATGTCAAATATTAGAAGATGCCCTTAAATCATATGTTGTAAACTTGGAATTCTGGGAACCTGGTAATATGAATGAGCCTTAATGCATTGATGCCAAAGATCTAAAGTTCTAAAACCAAAACCTTAGTGCTTTGATACCAAATGTTGGAAATGAGGTAGGGCCACAACTCATATCATAGATCCTCGATTACATAGGTCCAACATATACAACACAGAATCTAGCAATCTTCAATATTGACAAAACAAGAACATACCACACTTAATCATACAAATGATGAGACAAAGATAGAGAGAGACTAGACAACATGTGTAAAGTGTTACGTAAGCCAAGGCTTACTCACACTATCATATATACCAACGTTCAATGTACAACGTGGGAGTAAAACTCTCAACTACTCTATGTGATGAGAAATAGATGGATGAGTGAATGTACAAATGTAACAAACATATCCAGATGTATGGGCAGAAATCTGAATATACATGAGATGTGTGACCTAATAGGTTATAGAAGAGTGAATATGAGTGATTGAAAGAGGAAGGATCAATGTGAAACTGAAAATCAACAAACCCTCATCTAACCTTAGGTTATGGAAGACCCTAAGTCAGATACGTGTGTGAAAATATCACGTACTTAAAAAGTAGCAAAGAATGCTAACAAGTTTGCTTCCAGAAATCCTCAAACTCATGTGAACACACCTTCTCAAACACCTCATCCAAATATGCATAAAGCATATACGCACTGATTCTCTTGTACCTATGCCAAATAGGACTCCTCGTGATATAGATGTTATTGCCTCCATAAACTTCAAGCAGTACCTGTGTGCATAAAGCGAATATGTACCTGAATACTTAACATAAGATGTAAATATTATGTTAAACACCATCCAATGTCTTTGAAGTAGCCCGAAATCTTCATGAAGAAGATAATCTTCAAATACACCATGTAGATGGCCAATCCTCACCATCAGGCTGCTAATGACCAAGTCTTCTTTCCATGAACAAGAGATAACCTCCTCTCCATGAGCTAGAGTGTGAGCACACCCTTCGTCTTCTCCAAGAAGAACTCCATAGCCGCTCCTCAACATGCTTCAAGTTAGCACCATGGCTAGCCCATGTGCTAGAAGAAACACCACCTCTATTGAGGTCCAAGCACAAGGCTTGTGTTGAAAACTAGGTGAAGGATATCTAACAATGAACCACACAAGCTCTTTTATAGTATTGTGTGACTTTGAAAAGCACTTCCAATAAAGCTTTATAGCAAAAAAATTACTTTAGCCGTAGCCCTTCACATGTGTTTCATTATTGCTAAAGCGAATTCGTCCGTCTGCTTTCACGATCCGTCACTTGGATGATCCACTAGAGTAGGTGCTAGAGTTGTACAGGAATCAGTAAGGAATGCTACCTAACCTGTAGCCTATGAGCTATATGGAGCAACTTGTCCAAATTTTAGCACATGGGATATTGTACTCATATGGCATTGTTTCCAACAAGAATATTCATAGAGCATAGGGAATTTCAAGCTACATTCGGAGGAGACTCTAATAAAATACCAAGCCATAGATGAATTAGAAATTGTGCTCCTCTTTCTCAAGCTTCATGCCCACTCAATTCATGTATCATATGTGCAATATAGATAGATGTGCAAGTCACAAGAGTATTCTTCATCTTCTATTTCAGGTATTTTAGGTCTATTTTCATACTTTTAGTGAACTTTGAACAAAAATTTCTCTATGTATACTAAGGCTTTTGATGAGATTTAAATTGGTATAGGTATGTTAATATGTCTACTTGTAGCATAAGAGTTTTTAGCCCATTTTGTTCATTACTCTATGAGCTACATCTCTTTCAAGTGACCTATGTATGCAAGTAGAAATCTCCTAAAAGGTTAGGATGACACCCCAATGTTCCTAAATTAAATTCTCTCACTATGGTTTTTATAAATTCATCATTTTTGGTGCATCAGATTCATCATATCTTTTATTTGAAGTGTGCAGCATATCTGGGGACAATTCCTAGCAGGCTTTGAGCTTTGAGTGAATTTCCAAAGAGCTCCTCATCCCAAAATAGCAAGTTATGATCCATTTGTTTTGAATTGAGTTATCGATTTTGATGTATCAATTTGAGATTGATCTTCTAAGATGCTAGAGTGATCTATATGCATCCTTAGCAGGCAGAAGGTATCTACTTACTATTCGTGAAGCTATAGTGGCAGATGTAGAGCAGGATTTTGCAACACCAGGCTCATCTTATTGGAGGTATCCACCATCTCTTCTCACAAAGTGCACTATCACTATGTAAGAGAGAAGTTGATTAGCAAGGATATTCAATAGTCCTATGTGTCTACTAATGTTCAATGTGCCCCCATGTTGACAAAAACCATTGCATGGTATGAAGCTTAGCAGATTCAAAGGCATGATTGGACTGCTAGAAACCAAGAAAGTATGAATGTTAGGCTTGAGCGGGAGCTATTGGTGCATCTTCACCAAGGCCTAGTGCTTGATTAATCATTTGTGTAATGGCGTAGTTTGTAGCCTCAATGAGAAAAGCCATAAAAACTATCCCTTGTAATAGTTGAAAGGTAATTATATCCAAAGTAAAAGATCATTGAGAATCTTGCAGCTTATTGTTGAGGGGTGAGAAATTGGAAGATAAGTATTCAGTCCAAATTTTGCTAAATCGGATGTTGCTAGATCAGCGTTTTGCTGAATCTGTGTTTTGCTTCATCGGAATTCTAAAAGAAGTAGTTACAAATTACTTAGATGTGGATGATGAGATGACTCATGAAGATCTGATTTCTGTTAGGATTATGCAGTTAAAATTAGGAAATAAAATGATTGAAGAAGCTATACAAAAAGTTAGAGAATCACGTCTTAAAAATAAAATCTATTTTGATAAAAAAACATAGACTTACTTGTACTATAGAAGTAGATGATTGGGTATTAGTTTATGATAGTACTTTTGATACACAATATGATGATAGGAAGAAGTTAATTAAAAGATGGTTTGTCCCGTATGTAGTAGTAACTGTATTTGATAATGGTACATTTAAACTTAGAGAATTTGATGGTTCTTTGTTGAAGAATTTGATTGCAGGGAAAAGAGTTAAATTGTTCAAGAAGAGAAATAATGAGGAATATGAGATTGATGAGATTGATGCTGATGATGATGCTGATGAAGATGAAGATGATGATAAAAAAATCTATTTAAAATCAGGTGAAAAAGTTTTAATTAAAGATTCTTTGATTTTTTGTGTATATGCACTGCATTACTGCATGAGTTAAAAGGATATGTTCAAATTTATTTTAAAAAAATCAAGTAGAAATTAAGGTGTTAAATATCTGATATATTTATGATTTAAGCATGAAAACTTGTATTTATATGAACTGAATCAGATAGTTAAATAGAAATTTTAAAATTGAAAGCTTCTGGAAGAAATGGTAGCCTTATTATGAATACATGTATATGCTAAAAATTTTATCCATTAGTAAGTGAAATTTTTGTATCTTGCTATTTATTCCTTATGAGATCTGACCTCTAAATGAACTAAAAAAATAAAACTTCATACCCAACCAGCATATATGGATGTGTTTGTAGTTGGTGCTCTATGTTGGGCTAGTAGGTGGGTGGAACAACCTTGGTCGGGTGATCAAGGCCACGAGCTGACGCTAGCTTCATCATAGGCCTAGCCTTTATGTTGTCATGCGCCTACATGGGTCGGTACGTGGGTGGAGTTACTCTGGTTGGGCGATCAGAGCGACGAGCTGACGTCGATTTCATGTAGGACTGACATAGTTTTGTCATGTGTTATGCCGGGTTGGCAGACAAGTGGAATAAACTTGGCCGGGTGGACAAGTCCAGGAGTCGCACCCAATTTTGGCATAGGCCGATTTGTTAAAAATAAAGAAAGAGCTGAGTTGGGATGAAGTAATAAAGCAAGAAAAAAATGATATGAAAAAAGAAATGAATGGAGAGTTAGACCATTGGAAATAAAAGTAGGAGGCATATAATCCTATTAACTGATGAAAAAGTTTTGGTATATGTTGTTATGCAGGATAAGTTACTTATTCCAAGCAAGTTACATGAACAGAAGGACTATGACACTTATGATTTATTCCTATAAATGCTTGTTCAAATGTGGATTCAGAGATTTAACATGATATTTATATGATTTATATCTACTTTGTTTTTTTAGAAGATTTGTGCTAATCTTTTTAATTGCACAAAGTATGAATGCATGATAAAATAAAACTTTGAAAATTTTAAAACTTATTTTCAAAATAATTTGATATGTTCCACTTGAATCTGCAGGTTGGCCCATCGGGACGATGTGCAGGTTTAGTGGGGGCGGATGTCAGAAAGAATTTGTTACTCTTAAAATATTATTAAAAATTAAAAGATTAATTGATTTGTGTAAGTTTGAATAATTTATGAAAATTTTGACTAATGTTTGATTTTAATCTTTTGCAGGACAAGACGTTTGATGATTAATTCAAAGATGTGAAGTATTTATCAAGGTGTTTTCTAATGAAGTTGTGGGTATAGTTTAAAAATTAAGGGTTACTCAAGGGTTTATCTAAGTTTTGAAAGTAAATGCAAGGGTACTTAAGGATCAATTGTAGGTTTTGAACATATTTTATAGGGTTCAAGCTTAATTTCAAGGTTAATTAATGTTAATTAATAAATCTAGAGGGTTATGGAAGGGTAGAGGATTAGTTTATGGGTTAGTTGAGGGTTAAAAACATGGTTTGAAGTTAGTTTAAGGGTAAAGCTATGGTTAAAAAGGTTAATATAGTAGGTTTAGTCACTAAATAAGTTAATAAATGTAAATATAATAAATGGAACCTTAGCAAAATATTTCAAATAAAATGATTAAGTAAATATGTTAATTATTAACTATCATTATTATCACTAAGGTTATGAATACATTTAAAATTATTGATGGGTTTAATTTAATTTATTCAAAAGGGTTGTATTTATTCATAAGTGATTGAATAAATAAAAAGGAATTCAAGGGTTGTATTTATTAAATTCTAAATGGATGGTAAAGAGAATATTTATTTTGTAAAGGTTGTGTATTTTTGGAAAAACAACTAGGAGAAAAATCCCACGCTTAATTTCTAGTTGAGTGATGTTGAGTTGAAGAGGAGTAAATGTAAGCTGCATGGATAAGTTAACTTAGGGAAAATGTGGGCTATGGTGGGCTACTCTCATCTATATAAAGAGGGGAGTCGTATTCACAAGATCATGTGATTTTTCAGATGAAATGCAGCCCTGTTGAAGACAAACTGAAGTTTTGAAGTGTGGAAAAGAGTTTACTTAGTTGAAATTCTATTGTTTAGTTTGTATAGGATATCATTTTAAAAACAGTATCTTATAGCTTTGTATAGGAAATCAATTATTAATCTATTTACATTTCATTTTTATGTCTAAAGAAGATTCATCTAGTAATGCGTTTTTGCCTCCATCTACATTTGATATACTATTTCCTAGTTAAATGTAACAAAAATCATTAAAGATGAAGTAGTTAGTGAGGAATTAATCTTAGTATCCTATTTAGACGCAGTTGAAAGATATAGAAACGCTTTGCCTTATGGACCTTAGGAAAAAAATACTTGTTCTGCATAGTCACCCTGTGTGCGCCGTTAACGAGATGATTGAATTGATCCACCAGTCGTCACAATTCGCTCCCACAGCAGCGAGGAAGAAACTTGGCCTACATAGTCGTAGGTTCATGGTGATTATCGGACAGTTATATCATAAAGACCCCACTAGAATTGGGTAAGGATGTGTGCTTCCACATGAGGTGTCGGCCATCATTTTGGAAGCTCATGCAGAAGAGGTCGGTGGACACTTTAGGCATCTCATTATGGTCAAAAAAATCCACCAATCTAGATTGTGGTGGCCTACAATGTATGGAGATGTACAACATGAAGTGCCAAACTATGATCAATGCCAATGCATGGGTGAACCTCGCAACAATTAGTACTTTCCATTGCAGCCATTCCTTCCACTTGAGCCTTTACAAAACTAGGGGTTGGATTTTATAGGCCTGATTAAACCAAGAGTAGTTTGAATAGGAGCTTTATATATTTAAACCTATACTGATTATTGCACTCGATGGGTAGAAGCTCAGGCAACAGAATAGGTCATTGCGCATACAGTAGCGAAGAAACTTCAAAATGAAATCTTTCCATGGTACAACCTTCCTTTGTAACTTGTGTCTGAAAGGGGAACTCATGCTTTAAATCAATTTATTTCTGAACTTACTTCGGAGTACTAGATTAAACATAAATTCACTTCTCCCTATTACCCAAGAGCAAACAGATTGGCGGAGAGTACCAATAAGGTTTTACTGCAAATGCTCCAGAAGATGCTACTCGATTCGATGGATTAATGGGAAATTATGCTTCCTACTATACTCTAGGCATACACAACTTCATATAAAGTTTCAATTGGCAATACACCTTTAAATTGCTCTATGGACAAGAGGAAATCCTTGTGTTTGAATTTGCGACACCTAGTCTCGGAATTACGGTAAGGAAGAGTGGTTCCAAAGGATTGCTTTGCAAACAGAATTGATCAGCTATGGCAACTAGATGAAGAGAGATATCACAATTTTTTTACTATTATAGGAAGTACAGAGTAGACAAAAGAAGTGGCATGATCAAAATCTATGAATAAAGATCTTTTGGCTTGGCGATTTGGTGCTTTATTTTCACTCTAAAATGAAGAGAAAAATGGGAAAATTAAAGTTACAGTGGACCCGTCCATTCCGGATTCAGAGGACGTGCAGACGAGGTTCTTTTCAGCTGGCCACGTTTGCTAGAGAAGTTCTACCAATTGTAATCAATGGGTCCAAATTATGGCCCTATGAAACTTCTAGAGGTTAATATCAATTGTGATTACTAATAAAAATAATAAATAAGAAATAAAATTTGAATATATCATGATCATGGAATGTCAGCAATAATGCATGATGTAACTACTCTACATGCAATTGTACATGCAATCAATGAGCGGTGGTTGCCACAACGTTTCAAATTTGATAAGTGTTCCTTATTTTGTGAGCCAGAAATAAGTGGAGATTAGAGAGTTATGATTCCATAATTGATAATCATGGCACAGACTCGTAGCTCTCTACACAAGCAGACAGGGCATAAAAGGCTACACACTTTGTCGAATTCGGCTTATTTCGCAAGTGTGCATGCAGGGCAAATACAACAATTAGTGGTTCAGTTGTTTACAATAGCTAAACAACGAAGCAACAATAGAGCTATGAGAGTCTCTTTCTCTGATTTTGATCTACTGTATGTTCCGAAAAATCTATCTCAGGAGAAAAAGGACTCGTTTAATTATAGATGTTTATTGTAGTGCGCCATGTTGGATTGGACGATCATTTGTCCTCACCCACATGCAAAAGATATGGAAATGGAGATAGCCAGGTAGACTGATGGTAATTAGATCAAAGCATAGAAGATCAGTATCAGAATAGGGCAAGAAGTCTTTCAGTTGTCATGTGCATTAATCAGAGAAAGGTCTGATGTCGCGATCAATGGGATCACAAACAACACTGAGTTTGAGGAAGTAGCAGAAATCTGTGGATTACTTAGTAAGCCATGTTTGGGGGAATATCGATTTGCTCAGATTCTCGATGATAACCCTGTTGGTGCAAAGTCCAAGCCCACACATTTGTCTTGAAGTTCATAAACATATGAAGGTCCATGGAAATCACTGCTAGGAAGATTTTTTATCTTTACCATTCGTAAAAGTCATTTTTTGACTTAAGAGCATATTTATAATCACCTACCAAAAACTTGTGGAATTGTTAGATAGAAAATTAATGACTTCATTGAGGGAATATTTCCTTGAATGAAGGACTACTTTTACAGAGGGCCAAAAGTTGAATTCAAATTCAAATTTGAATGTAGCACTTATATAAGTGACTTGTAAAAAGTCGCGGTTAGAAGTGACTCCATTCCGGAGTTCTCCATTGCCATATTGTAAGAGAGTGAGGACTACATTGTAGCCTACACTACTCACCATCATTAGGTTATGATTGTCAAGCCTATGATCATGTACAACACTGTTCATTAATACAATAGATCTACATTACTTATCTATGATCTCTTTGTTATAGTCATTCATAACTGTCAACTTGTGCTACTCATATCTCAATCATTCCTAGATCATTTTCAATGTTCTATAGCTTGTCGGAATCTGCTCCAAGTTTTCTATGTGCTCACAAAGTTTGATGGAAATACATTTAGCTAATTTGGAGAAGAGCACATTGAAGCACTCACTAGTCAAACACTGCAGAGGTCTTAAAAAATTGGGGGTAATGATTCAATTGCTAAAGTGATTGCTTTGTGTATATTGCATCATTTTAAGTGATTCTACTTGGAATCATTAGCTTACTAAGCTAATTAGATACCTCTAAAAGGAATGTTTCTAATTCCTACTATATTGTTAGCACTGAGCATAACAAGCAGCAGGTGTATAAACAAAGATAGAAGGTTTTCGTTGATCCTTAAACTTGGAAGTAGTCAATTTTGGTTCAATATTTTCTCACATCATTACCAAAGTGCATAGTCCTTAGTTAGTATCATTAGAAAGCTAAGAGGGCCTACAAATCAACTTTGAAGCTACAAGGGGCTGGTACAAAGCACGATTTGGCAATACCTACTCATTTCTTGGAGTGTCCATCCATCTATCCGAACACTGGTATCACAACAAAGCTAAGGTAAAATAAGAGATGGTTTTCCTTCCTTCATTGATAAATTGGACAAGAACAACTACCAAGCATGGTCCTTGAGGATGAAGACATACTTGCAAGGAAGGAGCCTTTATGGATACATCTCAGGCGATGACGAGATACCCATATTTAGAAGCAAAGGACAACCTACAAGAGAGAAGCATGAAAGACTCAACACATATTCTACTAAGGATGCATTGGCAAGGTCTACTTACTTAACTCAATGTCTTATTTTCTTCTTTCACATATTAGGAACTGTAAGACATCCCATGAGACTTGGGAAATATTGTCTTCATATTTCTCTTCCAACACAAGGTCTAAGAAGAACCAATTGTGGATTGACCTTACCAGTCAAAGAAAGCAACCCAAGCAAGGCATCTCAGAGTATGTGAACAAAGTCAAAGATGTAGCAGATCAATTGGCATCAATAGGAGAAGAAATTGAAGAGGACAAGATTGTAGGACAAGTAATCAATGGTGTTAAAGCTGATGACAAATGGGAGAGCTTCACAACTAAAATGGACTTGTATATGGACATGCAAATTCTAGACCTTACCAGAGTCATGGGGCAACTATTTACCCATGAAGCCAAGCTCAACAAGAATGGCGACTCATCAAGAGATAATAGCTCTTATACCCTATACACTCATAAAAGTAAATCCAAAGAGAAAGGGAAGAACAAAAACGTTGAAGATGAAGGAACTACCTCCCAAGCCAACTATGCAGTGAGAGGTACAACCTCAAGAGGAAGGGGTAGAGGAGGTAAGCAAGGTAGGGGGAAACCCTATAACTCCTCACCATGTAGTATTTCTGGATTGTCAAATCATACTACAGATGAGTGTTACAGGAACTTAACGAATCAGATAGGTAGAGGATATCAAAGAGGTGGATATACACAATCAAGAGGAAGATTTAATCACCATCAAGGATACAATAAAAACTACAACAACAACTACAATAGCAACTACTAAGGCGTCTAAAAATCAAGGAAGGATTACAACAACTACACAGAGAAGCAAGAAGATTCTCTTCTGATTATGAATATGACTTCAAAACCAGGTATAAATGATTACCATCTCTTCTATATTTATTCAGGATGCTCAAACCATGTGGCAGGCAATGTAGCTCTTCTCTCTGGCCTTGAAGAACCATAGGGTAAGCATCAGGTACAAACAGGTGATGACACCAAGCACTCAGTGATTAAAGTAGGAAATGTTAAGACCTCACATGGAAACAAAAATCTGTTGAGTAGGTTTTTATATGTACCTACAATTACCAAGAATTTGATGAGTGTTGGACAGATTGTGGAAAAGGGTGTGCAGGTTAGTTTCAACCAATATGGAGCATTTGTGGAGGATCCCCAACATGGATTCAAGAGAATTTCCAAAGGAGAAAAGATAGGTAGATTATTCACTTTTGAACTTGAAGATACAAGAAATATTGCACTCTATAGCTATAAAGATCAAACACTTTCAGAGCTTGAAATTTGGCACAAGAGATTAGATCATGTAGGTGAAAGAACTTTAAAACAAATATGTAGAGACCAATGTGTTCTTGGGATACCTAATGTATCCAAGCAACATATGATTTATAAATGTGCTGCTTGTCAGTTTGGAAAATCTCACATGTTCCCTTCTCAAGGAAGGCTACATGCATGAGGACTACCTAGAGCTTGTCCATATAGATGTATGGGGACCAAGTAAGGATCCTTCAATTTTTGTATCGAGGTATTATGTATCTTTCATTGATGATTACAATAGGTGGACTGTATTGTACTTTTGAAGCACAATGATGAATTATTTAGTTGCTTTAAAAAGTATCTTGCACTTGTTGAAAACCAAATAGGGAGAAACCAAAAGAGATTAAGGTTAGATGGAGGATGTGAGTACTTCTCAAATGGTTTTGATGCATTCTTGCAGCACAGAGGAATCAAGAGAGAAATTACAACAAGGTATACCCCTGAGCAAAATGGGGTGGCAGAAAGGAGAAATAGATTAATTGTTGAAACAGCTAGGTCAATGTTAAATGAGAAAACATTACCTAATTACTTGTGGGCAGATAGTGTATCTACTGCCACTTATCTTGTAAATAGGTTGCCATCCAAATCTCTTGATGGGATGACCCCATATGAAGCATGGCATGGTAGAAGAGCTTCACTTCATCATTGCAGGATTTTTGGATGTGTAGCTTATGTGTATATCCCTTCTCAGATAAGAGGTAAGCTAGAACCTAAGGTAGAGAAGTGCATCTTCATAGGGTATGACTTAAATAAAAAATAATACCGGTTTTACAATCCTTCAAACAAAGGATTCATGGTCAGTAGAGATGGTCTTTGATGAGAATGACTCTTGTTTTGAAAGTGAATGCAAGAAACTAAAACTACCTTATGACTTGGAAGAGGAGTTTCTAGGTCTCACTAAGAAGGAGCCTACTCAGAATGGAGATATCAACCTAGAGGAGTTCGAGGCATGGAAGTCCAAAGGCAAAGTCAAGATCAAGAAATTGGAGGATATACCTGAATAATCCAACCAAGCAATCAGAAGATCACAAAGAGAGAGCAAGAAGCCAATCAGATATGGGTATGACACTTCCCTAGTTACTAAGCACTCTGTTTATCTTGCAAAAGACTTGTCATTTGAAGAGCCATCATCATATGAAGAAGCAAAGACAAAGGCAAAATGGAAGGAAGCTATGGATGAGGAGATTGAAGAACTCAAGGAGAATGATGCTTGTAAGCTAATGCCAACGAAGGAGTCTATGAACGTAATGGGCTCTAGATGGATCTATAAGATCAAAAGGAATTCTGATGGATCAACAAGAAGGTATAAAGCTAGACTTTTGGCGAAGGGTTTTGCACAAACCCAACGAGTTGATTATGAAGAAACCTTCTCCCCTCTGGCCAAAATTCCAACCATCAAGGTATTGGTAAGTGTGGCTGCATCAAAGAGTTAGAACATGTATCAATTGGATGTAAAAAATGCATTTCTAAATGACTTGATTTCAGAGGAGGTATACATGTCTCAACCTCTTGGCTATGAGGACCCTAACATGGTAACATATGTATGTAAATTGAGCAAAGCTCTTTATGGATTGAAGTAGGCACCTAGGGCATGGAACCATATGTTGACTACTTACCTTCAGGATCAAGGATTTATCATGAGGAAAGCAAATACATCTCTGTTTGTCAAAATAAATAATTCAGAGGTAATATACCTATGTGGATATGTTGATGATATCACACTCATAGGTAATGAGGCTAATGGCATCAAACACATTAAGAAATAGATGATGCCGGAGTTCAAAATTAGTGACGTTGGATCACTAAAATATTTTCTTGGACTTGAATTAGTCTTTACTAACTCTGGAATTTATATTACTCAAAGAATGTATATATAGGACATGTAAAAGAAGTTTCATTTGCAGGATGCCAAAGCTGCAAGTACTCCAACGGAGGTAAACCAAAAGTTAAGTGCTCATGAAGGTGATGTGCTTGAGAATATTGTAGGCTACCAAAGCATAGTGGGAAGCTTGAACTGTGCTACATTGACAAGGATTGATATTTCTTATGGAGTGAGTGTTCTAAGTCAATTTATGCACAAACCTAGGGCACCTCATTCAGAAGCTACTAAAAGGATTTTTAAGTACCTTAAGGGCACTCAAAATCAGGGATTGTACTTTCCTTATACCTCAGACTTGGACATCAAGATATACTCAGATGCAGATTGGGCATGCTGCAAAAATGATAGAAGGAGTAACTTAGGATGCCTATCTTTTGTAGGTTACAAACCTATATCATGGTCTTCAAAGAAGCAACCTATTGTTGCTTTATCTTCTACACAGCCAGGGTATAGAGGATTGGCCAATGCTACTCAAGAGTCCATATGTATTAGATTATTGTATACAGATTTAGGTTTGCATACTACATCTCCAATGATTCTTGGAGATAATATCAGCTCACTACATCTTGCAGCTAATCCTATTTATCATGCTAGGACTAAGCATATAGAGGTCCACTATCATTATGTGAGAGAGAACTTATTGAGCAAGGAGAATCAGTTCGTATATGTGTCAACAAATATGCAATGTCCAGATTTATTGACTAAAGCATTAGATGGTACAAAACTTTGCAGGTTTAAGTCAATGATTGGATTGTAGGACATTCATGAAGATTGAAGATGAAGAACAAGCCAAAATGTTTGGCTTTAGGGGGAGCTGTTGGTGCAAAGTCCAAGTCCACACATTTGGCTTGATGTTCATAAACATATGAAGCTCCATGGAAACCATTGCTAGGAAGAGTTTTTATCTTTACCATTTGTAAAAGTCCTTTTTTGACTTTAAGAGAATATTTGTAATCAACTACCACAAACTCGTGGAATTGTTAGATACAAAATTAATGAATTCATTGAGGGAATATTTCCTAGATTGAAGGACTACTTTTAGAGAGAGCCAAAAGTTAAATTCAAATTCAAATTTGAATGTGGCACTTATATAAGTTACTTGTAAAAAAGTCGAGGTTAGAAGTGACTCCATTCCCCAGTTCTCCATTTCCATATTGTAAGAGAGTGGGGACTAAATTGTAGCCTACACTACTCACCATCATTAGGTTATTATTGTCATCCATTTAAATGAAGTAGTAACCGAGAATAATACATTGAGGGTAACTATTGAAGTAAAATAAAAAAATATAGCCAAACTTCAAGCGGAAGTAGATTCGACGCAGAAGGCACGTCACAAATTAAAGAAGACCAATAAGGATTTGGCAGCTAAGTTGCAAAAGATAGAGCAAGAAATGCAAAAATGAAAGGCGAAAGTAAAAGAACAGAGTGGAGAGATAAAACACCAAAGCATTTCGACTACGGAAGTGGAGGAAAGACTAGCATCATGAAACTTGGAGTTCACGGCACTTGAAGAAAAGCTCTGTACTACTCAGAAAAACTTAGATAGATTGTCCGCACAAGTTGTAGGGATTCCGCAGCTAGAGAAGCAGGTCAATCACTGGAAGCAACATTGTAATGATGCAAATGCAATTTTGGCAGATAAAGAAGCAGAGGTGGAGAAGTTGAGAAAGGATGGAGCAATTTTGGAATTTACCTTTAAAGCAAAGTTAGATGAAGCGATGAAATCAATGGCAGACTACATAACTAAGTTATCTGATGTTACTATAGCTTTCGATAACTTATTAGATGGGTTTCAAAAGCCTATACCAAGATTAGAAGCCTCTGTAATTAGTTGTTGAAGTTCTACCCAGAAACTCTTAGATCCGAAAGAGTTTTTTGAAATGGAAATCCAACTCGCAGAGGAAAACGTTAGGGAAATACCAAATGAGTTACACTATGATATAGAGAGGATAATGGTTTGAGAAATGCAGAATTAGGGTGATGACTTGTAAAAATGTTTTCCTTGTAATTTGTGGGTTCAGACCCACCATGCATGCGAGTGTTAGAAGCAGGTGTGGATAACCACTTCTATTGTAAAATGTATTTTTGATGTAATAGGAAGAAGGGGATTCTATGGAGATCTAAAGAGTTTTCAGAACTGAGGGTTTGGTGACTTTTATTGTATCCAAAATTACAAAACGTTGTGTACTGCTTACGAAGATGTTCGGTTGCGATCATTACGGTACATATTACAAAAGAGAGACTCCTGAGAAGGAAGATCCATAGAAGTGTCTAAACCTATGAAGTCTATCAGAATACCATTTGTAAGAAGATGATGTATCTCAACACTATGTAATCTTGTAAATGAAATCTATATCTTCTTTTGTGGTAATCTTTCTATCGTTATCTATCTGTTGTATAGAAGTTGTAGTGTGTGAAGTTTGTATTAATACAATTAGTACGGAATAGAAACACATGTTTATGAATACTATGTATTTGTAAATCTCCATTTTCGAATCCCATTACTTTGGATATCAAGTGATGTACTAGACAAGAATAGCCTAACAACATGATTGCAAGATTTTTCATTTCAATGTTATCTTATGAGCAACGTTTCTCATGAGACACTCAGCAATGACTAAGATAAAGGCTTACTACATCACCCTCCTTCATACACTAACTTAAAGCTAGTTACATGATCATAAGGATCACTGATAGTATTGAACATCTTGATCCACTATGGGATTCATGATAGCCTTCCATGTCTTTCCCATTTTCCAAATTCACTTTCATTGATATGGAGTTCTTGACTGATCAATTTTCCTTGAGAAGAGGAGAAGAGTCTTCTTGTGTCATATTTTGTGCAAAAAGACTGTCTCCTCCCAATTGTTTCAACATTATCCTATTCTTCTCACCCATTTTGTGGTTTTTTTATAGATACTATGAAAGAATTAACTCGTATAGTCAAAATTTCTCTATACCATCACTCATCTCAAGCTTGTACTAGTTAGAAGGATAGAGACAACCTATGGGCATTTCCATGATGTTGGATGATGATCGTATAGATGTTGATCTTCACCACACCACCGAGACACTTGTTTCCCTCTTTAGGAGGTCTAATTCCCCGAGTTGTATATACTTTTATAACCCAAATAGGCCACGTAAGTTTCTATATCCATGGTAATACATTATGTATTGTGTTGTGCTACAAATGTCTTCCTCTTCCTTGTGTTTTTTGTGTGCTTCTATAGACCTCAAACTCCAATAATTACAAGCACCTAAAATTTTTCTACATTTTCACAATATCTCAACAAGGCGTTTTTGTTCATTTTTTGTGATACAACCATTTTTCTACATCAAGGTATTTAGTCACTAGCTATGCTCAAAGAAATGATTTATTTTTTATGTTTGCTATTAAGGAAAATTTTTATATTACTAATTATCCATTTTGGACATATATGATTTTTCATGTATTGATAGAAAAATGGCTGTGGAATATTGTACAGGGTATTTAGGAGTGTCCTACTACACTTGATAAAAGAGTTATACATAATGATCTTTAATATCTTGTTCCTATTGTAGTTTCTGTTGCATCTATAGTAGAGAAATTTATTTTGGATGGAAGAGATGCTAAGGCACATGCATTGATTTATTTGTCTATCAAACATCCCATTATCCCATGCATTTTTCTTGCAAGTTAGAAAAGTATGCTTGGGATACACTTAGACCTTTATACTAGGTAAGAAATAAGGCACGTGTTGCTTAACTCTAGAAACAATTGGAGAGTAACCATATGAATGAAGAAGACTCCGCGGAAAATATTTTTACAAGGATTAGATATTTTGTTGGAGTAGATGGTGGATAGTCACAAGAGATGAATTGGTGTAGCTAAAACCTGCTTCACCACTGCTACAAGTGATGGATAGAGAGTGTTCTCGGCCTCTTTAGCTAGTTAATAAGCATAAATAATCACATATGTTGCTTCAAAGATGATCCCATAATGGTAGGATTAAAACAGATAGGTGTGAATATAATCCAAGGTTCAAAACTTGCTATTTTGATTGATACACCTATTTAGTGTTTTGAACAATTCTCCGAGTACAACAACAGATGAATAAAATCCTTTTGGGAAGCTGTGTTTAGCTTAACAAGCTTCCAAACATGAGTGATATCATGAAAAATGATGGACTATATGCAGAGAAATATGTTTGGCAAATCAACCAAGCATCCCAACATTTACACGCTGTGATAGTGTGCAGACGAGTGAGTAACGACAAGCTGATATCTAAGGATTACAAGAAGCATTATAAATGAAACTTTTTAGCATTAAAGTAGATAGTACGCTGCATCTATCATGATTTAAATCATAGGAAATGATCAACTATAGAGTGATAACAAGCTCTCAGAAGGTCACTATTCAGATGGAGTTATGACAAAGAAATGAGAATGAGATGTATTGATCATGTATATATTATGCATGTAAAAGTACAATTTCATTGGCACGTAATCATTGCTTAATGAGTGCGAAGTGAGTGTGCTACGAGGTGAGATCTACTTCTCAATGAAAGTACATCAAAGTGATCTCTCTAACTCGAGATAGATGCGGGTCTTTCATATCCTCCTTTTATAGTTAATGTAGGAGGCAAGGATTTGAGTTCAAATTCAAATATCTACCTAAAATTGAATGCTAAAGTGTAGGACTGATTCTCTCTTGACTCGATTACCAAGTAACAGATGATTTTGTGTTTCCTAACTCCTCATGGGTATATTTCACTTTTACAAAAGGTAATTGTGAAGTAGAGTTACAAGAGATTGAACATATGAAGCCTTCCAAAGGTTATGCCATTAAGTTAAGCATAAGTGAGATGATAAAGTATGTAGGCTTCTGCTTAATTGCACCAACCGCTCCCCCTCAAGCCTAACATGCTTGGTCTTCATAGCTCCATGATTTCCTGCAAACCAATCATCAATTTGAACTTTTTCATCTTTGTTCCATCCATTACTTTGGTAAGTATATCTGCACATTGTTAATGAGTTGATACATAGGATAATTGGATATCCTTGCTAAGTAACTTCTCCCTTGCATAATGATAGTGCACTTCAATGAGCTTATTCCTTGCATGGTATATAGGATTAGCATCCAAATTAAGTGAATTAGTGTTATCTCCAAAGATAATTGGAGTGTAGAAATGTACCTCCAAATCTACATATAATTGCTTAAGCCACATAGCTTCGTGAGTTGCATTTGCCAAATCTCTATATTCTGCTTCTCTAGAAGATAAGGCCACAATTGGTTGCTTCTTGGATGACCAAGATATGAGTTTTGAACCTGCAAAATATAGGTACAATGAAGTGCTTCTCCTTTCATCCTTGGAGCAAACCCAATCTCCAAGGGATAGAACAACCCCTCATTCATTGTACCCTTTAGATACTTAAGCACCCTCTTTGCAGCTTCCATATGAGGCTTCCTTAATACATGCATAAACTGACTCAATGTATTTACTGCATAGGCAATGTCTACTCTTGTTAAAGTAGCATAAGTAAGAATACCCACAAGTTGTTTATAACTTGTAACATCTTAAAGTAGTTCACCTTCATTTGAACTTAGCTTATGGTTGAGCTCCATAGGCATATCTGCAAATTTAGTGTTTTCCATTTTAAAATTTTACCAATATATCATGTGTGCACTTCCTTTGTGGGATGAATATACCTGAATCTGTCTACACAAGTTCTAAGCCAAGGAAGTAGGTTAATATCCCTAGATAATTGATTTTGAATTCCTTCATTAATTGAGTCTTGACATGCTTGATACCATTAGAATCATTCCCTGTAATAATGATATCATATACATAGACATATAAGTAAATGACTTCTGATCTGTTCTTCTTAACAAATAAAGAAGAGTCTGCCTTGCTTGCTACAAATCCTTGGTCATGCAAACAGGTAAGAAGACTATGGTTCCAAGCTCTAGAAGCTTGCTTGAGACCATAGAGTGCTTTTCTAAGCTTGCATACTTAACCTCCTTTTTCTTCATCTTCAAAACCTGGTGGTTGTGTCATATACACTTCTTCTCATATCCAACCATTGAGGAATGGATTCTTGACATCTTTTTGATATAAATTCCAAGTTTTAGAAGCACGAAGACTTACCAGTACCTTGATTGTTGGCATTTTTTCCACAGGTGATAATGTTTCTTCATAGTCTACTCCATGTGTTTGGGCAAATCCCTTTGCCTCTAACCTTGCCTTGTACCTATTTATAGAACCATCCGAGCTCTTTTTAATTTTGTATATCCAACTTGAACCAATTACCTTCATATCTAGCTTCTTGGGAACTAGATCCCAAGTGTGGTTTTCCTGCAATGCTTTCACTTCTTCCTGCATGGCTTCTCTCCACTCTTTCTTCTTCCTAGCCTCTTCAAATGAAGAAGGCTCTTCTACCATAGAGTCTTGTTATGTCGCCAAAATATTATTTAGAATTGTAATTAAGAAAAGACACGCACTGAAAGGGTGTCACACAAAATGTTGTAACGCTTTTTTTATTAATAGAACAGTGATTGGAGAGAGCACTAGACGCATGGCCAGATTGATCTGTTTGGGCCATCGACTGAAGTTTGATTTTGTCACAAGTTTGTCGAATTGGGGTGCCAACTGTGTTGCCAATGTTCAATATCAAAGTAACTAAGGTACTATGTTAACATATTACTACGTTATTGGTGAAGTGCGAAGTATAACACTACAGTTAAGTGAATAGTAGAAGTTTCTGTGCATGTGGTTACAATAGTCCTTAGAAGTTGTTATGTGCTAGAGGGTGGTAGTTAATTCTGTGAAATTCTCAAAAGATAATGAAGTGACTCAAAAAATACACAAAGGGCCTCTATATTACAGACCCCTGACCATCCCAAGAACCCATATACATATCTATTAACAAATTAGATTAACAACGATAAGTTTAACATTGGCACCGGCCATGGGGCATGGAGTAGCTAGTCGGCGAATAGATTAGGATTGGAGAAAGAATCCTATGATATATGCCCGTAACACGTTCCGGAGAATTGTACCCGAAATACAAAAGGGATCAGCATCCCTAGAAAATTCCTAGCACATTGGGAACAGTTCTTGGTGGTAGTGGTGACAGACAATCATGGAAAGGAAAGCGTGAAATATGGGCTAGTGGGGTGCCACCTCAGCATTTCCTTGTGCAAGGATTAAAGGCTATACCAGAAGTGTAACCAACCCCATCCATGGAAAGTAATATTGGGGAAGTAATCGCTAGTTCCATTGACAATGTGGCAAATTTTGGTAGTGGTTTATGGAATTTTGGTGGTAATTCCGATAATTCCGAGGCCAGTTTGCAAAATTTTTGTGATAGCTCTACTTTGGGTTCTGATTTTGAGGAAACTAGTGTATTGTTGGACAAAAGATTTCGTGAAAAGCTTACCTCAGAAGTTAACTATGAGGAACGGCAATTGGGTGAAGGCATGTGTGATCAACTTAGCAATATCAGAATATCGAAGAACTTGCAAGATGCTGAGATGACACTGTAGCAATTACGCTTAACTGGTTCAAATCATATGGCAGTGATACTTCCTCTTGAGTTAAACAACATGAGTGGTTTGCAATAGCAACAATAGCAAGAGCACCAACATCAGCAACAATAACAAGAACAACACCAATAGTAGCAGCAGGTCATACCACTATGGCCGGTACCTGCTGGAGTTACCTATACAAAATTTGGAGGATTTCTTGGTGATGATGCTGATGCCCATGTGCGTACTTTTGAAATCAACTATGTTGTACTCAACTATCGAGCGGATCTGGCATATAAGGCTATAGTGTTCTAATCTACTCTAATTAATGAGGCTGCATGGTGGTTAACTGAATATGACATTAATCATTTAGGTCAATATGACGATGTCAAGGATGCCTTCTTACAATGTTTTCGATTGAAGAAAAATGCGATTGAGATCTTTGACTATCTGTAAAACAATAGACAGAAACCACATCACAAATGTGGAGGAGTATGCAACTCTATTTGTACTCATTTACGACAACTGCCAGAGCTGCATGCTAACCTAGCAGATGACGTGATTACCCAGTGGTTCATTAATGGATTAAACCCTCAACTCAAACAAGTAATGATTATATGATGTGTGGGTGGCATGACCTTGGATGTAGTAATAGCCATGGCATTGTAGTTGGAGCATAAAGTTGGCAGGTTCAGTAAAGATCTGGACTAGTAAAATGCATCCATGTGTACGAGCAAGGATCCATTGAAATAGGTGTACTGCACAAAATGTAAGAACCTGGGACACACTACTTCTGCATGTGCACTAAACCAAATGTAATGCGTTATTTGTAATATGACGAGTCATTCTACCGAAACGTGTCAATATAATGTCAAAGTACAAACCAAACCAACCGCAAATGTTATAATACAGGAGCAGGGCCAACAGGCTACCCACTATGTACCACCACATTTGAGAAATACTTCTTACCAAAGTTACAAAACCTACAGGGGACCGCAAGCAAACAACTTTGGCTAGACCCGATGGAATTCAGGTCAATCAGGTGAAGGTATATCTCTTTCACCACCACGATTCCATTTCTATGGCAAGATTGGACATATCTATAGATATTGCAAAGAGGCATCCGAGTATGAAAAATGAAGAAAAGAACAAAAGCATCCAATGGCAAATATGGTATATATTTCAGTAGTAGACACCCAAGCGACAGCAATTCAAACATAGTCCGGCAAGAAGTTACAACCAATATCTGAGATTTTTGAGCCTAGCATTCAAGAACAATAGAGAGTTTTCACCAAAGCTAGTACGTGGGGCAGTCAAGAACCAATTGTCTTCCCCGATCTGGTACTCGTGGTCCAGCAGACAATTCCGAATCTACCACCAAAAGAACCAAGTCCGGTGAAAGTGTCACTAGAGAGTCCACCGAATTCGGTATCGAGTACATCGAATCTTGACTTTGTGTGGAATATTCTATCAAAGGCATCTATTACAATGCCATTGGGGCAAGTGTTAGCCTTTGTTCCAGGTGTACGACAACAATTCCAGCAAAAAATTAGTCCATGATCTTCGTGTACACCTGCTACGATAACTATCAATCCAAAAATTGATTCTACGATGAAACCATGTTGTTCCTTTAATTATGGTATGGTATAAAAACCACAAAATTACTCAAGTGTTAATGGACAGAGGCTCCGGTGTGAATATTGCTACAACTGCACTTTGTAAACAGTTATGATGGACCAAAATCAATCCTGATCCGTTTTTTGTGAGAATGGTGGATCAATCTAGGGTCCATCTAGTGGGTTTGGTATGCGATATACCCATTACTCTTCAGGGAGCGGTGTTCAAAATGACTTTTGTTGTTCTGGAATTACCTGACTCAAGTCTGGATTACAACTTACTATTCGGGAGGCCCTGGCTAAAACAAGACAAAGTGCTACAGGATTGTTCTGCTCATGAACTTATTTTCAAAAGCAATCATAGGAAATATGTAGTACCCTTGGACGAGATGAAGGCTTGCGACCTTCATGCTCGACCCTACGTGGCCGAAACTATGCATATGTTGGATGGACTTTCAGATGATGAAGAAGAAGCTTTTTTCAATGCTAACCAGGATCTGCTAGCCCTGGGTATAGTCGACTTACAAGCAGTTGCAGATAATTGGAATCCGGCCATTTGTACGATAGTTCTGCTTATTGAAGAAGTGGATCCAGTTCTGGATCAAGTTTTGAATACCATGAATTTAAACGAATTATTATACTCACTAGAGGATATATCCATGCCCCAACAGTTTTATGTATCGGAAGATCAACTAATCACCTACAATTTGGGAAATGAGGTTACACTGCGACCGATCAAGCTTAAGGTTGGGTTACTGGAAACTTTTCAAAACGATCTACTACAATTGTTGACCGAGTTTCAAGATGTAATTGTATGGGATCATTGACCCTCACATCTATCAACACCATGTGTTGCTGAAACAAGGTGCGCGTCCAATCAAACAACACAGTTATCACATGAATCCCAATTATGCTGCTCAAGTGAAAGCTGAATTGGATCATTTGCTAAAAGTAGGTTTCATTGTCCCCATTGAACATGCACAATGGATTTTGCCTATTGTCATTGTTCCAAAGAAAAACAAGCAGTTACATATCTGTGTGGATTACTAGAAATTAAATGCGGTGATAGTGCCTGATCCCTTCCCATTTCTCATTTTGGATACGATGCTCGATGATGTTGCCCGACGAGAAATGTATTCCTTTCTGGATGGTTATAGTAGCTATAATCAGGTGCGCATGGTTGAAATGGATATACCAACAACTGCGTTATTTCAAACTGGGCATGTATGCATGTATGGTGATGTGGCTCAGTCTCCACAATGCTCTTAGTACCTTCCAACGATGCATGCAGGAAAATTTTCCCTCCTACTTAATCACCTTTATGCGGGTGTATCTAGATGATTTTTCGCTATCTGGTGACGCATCGGCTCACCTCTATTAGTTACGGTGCAGCTTCTCTAAGTGTAGAGAGTTTCCTTTGTGCTTAAATCCCAACAAGTCGGTCTTTTTAGTTTCCTCTGGCAAATTGCTTGGTCATATTATTTCGCAGTAAGGCATTCAAGTGGACCAAGATAAAGTGCAAGCCGTGTTGAAAGCTCTTGCCCCTATGACACCAAAAGAAGTTATGCGCTTCCTTGGAAAAATACACTAGCATGGACGGCATCTTTGCTGGCTTGCACATTTATCCATACCCTTGAAACGGTTGATTACTAGTAATCCCCGACAGTTTGTGTGGACTAAGGAGTGCCAATTGCCTTTGATCGACTGGAAATACTCTTAACCTAGGCTCCTGTACTACAAGCACCAAACTCGCAGCTTCCGTTTCCATGTTTTTGTGGATGCATCAGAATAGTGCAATCGGTAGTGTGCTCATGCAACAACAGGATAAGTGGTTCCGCCATGTTTATTACGCTAGTCGAGGATAGCTGTTGCTAAACGGAATTATTCTGTCACTGAGCAGGAATGTCTGGGTTTGGTTTATTCGGTGAAGAAGTTTCAGCACTATTTACTGGGGCGACCATTTACTTTTCATGTGGATCATGCTGCTCTGATTTATCTTGTCTGCTAGCAACATTTAGGGGGCAGATTAGCTAGGTCAGTGCTCCTACAACAAGAATTTGAGTATGAGGTTGTACATCATCCGGGGTCAACGCATGCGCTGGCTGATTTCTTATCTGGGGTTGATTCCGATGAACCTCCCGGTAGAATTGATGATACTACCCTTGCTATCTACGTGACTGATTTGGTCTAGGATGATTGTTAGGAGCTCCCTATGGCACCTTCGTATTATGATAATCTTATGATCTTTCTCACGAGTGGAAGCTCCTCAACTAGTACTTATACTGTGGCTCGCCGTAAATTGGCAATGTATAGTCGATAGTTTTGGATCATTGTAGGACAACTCTATTACATGGATCCATCTGGTGCACTCTTACATTGTATCCCTCCTCATGAAGTTCATCAATTATTGACCATGGCCAATTCTACTCCTACCGGTGGTCATTTTTTTGGTAGATCTTACTTACCAAAAAGTTCTACAAAGTGGCTTATGGTGGTCCACTATGGAGCGTGACATTTCTACTTATGTCAAACAGTGTGATGCTTGGCAACGATCGGGGCAGCCTTTACAATGGCATCATTTTCCATTGCAGCCTGTCTCTCCCCTCGAGCCTTTTCAAAAGTGGGGCTTGGATTTTATTGGTCCCATTACACCTCCGGCTTCGGTTACTAATCATCCGTATATACTTAGTTCTACTAATTATGCTACTCGGCGTGTTGAAGCTTGGGCTTTATAGTGCAGAACTATGTTGGTGGTGGTCAAATGTTTGATGACTGATGTTTTTCCTCGCTTGGGTCTTCCCTTAGAGATTGTTTCGGATCAAGGCACACATTTTGTTAATTCTTTGATGCAAGCGCTTACCCGTGCCCTGAGGATTATCCATAAAATTAGCTCTCCATATTATCCTCGTGCCAATGGACTTGCTGAAAGCACCAATAAAACCCTTCTTAACATGCTCTAGAAACTAGTGCTAGAATGTCCGGAGCATTAGGATCAATTCCTTCATTCAGACCTATGGGCTTATCGTTCTACTTACAAAGTGGCGATAGGAAATACGCCTTTTAAATTGGCATATGGGCTGGAGGCCATTGCTCTCATGGAGTTGGTGGTACCTAGTCTAAGGGTGCCACTAGATCATTAGCTATTATCGGAAGAGTCCTTTCCTTTCCGATTCGATGTGTTGTGGTCCTTGGACGAAAAATGCCTGGAATGTTTTATGATGCTACAAGAAGTAGAACTGAGGCAAGCTAAGACACATGATCAATTTATGAGGACTCCGGTTTTTATCAAAGGACAATTAATTCCATTCTATAATGCTAAGTCTAATCCTTCAATGGGAAAGTTCAAGCTTTGATGGTTTGGTCCTTATCGTATTGCAGATCAGGCAGGACCCGCTACTTTTCGGTTATCCACTTTAACTCATACTCTTCTACCTAAATCCATAAATGGGTCGAAACTTAGTTCGTATTATGACACGCCTTCCTCATCTTAATTACTTATTGGCATTTGTATTACTCATCCAGATTATGTCGCTTTTATTGCCTTACTACTATTTCCATTACGCGTGTTTTGGTTGACCGTCTAACCGTAAAATTCCCGTTTTATTACATAACCATGATTAGCTGCCGCACTACAGGTTTGGAATTTTGTTAATGGATGAATCTCATCATTATGCATGCATGTTCACAACCACTAGTGATGATTGCGTTTTCTTTTCACGCTTCCATTTGGCATTTTTACTTAATCAGAATTTTCACCCTCTTTTCCGCTATTGTGTTCTTTTGCTATGTGTGTTCTTTGTTGTCTTCTACATTCATGTTATGTGCTCACGATGGAAGCTTTAGCAAACATCACTACCTTCCGTGCTAGCCTAGCTCCTAAATTGAGCAAGTTTTTGTGAGCACGCGAGCTCTTAGCATTCGCCGAATTGCCATGGAATTCGGTCGAATATCACCCTTTTTTTGCTCAGATCATCTCTGCTATAGCTTACATTCCCTAGAAAGAAACTTGTTGGCCGATTACATGTCTCAACCCGTGCATTGTAGTGACCCTAAACACCGTACCTGAGGGATTCCATCTTCCTCAAGAAGGCAGTGTCGATGTGCCCCTCTTGCCAATGACGGCCATGAAGCAGCTCTTCCCATGTCACTCATCTAATGAATTTTCCATTCTCTGTCACCTTGAATCGGAGTGCTTAGCCCTACAATTCCTGGTGGCAGCACTCAACCTCCAAAAACGCACCTATGGAATTTCCCGTCCGTTTTATTCTAGGATCGATGCCGTTGCATGTGAAGCAGTTAATTGGGCCTTGTTTTTCTTCCGGCGTATTCACCGGGAATGTCAAGCGGTCTCCTAGCAGATTGCGAAGGGCAACATCCCTAGAACGAGACTCCCTCATCTTCTGTCCTTATTTCTTCTAGAGATTCAAATTGAGAAGCCTCCTCCAATGCATGCTCTTCTATTCCACAAAGAATCTACGTAGGTGATGGAGGTTGAAGACAACGACGACCTCCTGCAGTTCTTTTGGGGGAAGCGTCGTAAATTGAGCCCCTCATAGAGTCAAGTTCAGCCCTCCTCAACCGTCCATTTGCAGGATACCGCCTCTTCTATGCCTATCCTCTCTGCCCCACCATATCCTAAGGATCAAGCTTCTCCAGACACAATAATGGAAGATGCTCATCTCGATGATACGATTGTTCAACCGTAGACCCACTCTCATGAGCAAGCACCCGACACTATGATGGAGGTTGTGCATCTCGTGGAGCAAGCACAAACCATGGAAGTACTGGTTCAGCCGGATGCTCAACTCGTTCCAGTAAGCCCACCTATCCCTCCTTCTTCACCAAAAGCTATGCCACCTCCTCTTTCTCCTTCCAAAGTGTCCTTACCTCCTAGCCCTCCGCCTTTGCCTCATCATTCGGTAGCCATTTTCCATTCCCAACCCATCCCTTCCTCTCCCGATTACTCTCCCCCTTCCTCTTCCGCAACCGTTTCTGTTAATCCTTCTAGACCCATAGTTACCTCTTTCGTTCCTCAATCCTTTGCTCAATTAGCCCACATTGGTAATTTCCTTATCCACCTCTCCAAGCAACTCCCTCACGAATTACAAGATGCCCATTAGTCGTTGCATATGGAGTACCAGTCAAAAGAAGATTTACTCGAGGCTGATATTGCACCCCTCCAAGAAGAAGTTTTAGTAGCCAAAGTCGATGCGAGATTATTGGAGGAGCAGATCGAGACCTTACAAGGACAATTGACAGAAAAGGATGCCATCATAGAAGCTCATGATGATGAGATCAGTCAACTCAAACAAACAATGATTGATAAAGAGGATGTTATGCGTGCATTAGCAAATGCGTTAGACACCACGCATAGTCAGTTCCTTATAGTAGAGAAGGCTTATCAAGTGCTGGCAGAGAAAGCCTTACAAGCAGAAGTGGAGCTGAAGAAGGTAACTGAAGAACTCTTCCAAAAAAGCAGGTCATTGGAAGATGAAATAGGTCAGACTCTCAAACAGAAGAAAGACATTGAAGCTATCCATAAGGAAAGACAAGACTTCTTCAGAACCATGGAGTTCTAGTCCCAAGAGTTAGAACGTCGAGAGAAGCAAGTTGGTATCCAGCATGAGCACCTCTCTCATATTGATGCGAAGATTGAAGAAGCAAAGTTATGCCGAGATGCTGCGATGGCAAATGACTTCTATCTACAAGAAGCATTTTTGTAGAATCAGGCTGAAGTTTTGTTATCTCAAGTCATAGTTTCAAGCTTTGTGTGGACACATGCACAACTTGTCGAAAACCGCATAATCTTTAAACGGAAAATCTCCCACACCTTCAAATCAGCTAGAACCATGTACATACAAGGAATCATTGATGATTCTTAATCTTGTAATTTTCCCTGCTAGGTTCGAGTTCACCATGCGTGCCAGTGTGAGGCCGCTGGAATATCATTTAGAATTATAATTAAGAAAAGATGCGCACTGAAAAGGGTGTTGCACAAAACATTGTAACACTTTTTTGATTAATAGAGTAGTGATTGGAAGAGAGCAGGAGATGCGTCGTCGAACTGTTCTGTCTAGGTTATCGGCTAAAGTTTGATTCTATCACAAGTTTGTCAAATTGTGGTGTCGCCTATGTTGTCAATGTTCAATATTGAAGTAACTAAGGTAGTGTGTTAACATCTTACTGCATTATTGGTGAAGAGCGAAGTATAACAGTAAGGTTAAGTGAATAGTAGAAGTTTCTGTGCATGTGGTTATGGTAGTCATTAGAAGTGGTTATGTGTTGGAGCGTGGTAGTTAATTCTATGAAATTGTTAGAGGATAATGAAGTGACTGGGAAAATACATAAAGGGCCTATGTATTACAGACCCCTCACCATCCCAAGAACCCATACAGAGATATGTTAACAAATTAGATTAACAACAATAAGTTTGATAGTCTTTAGTGATGTACAGAGAGTGTTTTGTGACTACAAATGTATCATATCCATACCTTATGGGCTTCTTACTTTCTCTTTGTAACCTCCTTAAAGCTTGATTGGAAGATTTGGGTAGATATTCTAATTGCTTGAATTTGAACTTGCCTTCCAAGCTTTGAAATCAATACGCTCCTCATCCTCTAAGTTGATGTCTTCTGCTAGGTGTTGATCTTCTTGAGTAAGGGTTGGAAAATCATTTTCCAAATCATATGGTAACTTCACTTCCCTGCAATGATCTTCAAACCATGAATTATTCTCATCAAATACTACATCCCTAATAACTATGAATGCCTTGTTAGTGGGATTGGATAGTCTATTTCTGTAATAGGCCTCTTTTCTAGTAAAATAATTTATTTTGAACTTTTTGAATTTCATTGTAGGGATAATTCTTAGAATGAATAATTAGGTCATTGTATCCATGTAGGGAAACTTTTGGTTTGACAAATTTCATATTATCGCTCTAGACCTTATTCGCATCATGTTTTCTAGTGGAATTTTGAAGGTGAAGATGAAATTAAGAAAAACTTTGTATGAGAGGAAGGTAGATCAAGTATAACAGAATAAAAGTGCCTCTATGAAATTTTTGTGAATCATGTTTTAAGTACCTCATTCAGGGTCCTACATTTGGTTCATTGTAAGAAAATGCCTTGATTTTATTCTCTCTAGAATTTTGAAACTTGAAGGGCTCAGAAGTAGCATTTCAAGGTGGATTTGGACCTCCTACGTCTCTAAAACTATTGTGCAGATCAAAAAATTGAATAAAAGTGTCTCTCACAAGCTTAAGCTAATTCCTCATCGTTTTTGAGCTATAGGGCTTTGAAAAGTGCCATTTTCCAACACTTAAAAAAGATGAGGGCTTATCTAATTCTATTTGAATCCATGATTCTGATGCTCACATATCACCATGTCTAATTATGCATATTTTTGGATATGTCGTTTTGGTGTTTTTCTCTTATTTTTGACAAGTATGCTAGAAAAAAAGAAAGCACACTATGATCGCATGGCTTTTTGCAAAAGTTTTGGAGAAACTTGACTTTTTCTAAATTTGGTGGATCGCACACTTCTTTGGGAGGGCATCCATCAAACTCTGATATAGGGAGACCTATGCATCAACACAGTGGACACACAGAAATCTCAGAATTACCTTGTGATTGATAGTGAGAGTGAGAGTGAGAGTGTGATTGAGAGTGTGAGTGTTAATGCGATTGTGATAGCTCAGGGGTGGTCCGAAGGTAGAGGCTTCATCAAGAAGCTATGATCCAAAGATATTGTAACCATTGATTCACATCTATAATATTAGAATTCTTCCTTCTCTGCATCATATTTGGTTCTACTCTTCTGCATCAAATTTTCTCTACCTTATGCAATCTCTACGTTCTTCTCTCCTCTGTTATTTTTGAGTGATCTGAAGTGCCAACATGTGAAATCTGAGTTTAAAAGGATGCCTGGAATGCTTCAACCTTTGGATGTTCCAAATCAGAGGTGGGACTCTATTTCTATGGACTTTATCACTACACTACCTATGACCAGAAGTCAGCATGATACCATATTTGTTGTAGTGGATCGGCTTAGCAAGATGCCACATTTCTTTCCTATGATAAAGATTGGAATGTTGCAAGAATCTTTGTAAAAGAAATTTTTTGATTGCATGGAATGCCTAAAAGCATAATTTTTTATAGAGATTCTAGATTTACATCAAACTTTTGGAGAGCAACATTTGAATCCATTGGAATTCAACTTCGTATGAGTACAACTTTCCATCCACAAATTGATGGGGAAACTGAGAGGGTTCACAGGGTAGTTGAAGATATGTTGCGTATGTATGTGAATGAAAAGCAGGATAATTGGAGTGAATATTTACCCTTAGTTGAGTTTGCATACAATAGTGCATGGCGTGCATCTATAAAAATGACTCCTTTTGAAGCTATGTACGGTTAAAATTGTGTGACTCCACCTTTGTTTTTGGGTTTTCCAAATAAAGTAGAAGTGTCCAAAGAAATGCTTGATAAAATGGATAAAGAACTTGGGAAAATTAAGAAACACATAAAAGAAGCTCAAAAAAGACACAAACCATGATTTAAAGAGAAGACCACTTGAATTTCAAGTTGATGATAAGGTATTTCTTAAAGTTAATCCTAACCCATCTAACTTGTTTCTAAGGAAGGATCATAGACTTTCTCCTCAATATGCACATCCTTTTAAAGTTTTCAAAAAGATTGGATCTCTTGCTTATTTTTTGGATTTACCCAAACATTTAAATGTGCATCTTGTATTTCATGTTATCTTACTTAAAAAATATGTATCTAATGTTTCTCATGTTTTGCAAGAGAATTATGAGCTGAAAGACGATGGCTCTTTTGAGCTTCAACCTGAAATAATATTAGACAGAAAGGAAAAATTTCTTAGAAATACATCTATAGTAGAAATTTTGGTAAATTGGCACTCATACACAGTAGAAGATTCGAATTGGGTGAACTTAGACGATTTTCTAACACATTAACCTTCTTTCCAACTTTGAGGACATAGTTCTTAAAGGGCAAAAGAATTGACAGGTATGCAAAAAGAAAGAAAGCACACTATGATCACATGGCTTTTTGTGAAAGTTTTGGAGAAACTTGACTTTTTCTAAATTTGGTGGATCGCACACTTCTTTGGGAGGGTATTGATTAAACTATGATATAGGGAGACCTGCGCATCAACACAGTGGACACATAGAAATCTAAGAATTACATTGTGATTGAGAGTGAGAGTGAGAGTGTGATTGAGAGTGCGAGTGTGAATGCGATTGTGATAGCTCGGGTGTGGTCGGGAGGTAGAGGCTTCCTCAACAAGATATTTTCCAAAGCTATTGTAACCATTGACTCACATCTATAATATCAGAATTCTTCCTCTACATCATATTTGTTTCTACTCTTCCGCATTAGATTTTCTCTACCTTATCCAATCTCTCCGTTCTTCTCTCCTCTATTATTTTTGAGTGATCGAAAGATTGTAATTGAGGAAACACTACAAGTGCTCTGTAGATTGTGATTGTGGAAATGCTACAATATCCCTTTTGATTCTGATCATACCCAATAAATGTACACTTCTCAGCCTTACGGTCAAGCTTCCCTCTGATTTGTGATGGGATGTGCGCATGGGCAATGCACCCAAATATTTTGCAATGATCCAATGAGGTTCTCCTGCCATTCCAAGCTTCATATGGTGTCATACCATCAAGTGAGTTTGATGGAAGCCTATTGACTAAGTAGGAGGCTATGGAAACAACCTCTGCCAATAAATAACTAGGTACTTTTTTCTCATTTAACATAGATCTAGCTGCTTCAACATTTAACATGTTCCTTCTCTCTACCACTCCATTCAATTCAGGAATATACCTGGTTGTTACTTCCCTCTTTATGCCTCTGTCTTGTAGAAATAGATCAAACTCATGTGAAAAGTACTCACCACCTGCATCAGACCTGATTCTCTTGAAGCTCCTTCCAGTTTGGTTTTCAACTAGTGCCAAATACTTCTTGAAACATGTAAATACCTGATCCTTATGCTTCATGAAATAGAGCATTGTCCACCTACTGTAATCATCAATAAATGACACATAGTACCTTGAGCCTAAGATGGATGGATCTTTTCTAGGACCCCACACGTTAGTGTGTACAAGCTCCAAATAGTCTTCATGGATGTATGCTTTCATGTTGAATGGTTGCGTGTGAGCTTTGCAAAATTGGCAAGCTCCACATTTGTATATCATGTGCTGCTTGGTCACATTGAGAATGCCAATCACACTTTCATCCGTGCAAATTTGTTTCAGAGTTCTTTGTCCTATGTGCACTATCCTTTTGTGCCATATTCCCAACTCATATAAAGTTTGATCTCTATAACTTAGTAGTCCTATGTGCCTTGTGTCTTCAATTTAAATGTAAACAATCTACCTGACTTCTCACCTTTGGCAATCCTTTTGAAGCCTTGTTGGGGGTCTTCCTCATATGCTCCATGCTTTCTCTACAATCTTCCCAACACTAATTAGGTTTTCTGGTTAAAGTAGGCACATACGTAACTTTGCTCAAAAGGTTCATACTACCATTAGATGTTCACATTTCCAATTTGCTTGAGTGAGTGTGTAGTGTCATCACCTGTTTGTACTTCATGCTTCCCCTTGGGTTCTTCAAGTAGAACAGATGCTCATCATCTTTACCTTGTTTTGATGTCATGTTCATGATGAGTAGAGAGTCTTCTTGATCTTCAACATAGTTGTTGAAGTCCCTTCTTCCTCTAAAGCCTCCCTGATAATTGTTGTCTTTGTAGCCTTGATTGTAGTTATGGTTGTAGTTGCCTCCACCATTATTGTACTTTCCTCTAGATTGTCCATAGCTTCCTCTATGGAAGCCTCTTCTCCTTTGGTTCCTTGTATTTTTGTAGCATTCTTCTATAGTGTGGTTGTTGAGACTAAAGATATTGCATGTTGAATTTTTGTATGGTCTCCCCCTACCTTGCTTTCCTCCTCTACCCCTTCCTCTAGCACCTCTTCCTCTTCCTACATAATTAGCTTGAGAGGTACTAGCATCTTCTTCCTGTTTCTTACTTTTACCTTTATCCTTAGATTTATTCTTATTAATATAAAGGGCAGAAGATTGGTTACCTCTTGAGTTGTCACCATTTTTGTTGTGCCTTGTCTCATGGATGAAGAGCTTCCCCCTCAAGGTGTTGAGATCATGTATTTGCATATCCATGTAGATGTCCATTGTTGTGGTGAAGGACTCCCACTTGTCATCAGCCTTAATTCCATCGATAATCTTCCGCACTATGTGCTCTTCTTGTATCCGTTCTCCAATGCTTGCAAGTTGGTCAGCTATATCTTTCATTTTGGTTACATAATCATCCACTCCTTTCTTTGGTTGTTTCTTAAGGGTTGTGAATTCCATCCACATCTGATTTTTCCTAGATCTTGTGTTTGAGGAGAAATATGATAAAAGTTCTTCCCAAGTCTCTTGCGAGGTCTTGCAAGTCCTAACATGTGGTAACAAGAAATCAGAGATTGAGTTTAGTAGATATAACCTGTTGAGAACATCCTTCGCACACCATGTTGTCAACCTTTCTTGCTCTTCCCTTGTTGGTTGATGCTTGCTCCTGAAAATTGGCATGTCTTCATCTCGTGAGATGTATCCATATAATCTTCTCCCTTGAAGGCATGCTTGCATCCTTAGTGACCATGTTAAATATTTTTTCATGTTCAATTTTTCAATGAAGGATGGACTTCCATCTCCCACCTTGATTATGCTTGCGTTGATACCACTATTGGAGGAGATGGTGGATAGTCACAAGAGATGAATTGGTGTAGCTAAAACCTTCTTCACACCTGCTACAAGTGATGGCTGGAGAGTGTTGTGGGCCTCTTTAGCTAGCTAATAAGAATAAATAATCACATATGTTTCTTAGAAGATGCTCCACTAATGGTAGGATCAAAACAGATAGGTGGGAATATAATCCAAGGTTCAAAACTTGCTATTTTGATTGATACACCTATTTACTATTTTAAACCATTTTCTGAGTACAACAAAAATCGACTAAATTCCTATTAGGGAACTCTAATTAGCTTGACAAGCTACCAAAAATGAGTGATATCATAAAAAATGATGGACTCTATGCAGAAAAATATGTTTAGTAAATCAACCAAGCATCCCGACATTTACGGGTTGTGAAAGTGTGGAGACCAATGAGTAAAGACAAGCTGATATCTAATGACTGCAAGAAATATTACCAATGAAACTTTGTAGGATTAAAGTAGACACTATGCTGGATCTATCGTCCTTTAAATCATAGGTGGCGATTAACTATAGAGCGACAACAAGCTCTGACAAGATCACTATTCTGATGGAGTTATGATAGAGAAATGAGAATGAGAAGTAATGATCATGTATGTATTAAATCATGTAAAAGTACAATGACATTGGCAATTACTCATTGCTCAATGAGTGAAAAGTGAGTGGGCTATGTGGTGAGCTCTACTTCGCAATGAAAGTCCATCAAAGTGATCTCTCTAACTCGAGATAGATGGGGGTCTTTCATATCCTCTTTTTATAGTTAATGGAGGCAAGGATTTGAATTCAAATTCAAATCTCTACCTAAAAGTGAATGCTCAAGTATAGGGCTGATTCTCTCTTGACTCAACTACCAAATAATACGAGATTTTGTGCTTCCTAACTCCTGATGGGTATATTTCACTTTTACAAAGGAAATTGTGAAGTACATTTACAAGAGGTTGAACATATGAAGCCTTCCAAAGGTTATGCTCTTTCATTAAGCATAAGTGACATGATCAAATATGTAGGCTTGTGCTTAATTGCACCAACATATTTGAATGGGAATTTTTTTCTTGGTGATTGAGTCTTATGGGATACTTCACATGTGAAGAGTGTCCTTAATGGTTTTCTAGATTCATATTAGAGTTTTGCTTCTACCCTTCAATTGATAATCAAAGGAAATCCGAATTCCTTAACAATTGACAAGTTAGTGACTGGATTTTGATTTTAAAAGTTCTATTTCTTTAATCACATCATCCCTTTGTTGTTGCCACTCCATCCTTTCCTTTTCAACCTATTCATTCACTTTGTTATAGCCTCTCATAGCATTGGCTACATGTTTGTTGGCGTGATGATCCAATTCTTTTTCATTTTTTCACTTCCTCTTTCGACTTGTCTAGTTCTTGTTTAATGGCCTTCATCTCCCTATGTTGTTCTTTTGATGATCCTTCCTTTCGTTTACCTTATTCTAGCCTATGGCTTCCTTCTTCCATCATTACTAGTGATCTCTTCATTGGACTTAATTAGCACTTAAGAAGAGCATCTCATAAGACGTTTGAAGAATTTTGTTCTTTGACTCAAGTTGTTTTACTTCTCCTTCCAATTTCTTGATAGTTTCTATCTACTTCTCACATTTATCTTCTAAAAACTGAATTCTATTTTTATTTTGTATTGCCTCTATCTCTAGCTTGATTACTTTTCCTTGACGAAATTTTGTAATTATTTTATGTTCTCTTAATGCTATGTACATGTTTTCTTCTTCTCTCTGGTAATAGCCTATCATTTTATCTCTTTTGATAATTTCAGAGTTTAATATATATATGAGGTAGGATTACGTTTCTCCTTGATGATTTGACAAACTCTATATAATTCATGACTATTTCACACACTCCTATTTGATATTTCGAAATCTGGTTATTTCATTTTACTTTTTCTCTTTTGTGATCACCAACTCCTTTTTGCTCTTCCTCGTCTTCTTCCTTTTCTCACTTTAAATCTAGGATTTTTGTTCTTGTTCTTGATTATCCTCTTCTCTTATAAATCCCTGAACTTTATTTTCATTCCCTCTATCTTCCTCCTCATGTTCTGCTTTGTCATTCTTAGAGACATCCTTCATATCAATATCTTGCAAATTACTATCCCTTGAATACCATCGCAATCATTCTAAATATCTTTGTCTCTTGCTCTTCTCACCTTAGTGTAGACTATGCTCACACTTTCTTAGTTTAACCAAGAATAATGCATATGCCCTGAGTTCAATGTTGGTTCACTTACGTATGCTTCTAACTAATATAGTATCTTGGTGCTCACTTTGATGTCCCAAGATTGTCTAAAAATGTGTACAGCCAACAACTTCGTGTTTGGTCATGTAGTGACTTTAGGCCTAAAACAAAATTTTAAATGGGGAGCCATACTTTCACTTTTCTGTACTGCTTCAACTTCACATGCCTTCACTTTTGCCTTCATTTATTCAATATTTGTACCTAAGGGAGGGTTCAAGTAAACCTTCCAAACACCTTTAAAACCCTTGGAGCTTACAAAAAGAAAATATGCAATGTGCGTCGACTTTCTGCAAAACATAACCATTGTGAACAAATTGATTGTGCACTACTTGTGAACCTTGACAACTGGACTTTGAGCACTTTGACTTTGACTATTTTGACTTTGATCACTTTGACTTTGACCATTTTGACTTTGACCAATATGACTTTGATGGGCTCAATAGTTGCCCACCACCTAATGGGCTCTCCATCCCAGAGAGATAACATCCAACCCATGAGCAGAGAGGTTCACTTTGATACCTATTGGGCACAAAATTCAAAGGGACATTTGAGTAGCTTCCAAGTCCACCAAGAATTGAAAAGAACAATCACCAGGGAAGAACCAAATTGGAAATTTGGCATTGGAAAAGCAGAAGCTGGAGAATGGAGGGTTGGAAAGAAAGGTTCGCGAGGGCGAAAGGGCTAAGAGGGCTAGGGTAAGGGTGGGGTTGGGTAGAAGGATAAAGTGATGGGAGGGGGGACTAGGAGCTAGGGCTCTAGAGAGGGCCAAAATGATAAACATTAAAGCTATAGAGGGTTCGTATGGAAACATTTGAAACATGTGATAAAATAAAGTGAGAATAGACCATGTTGATGATGCGCAAATACAAAGCACATGAGAATTATGCATAAAACATGCATGTTTTGACCAAAAGTAGGACAAAAGGGATTTTGGTAAATTTAATGCAAAAACAGAGTCCAAAGGTGCCAAAAAGCATGAAAATGACTCCAAGTTTGCAAGAAATGGCCATCTGAGGTGCAATCTAGAGCCAAAATATTTTTTCCAATAAAACGAAAAAAAACATATTTAATATTTTTTCAAAAAACACCGACGGGGGTTCACGTTTGATAGAAATAAACTCTACACAAAATTATAAAAAAGGAAATTTTAAAAATTCTTAGAAAATTCCTAAAAATTTCCAAAAAGTTGTTCATGTAAAGGGCCATGAAATGGCTTCTAATTGCCATAAAAGCTCAAAGAACAAGCATGAAAATGGATGAAACCTAATATAATGTAAGCAAGAAAATGGTACAGGAAGGCTATGTACAACTTGGATAGATTTTGCAAGTTCTACGTGATCCAAAAATCTTCTTCTGTGCTCATGATACACCTTGAGCCTGGACATAATGATCAAGGGAATCTCTTGGCCCTCCACCATCTTTAAATGTACCACACTTCATTTGATTTTTCTCCCTTTTGGGCACATTGATCATCTGGTAGGGCCACCCTGAATCCTTCATTGGAATAATCTTTCTAGCATATTTCATCTTTGTATCCCTATTATAGCAAATTTATGATTATAACCTTTCCATCTTACTATTCAAACTTCTTTAGTCAATGGAATGTTGTGTTTCTAAAGACTTGCACGTATTCCTTCCACATCCTTGTAAAACCCTACACTTACTGCCATAAAAATTATCATAAAAGATAATATCCATACCAGTATCCATACCCAATTGACCATTGATATAGCTTCTGAATCAGCTTCATCTCTATTGCACTTAAGGGATTTGAATATCTTCTCCCTTCGATGGCCTTTGGCTCAGAATGTTTCACTCGAACCAGTAACCTGATTGATATCCTCTTTTTCATCATAGACTTGCTATCTCCTTGCATGGTTTGGAAAAACTCCATAGCAAGAAGATGGGTCTTTTCCATGGAGCCAAGCCAACATGTTCACATGTTCTCTTCTTCATATAAATTCGCTTCTTCGTATAGATCTGGCTCTGCATTGTCCAACATATCTTCTTCCATAGGAATACGAATTGTCTGCATGGTGTTGGTATGTCCTTCATTGTCTGGTCCTTCTTCTAAAACTATCTATGGCAACTTTTTTCCCTCTTGCATTATCCACATTGTGTCCTTACCCCAATCATGCAGCACATTGGCATGGTCTCCCGATCAATAGGGGGAAACTTCCATCTACCTATGGAAGCCTTAAGACAACAAAATATAAGTTGAAGATATTACCTTGTATCTCCACTATGACTCTAGGCACCACTCCCACACGCCTTACTATTCTTGGGTCTACCAGTGTTACAACGAAGTTGGCAAGTCTTGAAGGTTCTAGTCCAATCTTTTTCATGCTATGTTGACGCATCACGTTAATGCAAGAACTGCCATCTATAATAACCCCTTGAAACTCATGTCTTTTGTTAGTGCGTGTTAGCCGAGGGCTCTTACAAATTGTGAGGGGGGCTTCCTTACAATTCTATCTTCATGCATAGTAGCATTCTTGCCACTAAAGTGGTGGTGGAAGCCTCATCAATTATTTGCAAGAGCTTTGACATGAATTTCATATCCATCTTTACTTTAAAAAATGTTGACCTCCTTTTCCATGGATTTGAGTAGTCTTGAAGCTTTTGTTTCCTTGAGAGCATGGGCTTTATTTGACTTATCAAACTCCTCATGAGCCATCATGGATGCATGCCCAACGGCATCAGTACCTATAAGATCTTCTTTTTGCCTTGTGCCTACACATGTGTTGGCTTTGTATTCATATGTCCCTTTGTCCTTGTTCAATCCATTAGTCCTTGACTCTTGAACTATGTCTAATCGAGCCTTCCCCTTGCTTCTTGTCCGCATTACAAAGGAGTCAATTTCGTCTAACTACACTACTCTAGTAGATGTTGATGGCACCTTGACTTGTTCTACAAATTATTCTTTCCATAGAGAAATCATTTGAATGTGGGGCCTAGAAATGCAAATTTGTACATGTAAAATAGACACATTATTCTAACTATACTAAGTTAAAGTGCATCAAATGAGGGAGTACACATAGAGAAATCACTTTTGCAAAATCCCTAAAATGGTGGAGAAGTGACAAAGACCAATACACAAAAATGAACATGAAGAAATGTATCAATTAATACGTGATAATGCACAAACAATATGTGGGACATATAGAGGAATATCTTACATAACTTGAGCTCAAGGTATTCCCAATGTTGGAGCCCAATAGCTCTCAATAGTGGATCATATCCCCGGCCCATGACTGAAATTTTGCTCTTTTTATACACATCAAATGATTTTGAATTTTGAATTTTACACTTCTAGAAGTTTTTCTACATTTTAGGGGTGATTTGAAATGATATCGTCACCGAACAAGTCAGATCTTGGCTTCTCCTAAATCCATGAGATTCCTTTACCTTTTCCTCGTACAATTATGCAAGGTGATAAAGTGAAGATACCAAGCATGAGTTCACATATACTTTCTCATGTGAGTAGAGTAAGACTAAGGTGTAGTCCAAAATATTTGGCCAAGGACTTAGACTTGCGAAACGTATAAACAACTCCCCCTCAACCCTAAGATGCTTAGGTATTTAGTCCTTTATAATTTCATGCAAACCAATCATATATTTGAACCTACTCAATTTGCTTCCATCCAATGCCTTTCTCATTAATAAGGAGATACATATGAGAATTGTATCTCCTTATTAATGATCTTTTCTCTGACATAATGTTAATGTACTTCAATGATTTTGGTCCTTGCATGATAGATAGGAGTAGGAGCAAGATGCAAGGAACTAATGTTATGTCCAAATATGTATGGGGTTGAAGTATTCAACCCTAAATCAGAGTATAGAGTTTTTATCCTAATAGCCTCTTGAGTAGCATTTGCCACTCCTCTAAATTCAGCTTTAGTTGATGAGAGAGCAACAATAGGTTGCTTCGTTGATGACCAAGAAATCATTTTTGTACCTACAAATGTGATATATCCTGAGGTGCTTCTCCTATCATCTTTGGAACCTACCCAATCTACATCAGAGAATATTTTGATATCTAAGTTAGAGGTATAAGGGTAATCAGTAGGGGAAAAATGAACCCTACATGGGCCTTGTAAGGATCCATAATTTTTAGGGATTAAGCTTAAATATGTTCTTGTTTAAGGGGACAAAGTGCATTTAATAGGGCCCTTTTTAGTAGGCTGGAACATACTTCTTTTAGGCTTTACTAGGCCCCTCTTTTTCGTCTTCTAGAGAGAGAGAGCTAGAGAATGTAGTTTCCACATCATCATACTCATGCATGCATTTGAATAAAAAAAATGATGTTTTAAACGTCTCATTTTTAGTGTATATTAACTCAAAAGGGCTCATTTTTAATAAATATGTTAGAAGTAATTTTTTGGGTCCCAATTTTTAAAGGTTCTTTTAGATAAAGTATAGGTTTCAAGATCCCTCCAAAAGTAAGTGCAAGACCATCAATTCCGTGACTATGCTTTCCCCAAAAAATGACTTTTTTTTCAAAATTTATCCTTTTCAGCCATGCACAGTGGAAAAATACACTTTAACCCATACACATACAAGAAAACATATTTTTTGAGAAAATCATAAACTCTCGAGTTCCTTTGAACCAATTTTCCACTTTGTTTTTGATATTCTTGGTCATTAGCAAACACATTTCTAACTCAGATAAGGTTTGATCTCTATAAGTAACTAGTGTTATGTTCCTTCTGTCTTCAATTTCAAATGTGAATAATCTACGTGACTTCTCACCTTTGGAAATCCTTTTGAAGCCTTGTTGGGGGTCTTCCACATATGCTCCATGCTTAGTGAATCTGACCTATAAACCTTTCTCAACAATTTTCCCAACACTAATGAGGTTTTTGGTTATAGTTGCCACATATAGAAATTTACTCAAAAAGGTTCATACTACCATCAGATGTTTTGACATTTCCAATTTGCTTGATTGAGTGTTTAGTGTCATCACCAGTTTGTACTCCATGTTTCCCTTTGGGTTCTTCAAGACAAGATAATAGAGCTTCATTTCCAGCCACATGATTGGAACAACTTGAATCAATGTAGAAAAGATGATCAGCATCTTTACCTTTCTAGGATGTTATGTTGATGATGAGTAGAGAGTCTTCCTGACCTTCAAGATAGTTGTTGTAGTCTCGTCTTCCTCTAAAGCCTCCTTGATAATTGTTGTTGTTGTTGTATCCTTAATTGTAGTTATGGTAATAGTTGCCTCCACCATTGTTATATCTCCCTCTTGATTGTCCATAGTTGCCTCTGTGGTATACTCTTCCCCTTTGTTTCTTTGTATTCTTGAAGCATTCTTCTGTAGTGTGGTTATTAAGACCACATATGTTGCATGGTGAGTTGTTGTAGGGTCTCCACCTGCCTTGCTTTCCACCTCTACCCCTTCCTCTAGCTCCTCTTCCTCTTCTTGCATAATTAGCTTGAGAGGTACTAGCCACTTCTTCAACCTTCTTGCTTTTACCTTTATCCTTAGCTTTATTCTTATCTGTATAAAGGGTAGAATATTGGTTACCTCTTGAGTTATCACCATTTCTCTTGAGATTTGTCTCGTGGCTGAAGAGTTGCCCCATCAAGGTGTAGAGGTCAGGTACTTGCATATCCATGTAGAGGTCCATTGTTGTGGTGAAGGACTCCCACTTGTCATCAGCCTTGATTCCATTAATGATTTGCCTCACAACCTATTCTTCTTCTATCTCCTCTTCAATGTTTTCAAGGTGATCATCCACATCTTTCATCTTGGTTACATAATCAGCCACTCCTTGCTTCGGTTGTTTCTTGAGGGTTGTAAATTCCATCCACAACTGATTCTTCCTAGCTCGTGTGTTTGAGGAGAAGTATGATGAGAGTACTTCCCAAGTCTCTTGGGAGGTCTTGCAATTCCTATGTGGGAACAATAAATCAGAGATTGAGTTTAGTAGATATGACCTTGCAAGAGCATCCTTTGCACACCATGTGGTCAGACCTTCTGGCTCTTCCCTTGTAGGTTGTTGCTTGCTCCTAACGATTGGCATCTCTTCATCTCCTGAGATGTATCCATATATACTTCTCCCTTTAAGGTAGGCTTGCATCTCTAGTAACCATGTTGAATAATTGTGTTGTCAGGATCTTGTTCACGCGTATACAGAGATTACGAATACGGAAAAACACACAGCAAATAGACGCAACAAGAGAGGAGACAGAACGCGGTATTGGGTGCAATCTCCCCCCATGCACTCTGTTTCGACAGTCCACAGAGTGCATGTATTTATAGGAATTTTGATTACGTCGAAAAGAGTGGTTACAAGAGGGCGGCTTCGAAAAGCAGGCGTGAAACTAAAAGTTTGATAACTTTTACAGAAAGCCATTGCTTTCAATAACAGAAACTACGGTCTACAACGACCCTTATTCTAACCATTACTTTTCTAACAATAGAACCTTCTACGCAGGTTTATTTACAAAATAAATAATAATTATTCGGATTATTGATATCCGCCCTTTCATGCCTTGCACGCTCCTCACGAACCTTCATCTGCTATATCAAAAACATCAAAAACTCATTAATACATTAATAATTTAACATTTGAACAATGCCTTGTTCAATAATATACAACATGCCTCTCAGTTGACAAGCAACTGACCTCAGTTGATAAAATAATTTAATCACTCTAACAATTACAATGCAGTGTTCAACATATTCCATGTTATTGTTACAATCCAACAATGCATTGACTTTTCCATGTTTCAATCAACAATGCATTGGCTAACATATTCCATGGTACAATCCAACAATGCATTGGCTATTCCATGTTTTAATCAACAATGCATTGGCGAACATATTCCATGTTACAATCCAACAATGCATTGGCTATTCCATATTTCAATCCAACAATGCAGTGGCTAACATATTCCATGTTACAATCCAAGAATGCATTGTTCAACATATTCCATAAGGTATAACATGCCCCTCAGTTGAACAAGCAACTGACCTCAGGTGATAAAATAATAAACATGGATGGCCAGTCACATGTTTCATCACTGAATAAAAATAGGCATGTGCCATGTAAAAATACATGCATGGAAATGTTCATGGAGCTGTTACATTAATGTGTTTGTGTATGATATGCAGAAATTAAGTCAAAAATGTAATCCAAAAGTGATGACAAAAATGAATATCGTGATGTGATAAAATAGGAGTCGATGTATTAATCATGATTTTATACTTGAATGCATGTGCATACGAATTTTGAAAAAATTTCAGCAGCATAACGGCGTGATTTTGAAAACCGAAAAATTTCCGACAAACAAGTTTCATGATATTTGTGCCAACAGACACAATTTATGCACACAGAGACCAAAAGGGGATGACACACCCTGACATATGTATTTTTCTTCTCGCTAACCTGCAATAAAATACATACCTGTCCCTGCAATAAGAATTCATGCACCATACAAGACAAACCATGTGTAAACGATGCATATATTCTATGTACGACGCAAAACATGCATGTCCAAAATGTAAATTGATGCAAAAAGAAGACAACTATGCATATAAATTGACAAGAAATGTATCTGGATGTTAACAAAGTAATTTGCCCATGTGAGCAGGTGCTGAAGATGATCCACCCTTTATCATAATAGCATGACAATATGCCTTCAAGAATCGTAGCTTCAAAAATATGATTAGAAAAGGTTTGTTGATGATGAATTAAAGGTAATATGCTCCTATAGACTAAATTCAATATGTAAATACATTACAATTATCAAACATGTAGGGTAAACTTTAAAGGTAGAAATGAATCCTTAAACTCTTCTTGAAAAGCCTTCTAGGTGCGTGGACAATCTGCACGACGAGAAAGATCATTCCACCATAACTGCGCTCGTCCTACCAAATAATTGGTGGCAAACTCAATTTTCTTATTTTCTGAATATAACCCATCGGAAAAGAAATCGTTGAAAAGGGATAGCCATGATAAGACAAAGGGGCCGTCTTTTCGTCCGTTGAATTGAAGCATAGCATAACGTCCTTGTATGGTTTGTTGAAGTGCTTGAAGCTCTTGATTCATAATCTCTAACTCTTGTTCGAATGAAACTCCAGGTAAAGGTGAATTACTGTAATCCGCCATGGTGCTCTTGGATCCTTGCTTTCAACCTAAGTATCTTGAACACTAAATTAATTGCCACCCAAAGATTTTGAAGGAATTCACACTTGGAAACTAGCTCACTGGAAAGTTCGTTCCGAGAGCTTTCCAACGGTATATTATATGCCTCAATCCGACATACGGAATGAAAGTTACACTTGATTCTTTGTTGGGTCTAAATTTGAATTCGACGCGTGCGCCTTGCACAAGTACCAAAGAGAGAGAAGGGGAGTACAATTCCAAGAGATGGTGTAGTGGTCAAAGCACTTCCCTTGAAAGTAGGAGGTTGTGGGTTCAAATCCTCCTACCTTAGGGACTCTAAAACTTTCTATTGCTACTCAAAAATTAAAATTGCCTCGCGCGTAGCCAACGGTGCCTTGGGTGCCAATGTTGCCAATGTATTGCCTAATTTATTGCCTAAGTTCTTTGCCTTAGTCGACGCCGAAGGAGTAAACGTAGGTGAAAACGTAGGAGCAAACGTAGGTGAAAACGTAGGTTCTGGTTCTGGAACAGAAACCGAAACCGCAGATGCAGACGCAGATGGAGATGGAGATGGAATCGGAATCGAAATTGCGAACAGAGAACAGAGAACAGAACCCTCTATATTGACGCGTGCAGAGCTCTGATACCACTGTTGTCAGGATCTTGTTCACGCGTATACAGAGATTACGAATACGGAAAAACACACAGCAAATAGACGCAACAAGAGACGAGACAGAACGTAGTATTGGGTGCAATCTCCCTCCATGCACTCTGTTTCGACAATCCACAGAGTGCATGTATTTATAGGAATTTTGATTACGTCGAAAAGAGTGGTTACAAGAGGGCGGCTTCGAAAAGCAGGCGTGAAACTAAAAGTTTGATAACTTTTACAGAAAGACATTGCTTTCAATAACAGAAACTACGGTCTACAACGATCCTTATTCTAACCATTACTTTTCTAACAATAGAACCTTCTACGTAGGTTTATTTACAAAATAAATAATAATTATTCGGATTATTAATATCCGCCCTGTCACGCCTTGCACGCTCCTCACGAACCTTCATTGCTATATCAAAAACATCAAAAACTCATTAATACATTAATAATTTAACATTTGAACAATGCCTTGTTCAATAATATACAACAAATTGTTCCTGTCCAATTTGTCAATGAGCGATGGAAATCCATCTCCCATCTTGATTGTTGTTGCTCTGATACCACTGTTGGAGGAGATGGTGGATAGTCACAAGAGATGAAGCAGTGTAGCTAGATCCTACTTCACACCTACTAAGAATGATGGATGGAGAGTTTAGTAGGCCTCTTTAGCTAGCTAGTGAACATAAATAATCATATATGTTGCTTGGAAGGTGATCCACTAATGGAAGGATCAAAACAGATAGATTGAAAGATAATCCAAGATCAAAAACTCGTTATTTTAGTTCACATACATGTTTAGTGTTTTGAGAAATTCTCTGAGCACAGTAGCAATTAGCTTAATTCCTTTTGGGGAACTCTAATTAACTTAGTAAGCTAACAATCATGAGTGATTTCATAAACAATGATGGACTACATGTAGAGAAAGATGTTTAGCAATTCACAACTCCATCCCGACTTTCACAGGCTGCTACAATTAGCACACCAGTGAGCAAAGATAGGCAAATATCTAATGATACTGAGAAGCAATGCTACTAAAACTTTGTAGGATTGTAATAGACAGCATGTTGATTCTATCATGCATTAAATCTTTGCAAATGATAAACTACACACAGAGAACAACTTCTGACAAGATCACTATTTTGATGGAGTTATGATAGAGAAGTGAGATGAGAATGTAATGATCATATATGTATTAAAACATGTACAAATACAATGTCATTGGAAACGAAACATTGCCCAATGTGTGAGAGGTGAATGAGCTATCAGATGAGCTCTCACTTCACAATGCTTGTACTACAAAATGATCTCTCAAGGTCATGATACACGTGGGTCTTTTAGATCCTCTTCTTATAGTTGAACTTGGAGCCAAAGTTTGAATTGGAATTCAAACTCCTACCTAAAAGGTGAATGCTAACATATAGGATATATTCTCTCATTACTCAACAACCAAATGATACACAATTTTGAGCTTCCTAACTCCTCATGGGTATAATCCACTTTTACAAGGATAAATGTGAAGTATTTTTACAAGACATTGATCATATGAAGCCTTTCAAAGATTATGCCAATAAGTTAAGCATAAGCTAGTTGAAACAAGTATGTGGGCTTGGGTTTAATTGCACCAACACTAATGTCTATAATCACAAACTTCAAAAATTGTGTGAATCTTGTGATCTTTCAAGAAGAACCATTATGTGAGCTACCATCCACTTGACATCATTCATATAGATGTTTGAGGAAAAACAAAGGAGAACTCAATTGGAGGTAATAGGTACTTTGTGTCATGGACGAAGGAAACCATCCTGAACCTAAGATTCCATGTGAACCCTGTATCTCATGATTGGTTCAGAATTAGGAGAAACCAATGCTTCCATTGCGTCCGGAATGTGCCAAAACCCCAAGATCGACTGTCTATTCGCTGAATTCTGACATTGGGAGGTCTTGTTACAAATCGATGACATCATGATGACATCATCAGTTCGCAACCGCCTTGGGAACCGCCCTTGAAAACCTATATAAGGAGGGGTTGGCCACATTCATAATCAGTCTTGCCAATGCTAGTCTTGGGAGCTCAAGGAGTCGTGACCTCCAAGTAAGTACATTCAAGTTCCAGTTCAAGTTCTAGTCTTGTTTCTAGCTCTAGTCTTGTCTAGTCTTGTATTGTGGACATCCTTTCTTGTCCTATTGTAATCTCGTAGTACGAGATCCTTTCTAGTTATTTCTTGTATCCAGTTCATATCCCTGAGGGGATTTCTTGTAATCGAGATATCTTGTTTCCTACCTACGATCCCGGGTTGTGGGATCTCCTGTATCATCTCTAGTCGAGTTTTCCATACCTATTGGTCCCGGGTTGTGGGACATCTTGTATCGATCGTATATTCTTGTAGCATTTTTCCTTCGTGGGTATTCTTGTAATCAGAACTGTGTTTCCGAAATCTTGTCTTGTGTAGTCAGAGAGCACAATCTAGTGCTCCCCTGACATTTTGGCAAGACTATCTTCTATCCAAGACCAGACATCATGGAGAACGCTTATGAACAGATCGTAGCATCACTTCAGAGTCTCCAACAACAAGTCGAAGACCTAAGTCGTCGACAGACACAAGTCGAGATGGGACATCCAGTGCATGTAGGTACACTCCTTCAAGAATTACAAGAACGAATCGGGAGTCTTCAAGCGAATCAAGGGAGTATTCAAGTGAACCAACGGCCCAGTACATCATTTGTGAAGGAACCCAAGATTTGCATGCCAGAAAAGTTCAATGGTGATCGTACAAAGTTTCGAGGATTCTTGCAACAAGTCAAATTGTACATTCGCATGCAGCCTGATAGATACCCTGATGATGCATCCAAGGTCGGTTTTATTGGAACCTTGCTCTATGGTCAAGCTTTATCATGGTTCGCCCCAATCTTGGAGAAGGATATGGCCGTACTTCATAATTATGAGGCATTTCTTGGAGAGCTTGTCGCCACATTTGGAGATGCAGACACGAGTCGAGTGGCAGAAACAAAACTTCGAAAGCTACGTCAAGGTAACCGCCCTGCCTCTACCTATGCATCAGAATTTAGGCAGTTGATATGTGACCTCACTTGGCATGAAGATTATTTCATTAGCCAATTTAGATGGGGCTTAAGGGATGACGTGAAGGACCTTCTACTCACGATGCCAGAGGTGAAGACATTGAATGAATACATCAACCAAGCCATTCAATGTGATAACCGTCTTTTTGAAAGGAAACAAGAAAAACAAGTAGAAGGAAGACCTCGCCAATGGAAACCTTTCCAGCCTACTCCTAGAGATGACACTATGCCCAAACCTATGCAGATAGATGTAACTAGGTTCCAGCCTCTAACACCACAAGAGAAACAAAGAAGGAGGGATAACAAATTATGTCTATATTGTGGAAACCCTGGCCACATTGCAGTTAATTGTCCCAACAAGAGAACAAACTCCAAAGTCGCAGCCACCCTTGTAGAGCAGGGAAACGAGGAAGTCCAGTTGTAAAAGAGACCATACAGCCGGACCATGATATACGAAAGGGTCTCATAATTCCATCCACACCCGTAGAAACATGTCTTGCCCCTGTCAAGTTAATCCTGTCTAAGAAGACCCTTTCCCTCATAGCTCTAGTAGATTCAGGAGCGTCCTCATGTTTCATTGATGAAGGACTCGTTAAGAAACATGGAATTCTAGTACTTCGAAAGAACAGACCAGTAGTAGCCGAAGTAGTAGATGGACGGCCTCTAGCATCGGGGAATATAACCATGGAAACCATACCACTAAGAGTACACCTTGGTGACCATGATTCACACATATGTTTCAATGTAATATCGAGTCCAGCAAATATGGTTATCATCGGAATGCCGTGGTTAAAGAAACATAATCCAGAAATTAATTGGGAAAAGAATAAAATCACCCGTCGAGATATCCAGAAGAACCCAACATATGTTGGAGCTAAAGCCTTCATACATGCAGTAAGGAAGGAACCTACATATATGATCTATGCCATACCAGCTCAAGAATCCAAGAAAGATGATCCAGTACAGCTACCCAATCAGTACAACGGCTTTGAAGATGTTTTTGAAAAGAAGAATGCAGATATCCTTCCAGAGCATAGACCTTATGATTGTCCCATAGATCTTCAAGAGGGAACACAACCACCCTTTGGACCAATCTACAGACTATCTCCAGAGGAACTTACAGAACTACGCAAGAACATTGATGAGAATCTAGCAAAGGGGTTTATCAAACACTCGAAGTCTCCAGCAGGAGCTCCTATTCTATTTGTAAAGAAGAAGGATGGGACTCTCCGGATGTGTGTAGATTATCGTGGATTGAACAAAGTCACTATAAAAAACAGATACCCTCTACCACTCATATCAGAGCTCTTGGAACGCCTTGGAAAAGCAAAATTCTTCACGAAAATTGATCTTCGAGGAGCTTACAACCTTGTCAGGATCAGAGAAGGAGACGAATGGAAGACAGCATTTCGAACAAGGTATGGGCATTTTGAATATGTAGTTATGCCCTTCGGTCTTACAAATGCTCCAGCTGTCTTCCAACATATGATGAATGATATTTTTCGAGAATATTTAGATGATTTTGTTGTAATATACCTTGATGATATCTTGATATTTTCAAAAAATCTAGAGGATCATGAAGATCATGTAAAGATAGTCCTAGAGAAACTAAGAGAAAAAGGATTGTATGCGAAATTGGAGAAGTGTTCTTTTCATAAGACAGAAGTGGAATTTTTAGGGTACATAGTATCAGATAAAGGAATTTTTATGGACCCTAAGAAGATTGAGACAATCCTTGATTGGCAACCACCTTCATGTGTTCGAGATGTACAATGTTTTTTGGGGTTTGCCAATTTCTATAGGATATTCATCAGAGATTACTCCAAGATAGTGACACCTCTTACCAAGCTTACAGGGAACTCCAAATTCTCATGGACCGAAGAAGCAGAGAAGGCCTTTCAGACCTTGAAATCAGCATTCACTACTGCTCCAATCCTAGTTCATCCTGATTCTAGTAAGCCCTTCTTCCTTGAGACATATGCATCGGACTTTGCTCTATGGGCCATTCTTTCCCAATATGGAGATGATGGACAACTACATCCAGTTGCATATCATTCAAGGAAGTTTTCCCCTCCAGAAATTAATTATGAAATTCATGATAAAGAACTCCTTGCCATAGTAGACGCGTTTGATACTTGGCGTCACCATCTAGAAGGAGCAGCTCATAAAGTCATTGTATATTCAGATCACAAGAACCTAGAGTATTTTATGACCACCCGGATCCTCAATAGAAGGCAATCTCGATGGAGTAACTTTTTATCCAGATTCGACTTTGTCATCACATACCGTCCAGGACGTCATCAATGTCAGTCAGATGCCCTATCCAGAAGATCTTACCTTGCACCAAAGAAGGGTGAAGAGGCCTTTGATCAACAAGAGAGTGTATTACTCAAGCCCGAGCATCTCCAGTTAGCAGCTATCTCTTCAAGCCATCATGAAGACTCAGCCTTGAATCAGTTGATCCGTGAGAATCTACCACAGGATGAATTGTTTTGTAACGTTAAGCAGAAAGCTCAAGAAGGAAAATTCCAAGAAGTAAACGAATTTCAGGAAAAGGATGGTTTACTACTCTATAAGAACCTATTGTATGTCCCTCCAGGAAAGCCCAGGATCCAAGTACTTCAACAACGCCATGACAACCTTGCAGCAGGACATTTTGGAGTAAATAAAACAATAGAACTCATATCAAGGGACTTTTGGTGGCCTCAGATGTGGAAGGAAGTCAAAGAATACATTCGAACCTGTGATACTTGCAATAGATCTAAGGTACCCCGACATAAACCTCATGGCCTCTTGCAACCTCTACCTATTCCAGAAAGGCCATGGGCTTCATTATCGATGGATTTCATCACAGATCTACCAAAGTCAGATAAGTATGATGCCATTCTTGTTATTGTGGATAGATTTACAAAGATGGCACACTTCATTCCAACTACCAAGGCAATCACAGGTGCAGCCACTGCCAGACTTTTTCTTAGGTACATATTTAGGCTTCATGGATTGCCTGATGACATTGTCAGTGATCGAGGTCCACAGTTCATATCCAGCTTTTGGAACAGTCTTTGCAAGCTCCTTGGTGTTCAAGTTAAACTATCTACAGCAAATCATCCACAGACTGATGGACAAACAGAACGAGTGAATCAAGTCCTGGAGCAATATCTCCGTTGCAGTAGCAACTATCACCAAAATGATTGGTTTGAGTTGTTACCCTTTGCAGAGTTTGCCTATAACAATAGTGTTCATGCATCTACTAAGCAAACTCCCTTCTTTGCAAACTATGGACAACATCCAAGGATGGATATACAACTCTCAAATCATGTCAAGAACCCAGCTGCCAGAGACAAGGCCCAGTACCTGATGGACATTCACAAAGAACTGAAGGAAGAGATCCATAAAGCTCAACAACAATATAAGTACTATGCAGATCAACATCGTGTCCAGAATCCATCGTATCAAATTGGGGATAAAGTATGGTTACTCCGAAACAATTTACAAACTTCAAGGCCTTGTGCAAAGTTAGATCATCAAAAGTTTGGACCATTTACCATCTTGGCCAAGATTAATCCAGTCACCTTCAAACTCCAGTTACCGAGTACCATGAGAATACATCCAGTTTTCCATGTATCCATGTTGGAACCATATCAGATTTCACCATTGAGGGGGGAGAGACCTAGTCCTTCACCACCTATCGAGATTGATGATCATGAAGAATTTGAAGTCGAGCATGTCCTAGATTCCAGAATATCCCGGGGAAGATTGGAATACCTTATTCATTGGAAAGGGTATGACATCAGTGATCGTACTTGGGAACCTGCAGAAAACCTTCAGAGAGCACCAATCAAGGTTCGAGAATTCCATAAGAAAAATCCAACGAAGCCGAGACCAGATAACATGACCGCTCCTCGTGGAACTCGTCGCTTGAGGGGGAGGTGATGTCATGGACGAAGGAAACCATCCTGAACCTAAGATTCCATGTGAACCCTGTATCTCATGATTGGTTCAGAATTAGGAGAAACCAATGCTTCCATTGCGTCCGGAATGTGCCAAAACCCCAAGATCGACTGTCTATTCGCTGAATTCTGACATTGGGAGGTCTTGTTACAAATCGATGACATCATGATGACATCATCAGTTCGCAACCGCCTTGGGAACCGCCCTTGAAAACCTATATAAGGAGGGGTTGGCCACATTCATAATCAGTCTTGCCAATGCCAGTCTTGGGAGCTCAAGGAGTCGTGACCTCCAAGTAAGTACATTCAAGTTCCAGTTCAAGTTCTAGTCTTGTTTCTAGCTCTAGTCTTGTCTAGTCTTGTATTGTGGACATCCTTTCTTGTCCTATTGTAATCTCGTAGTACGAGATCCTTTCTAGTTATTTCTTGTATCCAGTTCATATCCCTGAGGGGATTTCTTGTAATCGAGATATCTTGTTTCCTACCTACGATCCCGGGTTGTGGGATCTCCTGTATCATCTCTAGTCGAGTTTTCCATACCTATTGGTCCCGGGTTGTGGGACATCTTGTATCGATCGTATATTCTTGTAGCATTTTCCCTTCGTGGGTATTCTTGTAATCAGAACTGTGTTTCCGAAATCTTGTCTTGTGTAGTCAGAGAGCACAATCTAGTGCTCCCCTGACACTTTGTAACTTTCATTGATGATTACACAAGGATGAATTGGGTATATTGTATGAGACATAAATCATATGCCCTTTAATATTTCAAGAACTTCAAAGCTATGGTTGAAAGAGAATATGATAAGTAAATCAAGTGTATTAGGTGAGATGGTGGAGGAGAATACTTCTCCCATGAGGTGGCATGCTTCAAATGTAGCAATCAACCTTGACTACACTGATCCGACAGTAAGGGATTGTACGATGTGAAAACTCCCACACTTAACTCTATGGTTCCATGATGCATAAACTTGGAGAAAAATTGCACAAAATAATTTGAATTTTGCCCACATCTTGATGCGGTCATTTAAAATATTTAACCGCCTTTCCTTTTTCTTCAGAAAAATTCCAAATGCACACAATCTGATTGAGCACTTTCCGAGCGAGTAAACTCCAATGACACATTCTGGGTGAATAGACTCTAAACGAGCATATTCTCAGTGAATAGACTCTGACTGATAAGACATTAGAGCTCAAATTGCCATATGAAGACCAATGTATTCTTAAGAGAGTACTTAATGTAATCTTGAACCAACAATTATCTAGAAAACATGCTGCCACCCACCAGAATGCATAAAAATATGTCTTCTTATTACGGTGATCACAAACCTTACTAAGCTGATTATGTGAATTAAGCATAACCTGCACAAAAATAGATGACAACGAATCCATGTGTGGTGATTTCCCTTGAAATTTGTTTAGATGAAATCTAGTAATTGGTTTTTCCATGCTTGTACAGAATACATTAGCTACCATAAAAGTCCCTTGGCCTAGATCTTGTAGAATCGATATGGACCTTTATATCTCAAAGTCAACTTTTCAAGATGTGTCCCTAATTTGGAATTATACACCATGACCCAATTTCCAACGTAAAATATGTTAAATTTGACATTCATGTTAACCTAGGTTTGTCTCCTTCTTTGGATCACCTCAGTTATATATGCACTAACTAGGCACTAACTAAACGGTCTTCCTCCAATTGTAGAAGATACTTACTCCTATGCTTGACCGATAACTCTAGAGATATCTTTTTTGTTGTTACTAGAAAACTTGGAACCACAAATTCCATTGGAAGTACTACTTCTAAGCCATACACCAATCTAAATTGTGTCATTCTAATAGTTACCTTCAAAGCTGTTCGGAACTACCAGAATGTTGAATCTAGCAACAGATCCCAATTTTTCTGATTATCATGAACTGATTTCATAAGAATCCTCAGTAAAATTTAATTGGTACTTTTCCCTTGACCACTTGCATATGGATGATAAGCTATAGACTTCTTGTGCATAATCAGATGTGTTCTTGTGATCTTAGAAATGACTTCATTAAGAAAATGAGCACCTCTATCACTCACCAATTCTATCCGAAACCCAAATTTGGTCATAATGTTGTGGTAGAGGAACTTTTCTACACTAGCTACCTTGTTGTCCTTAAGCACTACTACTTCCACCCACTTTTTGCAATAATTTGTTGCTACCAAAATATACCTATTCTGAGGTTGAGTAATAGGCTTGATAGGCTCAACAAAATCCATCCCCCATTTTTGAAATGGATTTAATGGCAAAAGTGGATGATGAGACATTCTATCTGAATTACTTAGTTGGCATGTTTTCTAACAAATAACATATCTGTTAATATATTTAGGTACTGATGTGTGTGAACACTCTAGGACCGCTGGGGCACTTTTTTCCCTCTTTAGGAGGTTTTTTTTCCCCCGGCTTGTATATATGCCTATTGCCCTAATGGGCTACTTATCTTTGTACATTCTCTAGTAATACATTCAGTATTGTGTGTTGTACTCCAAGCTTCTTCTCCTTGCTTGTGTTGTTCGCGTGCTTCCGTAGATTTCTATCTCCAACAATTGGTATCAGAGCAGGTGCTCGCTTCATCTAGGGCACCGTCGACACTCCTCCATTTGTAGTCTCAAAATCACACGAATTTTGGTGAGCATACTCAGCGTGTTTCCGAGATCAAAACAGCTTCACCTTGTGGTGCCAAAATCGTGATTTGAGCTCGTTTCAGCCTCCGAATGCACTATCCCAATGCTTGTGTAGGCTATTTCGTCTTTTTGTACCAAAGGTATATACTAGTTTCTGTTTGCCAGTATAAGCGTCTCAAAGTCTGCTACAGTCTAGCGGAATTCGTTTGGGCAGTTCTGTTCAACTTTTTGAGATACAGTCAATTTTTTGCATCAAGGTATTTTAGTCACCAGCCATGGTTGAAAGCAGTGATGTATTTCGTATGTTGGCTATTGAGGATAATTTGGATGGTACCAACTACCCATTGTGGGCTTATATGATGCGACATGTATTGGTTGCAAAAGGCATATTCCTGTTCGTGTTGCGGTTTTTGCTGCACCTACTGCAGAGCAGATTCGCAAGGATGGTAGAGATGCCTAGGCACATGCATTGATAGCTTTGTCTGTCAAACATGCCATTATTCCTCATATTCACTCTTGCAGAATAGCTAAGGATGCTAGGGATACACTTACCACATTGTATCAAGCTAGGAATGAGGCTCGTGTTGCTTACCTCCGAAAACAGATGGAGAGTGAGCACATGAATTAAGGTGATTCTATGGACAATTTCCTAACAAAGATCAAAGATTTGAAGGAACAATTGATTTCTGCTAATGAGGTTATACCAGATAGCTCACTTGTGTAGACCCTTCTGAATGGTCTTCCTGATTCATATTAGAGTTTTGCTTCTACTCTTTGGTTGATGATGAAAGGCAATATTAATGCCTTATCAGTTGAGGAGTTAGTCTCTATTCTGTTGCAGGAAGATCAGTCCAGGCAGAAGAGGTCCATTATGCGAGTTGCAGATCAAGCTTTCCTGGCTAGTGAGAAGCGCAAAGGAAAATGGAGCTCTTCAATTAGTAAGCAAAAATATGCTAATTCTGCATATTCGAAGAAGAAAGATAAAGATGAGAAGAAATCAGAAAAGTAGAATTTTTTTTGTAAGTACTATAAAGGGAATGATCATATCATAAAGAACTGTCCAAAACTGGCTGCTAAAGAGGCAAAGAAGAAAGAGGCTTGAATGGTTGTTGCAGAGGCCTCTACACCAAAAACAGAGTCTGCTAATCTTGTGCAAGAAAAAAGAATGGGCGTTTACTACTATCTACAGTTTTGAGACATCTTCTCATGAGCAGTGCATGTCTGCAGTAGACTCAGATGTTTGGTATTTTGACAGTTGGGCAACCAAACATATTACCTCGCAGCACAGTTTCTTTTCTTCACTCGAGCTTGCCCCTACACGGAATACTGTTACATGCACCAACAACTCCTCTCATCGTGTTATGGGAGTTGGTAAGATCATTTTGACTACTGCTAATGGTAGTTCTTTCACTTTGTTAGATGCTTTATTTGTGCCAGGGATCAAGAAGAACCTGTTATTAGTTTCTGCATTAGCCAAGATTGGCTTGGTTGTGAAATTTGTTGATGACAGGTGTACCGTTCATCATCTGTCAATGGCGATGTGATTATTGCTTCTGGCATTTTATGTCGTGGGCTGTATAAGCTCATAGACTATGAAAGATCTGTAAATGATTTGGCATGTGTAGTGAATGATTCTCAGGCTATGTCAGATGCAAAGCTTTGCATGCACGCTTTAGTCATCTGAATTTTGCTAGTTTGCTACGCCTGCAAAAATCTGAAATGGTGTCCTCTTTGCCCAAACTTGAGGCACCTGGAAAACTTGTTTGTGAAGGCTGTATTTTGGGTAAAATGCAGCATTCATCCTTTCCAAAAGATGGTTCAGTTCGGGCTACTCAGAAATTGCAGCTTGTACATAGTGATGTATGTGGTCCTATGTAGACACCTTCTTTTGGGAATTATCTTTAATTCGTGACTTTCATTGATGATTTTTCCAGGCATGCATGGGTATATCCATTGAAGGCAAAGTCGGAAGTGTTCATGTGCTTCAAACAATTTTTGGTTTTGGCTAAAAATCTGTCAGCATGTAAAATGAGCACCCACCATTCTGATCGAGGGAGGGAATATATGTCTTCTGATTTTAATGCATTTCTGGCTGAACGTGGGATAAAACACCTGTGTACAGTGTTGTATACACCTCAACAGAATGGAGTTGGTGAACAAAAGAACAGGTCACTCATGGAGACGGTGAGGTGTATGGTCAACAGTCAAGCTTTACCACATAGTTTTTGGCTTGAATCTGTCATGTGTGCATCATATATACTTAACACGTGTCCCACTAAAGCACTACAATCTATCACTCCATATGAGGCTTGGCATGATCGCAAGCCATCTGTTGCTCATCTGCGTGTTTTTGGTTGTTTGGCATATGCATTAGTGCCTAAAATACATCACAAAAAATGGATGATAAAGTAGTAAAATTTATTTTTGTTGGGCACAGTTCTGAAAGTAAAGGCTATCGTCTGTATCATCCACAGACTAAATGCATTCTGGTTAGCCGTGATGTTCTTTTTGTGGAAGATGGTATTCAGCCATTGCTTTCATATACTAAGGATACATCTGTTAGCTCCAGAGACATGTATGATACTTTGCTGCCTCTTTTTACAGGTGGAAAGTCTAGTGTTGGTCCTAATGAGGCAACTTCTCAGCCTTTGTAGGTTTCATGTGATGATGCAGATCATTCCATTTCTGATGCAGATTTACATGATGCACTAGTTGATGAGAGAGCTGATATTGAGGAGGCAAAAACTATGCCAAAATGGCTGGTGCAAACTTTGCATGACAGCAAATTAGATGCACCTCTCTCATATCGTACTCGTTCAGGCTCTCATAGTGCCTCTTTTGCATCAGATTGCTATGCTATGGCTGCATCTAGTCTCTGTGATGAGAAAAAAAAATTGGATGGATCTTATGCAATCTGAATATGATGCAATAATGAAGAATGGTACTTGGTCTTTATGTGACTTGCCTCCTGGCAAGAAGGCCATTGGCACTAAGTGGGTATACAAGCTGAAGCGTAAACCTGATGGTACAGTTGATAGGTATAAGGCTAGGCTTATTGCAAAGGGTTATGTTGCAAAGGGTTATGCACAAGAAAGAGGCATTGATTTTGATGAGACCTTTGCACCTACATGTCGTATGACTACTGTTCGAAGCATTTGTGCACTTGCAGCCCATCATGGTTGGAATGTACATCAGTTGGACATTAAAACTACATTTCTGAATGGTGACTTGCATGAAGAAGTGTATGTCTTTCAGCCCCGTGGCTTTGTGCAGAAAGCGCATGAAAACCAGGTGTGGAGGTTAAAGAACGCCTTATATGGTTTAAAGCAAGCACCATGTGCTTGGTATGAGAAGATACATGCCTATCTGATTGCACATGGTTTTGAGAACAGTCCGACTGAAAGCACCTTATATGTTAAGCGTGCTAATGATGTGCTTCTGATCATTGTTATCTATGTTGATGACATGCTGCTCATTGGTCCTATTGAGAACCATATTGCTAATTTTAAGGCTAATTTGCATGCCTCATTTGAGATGTCTGTTTTGGGGCATTTGCATCATTATTTGGGCATTCAGTTTATGCAATTTGATGGTGGAATGGCTTTGTGTCAAACGAAATATATTGACACATTATTGCAACATTTTGGCCTTGAAGACTGTAAGCCTATTGCCACTCCTATGGAGATGGGTTTACATTTGAGTCTTCATGATGTTGGAGATGCATTTGATGCTGTTCTCTATCAACAGGTTGTTGGATGCTTGATTTACTTATGCATTACTTGGCCAGATATTCAGTTTGCTATCTCACAGATGGGCATGTTTATTCATTTCCCAGGAGTCAAGCATTGGCAAGCGGTTAAGCGCATCTTTCGCTTCTTGAGTGGTACTCGGCTACTTGGGTTGTTTTATCCCAAGGGGGGGATCACTACCGCCAGATTTGCATACTTTTTCTGACTCTAATTGGGCTAGTTTCTATGACACTCGTGTGTCCACTAGTGGCTTTTGCTTCATGCTTGGTAGCTCGTGTATATCTTGGTTGAGCAAGAGGGAGCCTACTGTGGCCACTTCCAGTTGTGAAGCTGAGTATAGGGCAGCTTTCACAGCTACTATTGAGTGTGTGTGGCTCAAACGCCTTATGGCTAATTTGGGTGTTGGTCAGAATTCTGCCACCACCATCTTCACTAACAGTCAGAGCGCATTGGAAGTTGCGAGGAACCCTCTGTTCCATGCTTGCACTAAGCGCATTGAGGTGCATTATCACTATGTCAGGGAGAGGTTCTCTACTGGGGATTCAACTTGGTATATGTTCCCATGCAGGAGAACATTGCAGACCATTTCACGAAGGCTCTGCCCAGGGAGAAGTTTGAAGCTTTCCGCAAAGCTTTGGGCTTACTTCCTTTTGTGGAGTGAACCATATAGCTTGACACTTCCTTATACATGAGTGCCAGCTACTTGTTCACCGCATCACTGCTAGGGGGTTTGTTGATATATTTAGGTAGTGATGTGTTTGAACACTCTAGGACCACCGGGGCACTTTTTTCCCTCTTTAGGAGGTCGTTTTCCCCCGGCTTGTATATACGCCTATTGCCCTAATGGGCTACTTATCTTTGTACATTCTCTAGTAATACATTCAGTATTGTGTGTTGTACTCCAAGCTTCTTCTCCTTCCTTGTGTTGTTCGTGTGCTTTCGTAGACGTCTATCTCCAACAATATCTTTTCAAAAATTCATGAGCATCTTTTAATACCATAGGCCACCATAACCCAGCTTGCAAAACCTTTTTACTTGTAATATCCCATGATAGATATCCTCCTGCTACTCATGAATATGCTTCCTACAAAACCGTTGGTTGCTCAAAATCTCGTACACATCTTCTAATCACGTGATCCACCCTTTTTTGTACAATGCACCTTCTATGACCAAATATGGCCTACTTTTCAAAGGAAACTTCTTTGTTTGATGAGGTGTAAACTATTGATGCAATTCTCCATCTATTAAGAATGTTAATGATTCGTCATACCAAGAATCAGAGTCAGCAATCTAAGCATTAAATAACTCCATATCTAGTAACTCATCATTTACTCATATTGGTGCTTCCCTTGACTCTAATCTATTGAAATAATGTGCCATTGCATGGTGTATGAACAATGAAAAAAATCAAATTCCTATAATAGAAGCATCCATCTTACCAATCTTGTTGTTAATAGAGGCTTCTTGATCAGATATACCAAAGCCTAGTTGTCTACATGAAAAACCACTTTACTAACCAACAAATAACACTTGAATTTATTTAGCGCATATACCATTGCTAATGCCTCAGGTTGAGTAATAAACCTATACTCTACTCCCATAATAAACTGGTCTATACCATCCTCTTTCCTTTTGCTACATCAACACTGCTCCTACTGCTACATCCAATGCATCTGCAAAGATGTGAAAGGGTAAAGACCGATATGGAGGCTTCAAAGTTGGTGTGGATAGAAACCATCTAATTTAATAACTGAGAAGCCTTCTCTTGAGCTTCAACCCACACAAAGGGAACATCTTTCTTGTTAAATGTGTCAAAGGTAATGCAATATTAGCCAAGTACCTCAATTATCTAGCATGCCACTTGCTTTACCCAACAAACCTCATTACATTTGTCGGAGCTTTCGGTATCCTAATGGCTTCAATTTTCTTGATGTCAATATCCATCCCCTCTTATGAAATGACATGGCCCAATAAGATATTGCTCTTCACTACAATGACACTCTTGAACAGATTCAACACCATTCTGATTTTTTTGCATCTGTCAAAACAAGATTTCAAGCGGAGTAGGTGTTCTATCTTCTTTCCAAATACCGAGAACTCCAAATTCTATAATTAGTGCAGTTTTGTGTTGATCCTCCTCAACAATGCGAATCTGATTATAGCTAGAAAATCCATCTAGAAAGCTATACATTTCATGTCCAACTACTACATCCAATACCGCAGTACAAAATGACATTGAAAAAGGATCTATAATTGTTGCTACATTTAATTCTCTATAACGCACGCAAATCCTCAACTTCCCATTCTTCTTTGGAACAACAATAATAGGAGATAACCATGTTATGTGATTAATTGTTTTGATGAATCCAACTACTGATAACTTATCAATTTCCTCCTTAACCTGTTTTGTAAAATTAGGATTCATGTAATACCTTTGTTACTCAACTAGAACTGCATCTTTCTTTAGCTTAATCCGATGTTGATATAGATCTGGGTCTATGCCTTTTACTTGTGAGTAATCCAATGGAAACACATCAATGTAATCCTTCAACAAACAAATCACATCTTCCAAGAACTGGGCTTCAAATTCTTTGCTTACTCTCACCATCTTTGGTTCAGCATTATTTCCCAAATTAACTTCCTAAATATCATCTTCCTTTACTCTACTTGAGATTGCATATTTTTGTTCGTATATTTTCTCAGCCAAACTAATGACCTCCTTTTCTTTCTGCTCCAACCTTTGCTGAGTTAGAATTTTGAGATTTTGCTAAAACATTTATCTCAATTGTGTGCCTTCCATTATGTCACCTAAAGCTGGTTGATTACTAGTTCCCAAAAGTTCCTCTTCTCTTGATAATACTCCCTCCATGTCTACTTCTAATATTGGGACCACTGTTGGATTTTCCTTAAGAAATTCCTCCTCTTCATCATCTTCAATCTCATCTGCTAAAATAATAGTCTGAGCCATCAGTGCTTTCTCTCTTATTGACATATTTCTTCTTCCTCTCATTGGTATTGTGACCTGTTTTTTACACTTCGTGCTCACAACCACATTTCTAATCTTGTTTTACTTTAGCTAACTTGAACCATGGTCTCCCTAAAAACATTTCATATGGATAAGTAGATTCAGACATTCGAATTACAACAAAACTAACCATGAATGCCATTCCTGCAATTACTATCTACTACTAGTTTAGAATGCCCAAAGGTTGGACTCTCATTTGATATGCCATCTTTACTTGAAAAGGTGCTAGAGCCAAAGCCCCATTCACCATTTCTTTAAATATATGTTCAAGTAATATATTCACTTGTGAACCACCATCTAACAAAACCTCCTCAAACCATCTTTGCTTATACTACACCTGAATTACTAGTACTGCAAAGTCCACATCATCTAGAAAAATACTATTGGTTGATGTTGAAGGTATCTGTGTAGCTGCTGGTTCTGATGGTTGACCAACCAGCCTTTTCATCAATTTTTCTCTAAAAGCAAGTACTAAGGATAACAACTAATCCAAGGATAACTGCAAAGGAAAATTAATTATTACCTCAACCTAGTCATTATCCAAGTCCATCTTCGTCTTCATTTTATCATCCTTCTTTGTGCTATGCATAGATATTCCATCATCATCTTCCTAGGATAAAATCTAAAATTTTACTTGCTTCTGCTGATCCTGCTAGATCTATTTTTGCACTTGGTCCCGAATCTATCTTTGCTCCTGCCAATCCATAGGAACTTACTCTTTGACCTTGTAACTTCCAAATCATCCACATCCTTGACCAAAGTGCATTGCTTACAACCACAATTCCATTTATTTTCATGATCCTGATTTTCAGTTTCTGATGTACTTGCACCTGGATCATTACGAGATTGCTGATCTCATAAATCTATTACTATGACATTCGCTTGAGTAGCTTGTTAAGCTTGTTGCTGCTAGTGCCCTTATTGGTTATTCTAATTATAATGAACAACCGGTATAATGGAGAGTATTAATCTCCAAAAGAACAATCTATCCTTGATGTTAGAGCACCTCTATATCAAGAATAACTCAAAACCTCTAGCAATTTGGAGGATCAATGCCAAACTATCAAGATTTATATTAACTGTGAAGAGAGTTATTATTAAGAAAAGTCTACTACAGATAACTGACTTATTGATTGATAAAATGTGTAGAGTTTCTAATGAAACTTTGTATAAGGTGTTTACTAATAATTGCACACTTTCTCCAAGTTAAATCATCTCAAAAGATTCAGTAGATCTTGAGAAATGATCCAAACATTTCACATATGTCTAAAACTGTACTTCTCTACAGTTGACTTTGACACCTATAACTTTTAATGCATAGTTCTCTCAAACTATAACCCATTTATTCAAATGCTTTTAGCCATAGTTAGCTTATCTTCCAACTTAAAGAATGAGTGCTTGCTTCCTCAAAACTTTACACTGTGGAAGGAGAACTGACCAAAACATTAGGATCAACTTTTGCACCTATTGCAACTTCACTTCTTCACATTTACACATGTAAATGTTCCTACTCTCAATTCTCTCAGCCTGATCACAATAAGGATTTGAAACCTTGTACAGAGGTTAATCAACTATAGGCTTAGACTAGTACAAAAACATTTCATAAAAGATTAGACAGAGAAGGAGTACTGAGCAAAAGATCGGCCACAATTTTTCTTCTTCTATGAAAAATTTTATATCTAGATAAGAGAGAAATCTTCCTCACTTCTAAAATGTCTAATGACTCTTACAACTTCTATTTCTTCTCATATCATGCTCTGTCATACTTGCCTCAACTTTTTACTTGTATATATAGGCAAAAAAACAATGATTAGTAGTTCAATTTAAGACCTTCCACACCATCATATTTGCTCTTTTTCATGTATACCAAAAAAAGTACAATTCTAAGAAATTCTTATTCTTAGTTAAGTCAAGGAGTTTAACACTCACTTATTCAAAGGATGATCAAGTTAAACTTCGGTCATACAATGCACGCAAGGTGCTTTATGAGAATCTCTAGTGAATACATGAGAACTCAAGACGATTGATTAGTTCAACTATAAAGAAGTGATCAAAATTTGTGACATCATTAAACTAAAACTAGTTTTGGACTGACATTCATACTTTAGAATCTTTATTGAAACATGAGATAATAACTCCAAAAGATACAATTCCTTTGAATTTCAATTAGATAATGTCACGAACCTTTATCTCGTCATGAGACAAAACATCCAATTTCAAGAGTTTTTAATAACACCATTCTTTATGATTGGTCAAAATCTTAACATTCATCTTTGAAACTCAAAGCCGTCTGGCATTCGTATTATGATGCATAAATCAAAAGGAACATAATAAAATCTTCCTCTCAAATTGAATACAATACCTTTATCAGAGAAAGAAATCTTTCTTTCGCATAGAGTGCAAGAAGTGTTCAGAGTTATATGTGTTAAATCTTTTACATATAGACCTTCTTTTGATTTATTTTCATTCACGTTTCAACTCAAGAACTTTTGTCAGCCTTTCTTATTAACAGTTATTGCGTGATAATTATACCTTTAATATGAATACATACAGCGTGTGATTTATAAACCTTGCTACAGGATATAGTATACGATGGAGAAATAAGCGATAAAAAAAAAACCTGAAACGGTTCTTCTATTTGTGTAGATACAAATGTGAAATAAAATATTTTGTCTATCCACTTGCGTAAGAGGTACGTTAGCGCCAAAAGGTGTTACAACAGAAGAATCTGTGTGAAAACCAAGATTGATCTTTACTTTAAGTATCTGTTCTTAGAAAAAAGAAAAACCTTCAAAAATATGCAACTATATGCACAGTGTTCAAAAAGTAAATCCGAGTCGCTTTCATGTTTTCATCAAATTCCATTGTTATTGAGGATATTCGTCTACGATCAGAGATTTTAGATAATCTCTAATCCAGTATTGAATAGTCTTTGAGCGGTTTCTGAATATTCAAATTCATGAGCTATCATCCTTCGCCATCTGTGCAAAACTCTCTTAGACAATCATCGAACTTTCTTAGAATTGCTCATGGTTTGCAGGAGAGGGGCATGGCCTTTGTATATGCGAGTCAAAACTTGGAAGCTATGTAGAAACATATATCAATATGCCAATAAAGCATGAATCCTAAAACAAGATTAAATCCTAAATCACATCATCTCAAGCTTGACATCTGCATGAAATTCACTAATATTTATATGAAATCTTGAATGCATTAATCAGATTGATAAAGACAAAGTACTATCAAATCAACTAATAAACACTATATATAGCATCTTGTAAAACACACACTTCCAATCAAATTATTCACGTAGAGTGACTACCCAGAGACTTCGCAACTCTCTTTGCAATCAAGAACTACAAGAAATTTATCAATACAGAACGTATGATCTTAGCTCGAATCACTTTCAATAGTAGTAAATATCAAAATCTTCACGTTGTATCGAGGATATGTGGTCGGCCCTTTTAGCTTGCCAAAGGATGTATTGGACACCCTATGTACCTTGGAAGATCACTCTCAAAACATGAATCAAAACAATTAGATAAGAGTTGATCTAAGAGTAAAAAACTTGTTATTTTTGTTCCTATATTTGTTTGATATTTCGAACAATTCTCTGAGCACAACAAAAATTGGCTTAATTCATTTTGGGGAACTCTAATTAACTTAGTAAGCTAACAATCATGAGTGATTCCATCAAAAATGAGGGAGTACATGCAGAGAAAGGAGTTTAGTAAGTCATAGCTCCATCCCAACATTAATGGGCTGCAACAATCATCAGAATAGTGAGCAAAGATATGCTAATATCTGACAATCCTAAGAAGCAATGCTAATGAATCTTTGTAGGATTATAATAGACGGTATGCTAATTCTTTCATCATTTAAATCATGGCAAATGATCAACTACACATTGAGAAAAAGCTCTAAGAAAAATCAATGTTTTGATGGAGTACTAACAAATAAGTAAAATGAGAATATAATGATCATATATGTATTAGAACATGTATAAATACAATGTCATTGGCAACCATAAATTGCTCAATGTGTGAGAGGTGGATGAGTTATGAGATGAGCTCTCGCTTCACAATACAACTGACTGAAAGTGATCTCATGGACTCAAGATAATATGAGGGTCTTTTGATCCCCTTTTTATAATCATGTTTGGAGCCAAGGTTTGAATTCAAATTCAAACTTGTACTTGAAAGGTGAACCCTAAAGTGTAGGATAGATTCCCTCATCACTCAACAACTGATTGATTCGTGATTTTAGAGCTTCCTACAATTATGCTTGAGATCAGAAGGAGGATTCAACCTTGATTATGAATGCAACTTGTGAAAGATAAAGTGAAGACCAAAGAGTTTTCTACATTGACTCAAGGTGTAGAAATCACTTGAGTGGTAATATAGCATTGATGATTGATTTGGAGAATAAGGTAACTAATCATGTAGTTCAAACAGGTGATAATACAAAGCTCAATGTGAAGTCAATTGGATCATTGAAAGCCAAGGATGGAAGTACTCTTCTAAGTAAGGTCTTGTACGTTCCTACAATTCCAAAGAATTTGATAAGTGTGGGGCAAATTGTTGAAAAAGTTTATGAAGTAAGGTTCACTAATGATGGAGTTTTTGTGGAAGACCCTAGCAATGGGTATAAACAAATTGTTTCAAGCAAGAAAGAAGGAAGGCTCTTCAGATTGAAGATTCAAGGTAATGTTGGTCATGCCTTGTTTACTTATGGAGGACATAAGATCTCTAAGTTAGATATCTCGCACAAAAGGCTTGGACATTTCAATGAAAGAGGTATTAAGGATATGGTTAACAGTGGTTCAGTGCTTGGATTGCCTAATGTTGCAGGTCAACATATGACATACAAATGTGAGGCATGTCAATTACGTAAGGCTCATAAGAAATCATATTCTAAGCATTATTTCATGTATTCAGAGAAGCTTGAGTTGGTACACACAAATGTGTGGGGACCATCAAAGGATTTCAGTATTAATGGCTCAAGATATTATGTGATTTATGTTGATGATGCTACCAGGTGGATTACTATCTATGTGATCAAAGATAAATCAAAGGTATTTAATACATTCAAACATTATCATGTATATGTAGAAAGAATTACAGGTCAAAAGTTGAAGAGACTAAGGTCAGATGGAGGGGGAGAGTATTTCTCTAATGAGTTCAGTGATTACTATGGAATGCAGCTATAAAAAGCAAAGTTACTTGCAAATACTCTCCTCAACAAAATGGTGTAGCAGAAAGGAGAAATAGAACTCTTCTTGAGTTTGCAAGATCAATGATGAAGGAGAAAAATTGTCGAAATTATTTGTGGGCTGAGACTGTAAATATAGCTACATATTTGGTTCATGTGTTACCATGTAAAGCTTTGCAGGGTATGACACCATATGAGGCATGGTGGGGTAAGAGACCTACCTTAGATCATTGCAAAGTGTTTGGATGTTTGGCTTATGCAAATGTGCCATCTCACTTGAGGTATGAATTGGAACCTAAAGCTCAAAAGTATGTGTTCATTGGATATGATGATAAACAAATGGGATATAGGTTGTGGAGTCTAGTCACAAAGCAATTCCTTGTATCAAAGGATGTTACATTTTATGAGCAAGGTACTTGGTATGTAGGTACAATCAATAATCATGCAGGTGATGAAGAAGTTTTGAATCAAAAGAAAGGTAAATCAAAGGTTTAGATATTTGATGAAGAAGAGAACAATGAAGTACAAGCTAAAGTTGAAGAAGTGTCAAGGTGTGATCCAGAATGTGATGAGCCAGAAACTTCAAGAAGTGGAGAACTCAGAAGTTCATCAAGACACAAATGACAACCTACAAGGTATAGCTATGAGACTTCGTTTTTCACTACTAAAGATTATGCTTACATGGTTAAAGCAGATGAAGATCCTTCTGCATATGAAGAGGCAAAAGGTAAGGAAAATTGGGAGAAAGCTATGCAAGAAGAGTATGATGCATTGATGAAGAATGAGACATGGGATTTGGTTCCTAAACCAAATAGTCAGAAGAGTATTGGATGCAAGTTAAAGCTAGACTTGTCTGAAAGGGTTTGCTCAGACATATGGTATAGACTATGATGAGACCTATAGTCTTGTGGAAAAGATGACAACCATCACGACACTGATAGCCAATGCTACATGTAAAGGTTGGAGATTATGTCAATTAGATGTGCAGAATGCTTTTCTTAATGGTTATATTTCAGATGATGTTTTCATGGAGCAACCACAAGAGTTCAGAAATAAAAGATATTCAAGATATGTATGCAAGCTCAAGAGAGCTTTGTATGGTTTGAAGCAGGCCCCAACGGCATGGAATTATGGACTTGTGAATTTCCTGAAGGATCTTGGTTTCCAAGTATCTAAAGCAGATAGTAGCTTTCTTGTCAAAGCAAGTGATGATGGATTTATTTACATGTGCATATATGTTGAGACATAATTCTTAGAGGTACAGATGAGAAAGGAATTCAAAGCCTTAAGAAGTAAATGGAGAAAGAGTGTAAGATCAGTGACTTGGGATACTTGTCATATTTCTTGGGCATGGAGACCTCATATACTCAACAAGGAGTGTATGTGACTCAAGAGAGGTATTTGAAGAACTTGTTGATCAAGTTTAAAATGGAAGATTGTAGGGTAGCACTTACTCCAATGGAGGAGAATAATAAATGGAGCAGATATGGAGGAGAAGAACTCAAGGACATGAACCTATATCAAAGTTTGTTTGGTAGTCTAATCTATTCTACATTAACTAGGCTTTCCTGAAAGATATTCGTTGTGAGCGAGTCATGAGCAAAACATGAGACTTACTCTCTATTGTTTAGCATTTTTTGGTTAGAATCATTTTTCTATTTATCGAACAAAGATTTGCTAGAAATATGAGCATTACGTAGAAACAAAGCAAATAAGACGATTGTTCTAGTATACTTCAAATAATGATGAATTGGACGGAGTATAGAGCTTATTGCAGCCGCATTTTTTTCCATATTCATTATGTCAAATGAATCTGTACACACATAACTTGATATAGATGTTATTTAGTGGTGATACTGCCTTATATTTTGAGATTGATGAACTCGACGATGCAAGTTTTCAGGACCAATGGGATGTCAAATACAGTGAATGCCTAGGAAAGTTACGCCCATCTAAAGACAAACTTTAGAGATTTGAGAAACCAGACAACAGAAGTATAGTTTTGTTGCTGATAGAAAAACAAGGATCTTTATAATTTTATGCGCTTTGTATTTTATGTGAAGATAGCTGAGGAGTTTTGGACTTACTGGCAAAGTGAATCTTGCGCGTTTATCATGGAGAATTGTAGTGGCTTTGAGAGTGTTTTTTTCTATCTTTGCATAGTTTTTCATATGTGTGTGCCATGGCTTCGATTCTTTTATAAATTCCATGAATGGATGTTAACAAATTTACTTGCTAGGCTCATTGATGTCTTTAGTTTGTCAAGGTTCAAAGTGTGACTTTGGAATTACTTTCACGTTCTTCGTGTATAAACATTCAAACTTATAAGTTGAAACTTTCCTACATGAAACCTTTCTCGAGTTAAAGGATAGAGAGTGTCATGAAATATATGAACACACACCTTGAAACTCTCACATAATCGTGTAAATGCTCACTTTGGAATTCATCATTAATAAGAGGCTGTTCATATTATTACTCTTTCTATATACTGTTTGACAATGTGTTTCATTTGAAATATGTTTGACAAAATAATTCTTAATGTTCAGGATGATACTTAAAATATGTGATGATAAATGTTGATGATTTCTAACTTATATTTGACTTCCTACATCCATCTTGAGATCATTGTGCCAATAAATAGAAAGCATACTCGTTTGACTTCCCTTTAAGCATGCCACGTGCATCGTAGCATAGAAACACCAACAGTTGTGCGGATCCATAAAGCAAGATGGTTTGTGTCGACATAGGTGAACCCGATGTGAAACTTTATGGCCCTCAACGACTCAAGTGATTGCTTTGATTTCATCTGGAAATTGACTTGAGTTGACCGTTGTCTTGAGAGACTTGAGGATGAGAGTTTGAGTGCTTGAAAATGGAGTTTGATTGGGAGTTTGATTTTGACCAAGATTTCACCATGATGGAGGCTATATGGTTAGATCCAGGAATTTGTTCATATCAATCAGAGTGAAGACTCCTAAAATTTGAAGCCCAACAAAAGAAAAAGTGTGATAAATAGGGAAAAGAAAGGAGCAATGTTAGTCTATTGTAAGGAAGTTTCTATGCTTTCGCCCTCCTTTCCACGAACCTCGATGAAATACCTAGTGAAGCCAATGTGAAACATTATGGCCCTTAGTGACTCAAATGATTGCTTTGGGTTCACATTGAAATTGACTTGAGTTGACCATTAGATTGAGAGACTTGACGATGAGAGTTCGAGTGCTTTACAATGGACTTTGATTGGGACTTTGGTTTTGACCAAGATTTGACCATGATGGAGGCTATATGGTTAGGTCCAAGAATCTAATCATATCAATAAGACTCCTAAAATTTGAAGCCCAACAACAAAAAAAAGTGTGATAAATAGGGAAGAGAAAGGAGCAATGTTAGCCTATTGTAAGGAAAGTTCTATTCTTTCTCCATCCTTTCCATGAACCTCAATGACAACATTTTGGCATTACTTACTAGGAATGTTGTTTACTTTCCATGTGGATCATAGTGCCCTTTTGTACTTGGTAAAACAACAGAGTTTGGTAGGACAATTGGCCACATGGATCCTCTTGCTTCATGAATTTGAATATGATATCATCGATTGTCCTAGATTAAGCCATGCCATAGCTGACATTTTGTCAAGAATTGATCATCGAGAACCACTAGCGGGAGTAGATGATGCTCTTCTGGATGATGGTGTCTTTGTGGTGGCAGAAGTTGATATATGATCATTCAAAGTACACTTTTCTGAGTGAACATAACACAGATGAAGACATATGTGATCAATAATGTAATAAATTATAGAACAATGTTATACATGATCATTGGTATAAATATGATGACTAATGATGGTGAGAAGAGTAGGCTATGGTGTAAGCCACTCAATCTCTACAAATGATCATCAATAAGCTCAGTAATGGGGGCACAAAAGCCGCAAGATTACAACCTCTTTTTATAAGTGATTTACCTCTAGTGTTTGAATTTGAATTCAAATAGAGGCTCCTCCTAAAAGTACTCCGCTAAGTTAGGAGTGACTTTACCAAATGTGATTCGTAGCTTTTAGATCTCCAAATGCCACGAGATGAATGGGATTACAATATTCTCTCAAAAGCTTTATCTTTTACAAGACTTAAATGATCTAACTTTACGGGGAATGGTTCATGTGATCCATCAAATGGTCTCACATATCTTCTTCTATGGCTAGCCAAATGTGAAGGCTTGGATTTGCACCAATAGCTCCCCCTCAAGAAAAACATATTGGCTTGCCGAAGGAAAGATAACCAGAAGGACTCCTCCTGTTATGCTTGCAACCTGCCCAATCTGAATCTGAGTATAGCTTGATGTCTAAATCTGAAGTGTATGGAAAGTATAAACCTTGATTTTGAGTACCCTTGAGATACTTCAATCTCCTCTTGGCAGCATCGAAGTGAGCTGTTCTAGGTTTGTGCATGAATTGACTTAAGACAGTTACTCCATAGGCTATGTCAATCCTTGTCAATGTTGCATAGTTTAAACTTCCAACTATGCTTTTATATCCTGCAATGTCTTCAAGAAAATAACCTTCATGAGCACTCAATTTATGATTTAGCAATCTTGGCATTCTCCAAGTGGAATTTCTTCAAGATTTCCTGCACATACTTTTTTGAGTAATGTAAATTTGAGAATTTGTGTAGACCAATTCAAATCCAAGAAAGTATTTTAGAAACCCTAGGTCACGGATTTTGAACTCCTCCATCATTTGGTTCTTGAACTGTTTGATGCCATTGGCATCACCACCTGTAAGTATGATGCCATTAACATACGCACATAAATATATCATCTCTCAGTTACTTCTCTTGACAAACAGAGAAGATTCTACCTTGCTCATGATGAATCCTTGATCTTGAAGGTAGGTGGTCAACCTATGATTCCACACCCTAGGTGCCTGCTTCAAACCATAAAGAGCTTTGTTTAATTTGCATACATAATTAACCTTGCTTGGGTCTTCATAGATAGAAGAATGAGCCATGTAAACCTCCTCTGAAATCCATCCATTGAGAAAAGCATTTTTCATATCCAATTGATACATATTCCAATTCCTAGATGTAGGTATACTTACCAATACTCTGATGGTTGGCATTTTAGCCATAGGTGAGAATGTTTCTTCATAATCAACTCCTTCAGTTTGTGCAAAACCCTTAGCCACAAGTCTAGCTTTATACCTATTTATGCATCCATCTGAGTTTCTCTTGATTTTGTAAATCCATCTAGAACCAATTACCTTCATTGATGCCTTCCTTGGTACTAACTCCCAAGTATAAGTCTCTTGGAGTGCTTCTACTTCTTCATCCATAGCTTCCTTCCATTCTACCTTGGTCTTTGCATCTTCATATCAAGTTGGTTCTTCAAGTGATAAATGCTTAGCAAGATAAATTGAACGCTTAGTAACTCATGAAGTATCATACCCATATCTGATTGGTTTCTTACTCTCCCTTTGTGATCTCCTTAGATTTTGTTTGGATGATTTAGTTTAGTCTTCCAACCTCTTCATCTTGGCCGTACCCTTTGATTTCCATGGCTTCAATTCTTCTAGGTTGATGATGTCCTCGTCATTGGATTTGATGTCTTCAATTTGGCCTCGCTTCTCGTTGATGAGGCTTGGAAACTCATCTTCCAAGTCATATGGCAACATGACCTTCCTTCATTCAATTTCCAACCAAGAGTCATTCTTACCAAACATAACATCTCTACTAACCATAAAGCCCTTGTTGGATGGATTATAAAACATGTATCCTTTCTGATTTAAATCATACCCTATGAAGATGCACTTCTGTGCCTTAGGGTCTAGCTTACCTCTAATCTGAGATGGAGCATGCACATAAGTGTTGGTGCAAAGTGCAAGCCTACACATTTGGCTAGAAGTTCATGAACAAATGAAGCTCCATGCAAACCATTGCTATGAAGACTTTACCTTTTAGCATTTGTAAAATCTTATTTAACTTGAAAGAATATTGGGAGCTACCTAGAAACTCGTGGAGTTTGTTAGATGGAAAAGTCACGAACTTTATGTTGGAGAGAATAACTCCTAGATTGGTGGATTACTTCTAGAGAGAGCCAAAAGTTGAATTTAAATTCAAATTTTAATGTATCACTTATAAAAGTGTCTTGTAAGAAGTCACGGTCAAAAGTGAGTCTATTTTCGAGTTATCCATTGCCATATTGTAAGAGAGTGAGTTCTACATTGTAACCTACACTACTCACCATCATTAGGGTATGATTGTCAAGCCTATGATCTTGTACAACATTGTTCATTAATACAATAGATCTACATTGCCCATCTATAATCTCTCTATCATAGTCATTCATAACGGTCAATTTATATTGCTCATATCTCAGTCATTGGTTCTCCATTTTCAATGTTCTATAGCTTGTTTGAATCAACTCCAAGTTCTCTACGTGCTCACAATGTTTGAGGGAAATCCATTTAGCCAATTTGGAGAAAATCATGTCGAGGCCCTAACTCGTCAAACTCTATAGAGGTACTTAAAAATCGGGGGTAATGATTCAATTACTAAATTGATTGCTATGTGTATAGTGCATCATTTTAAGTGATTCTACCTGGAATCATTAGCTTACTAAGCTAGTTAGATATTTCTAAAAGGAAGTTTTTTAATTCCTACTATATTGGAAGCATTGAGCATAATAAGTAGCAGGTGTGTGAACAAAAATAGAAGGTTTTCATTGATCCTTCAACTTGGAAGTAGTATGTTTTGGTTCAATCTTCTCTCACTCCATTTCCAAAGTACATAGGCACTTATTTAGTGTCATTGGAAAGCTAAGAGGGCCTAAAACACAACTCTGAACCTACAAGGGCCTGGTACAAAGAAGGATTTGGAAGTACCTACTCATTTCTCGGAGTGTCCATCCATCTATCCCAACAGTTGTATCAGAGCAAAGCTAAGGTAAAATGGGAGATGGTTTTCCTTCTTTCATTGATAAATTGGAGATGAAAAACTACCAAGCATGGCCCTTGAGGATGAAGACATACTTGCAAGGAATGAGCCTTTATGGATACATCTCAGGAGATTAGGAGATGCCTATATTCATAACTAAAGGACAACCTACAAGTGAGGAGATGAAAGACTCAACATATGGTGTGCCAAGGATGCATTAGCAAGGTCTTACTTACTTAACGCAATCTCTGATTTTCTTCTTCCACATATTAGGAACTGTAGGCCATCCCAAGAGACTTGGGAAACATTTTCTTCATATTTCTCTTCCAACACAAGGCCTAGGAAGAACCAATTGTGGATTGAGTTTACCACTCAAAGAAAGCAACCCAAGCAAGGCATCTCAGAGTATGTGACCAAAGTCAAAGATGTAGTAGATGAATTGGCAAGCATAGGAGAAGAAATTGAAGAGGACCTGCTTGTAAGACAAGTGATCAATGGTATTAAAGCTGATGAAAATGGAAGAGCTTCACAACTGTCGTGGACTTTTACATGGATATGCAGATTCTAGACCTTACCACACTCATGGGGCAACTATTTACCCATAAATCCAAGCTCAACAAGAATGGGGATTCATCAAGAGGTAATAGCTCATCTGCCCTATACACTGATAAAAGTAAGTCCAAAGAGAGAGGGAAGAACAAAAAGGTTGAAGATGAAGGAACTACCTCCCAAGCCAAATGTGCACGGAGAGGTAGAACCTCAAGAGGAAGGGGTAGAGGAGGAAAGCAATGTAGGGGGAGACCCTATAACTCCTCACCATGTAATAATTTTGGATTGTCAAATCATACTACAGATGAGTGTTACAGGAACTTCAAGAATCATAGAGGTAGAGGATATCAAAGAGGTGGATATATACAATCAAGAGGAATATTTAATCACCATCAAGGATACAATAACAACTACAACAACAACTACAATAGCAGCTACCAAGGAGGTTACACATCAAGGAAGGATTACAACAACTACACATAGGATCAAGAAGATTCTCTTCTGATTATGAACATGAGTTAAAAACTAGGTATAAATGATGACCATCTCTTCTACATTGACTCAGGATGCTCAAACCATGTGGTAGGCAATGTACCTCTTCTCTCTGACCTTCAGCAACCAAAGGGTAAGCATCAAGTACAAGCAGGTGATGACACCAACCACTCAGTGATTAAAGTAGGAAATGTTAAGACCTTAGATGGAAACAAGAATCCATTGAGTAGGGTTTTATATGTACCTACAATTACCAAGAATTTGATGAGTGTTGGATAAATTGTGGAAAAGGGATTGTAGGTCAGGTTCAACCAATATGGAGCATTTGTGGAGGATTCCCAATAGGGATTCGAGAGAATTTCCAAAGGAGAAAAGACAGGTAGATTATTCACTTTTGACTTGAAGATACAAGGAATATTGCACCTTATAGTTACAAAGATCAAACACTCTCAGAGCTTGAAATTTGGCACGAGATTAGGACATGTTGGTGAAAGAACTTTCAAACAAATGTAGAGACCAATGTGTGCTTGGGATACCTAATGTATCCAAGCAACACATGATTTATAAATGTGGTACTTGTTAGTTTGGAAAATCTCACAGGTTACCCTTCTCGAGGAAAGGCTACATGCATGAGGACTACCTAGAGCTTGTCCATATAAATGTATAGGGAACAAGTAAGGATCCCTCAATTTCTGTATCAAGGTATTATGTATCTTTCATTGATGATTACAGTAGGTGGACTGTATTGTACTTTATGAAGAACAAAGATGAAGTATCCATTTGCTTTAAAAAGTATGTTGCACTTGTGGAAAACCAAAGAGGGAGAAACCTAAAGAGATTAAGGTGAGATGGAGGAGGTGAGTACTTCTCAAATGAGTTTGATGCATTCTTGCAGGACAGAGGAATCAATAGAGAAATTACAACAAGGTATACCCCTGAGCAAGATGGGGTGGCAGAGAGGAGAAATAGATTAATTGTTGAAACAGCTAGGTCAATGTCAAATGAAAAAAAATTACCTAATTACTTGTGGGCAGAGAGTGTATCTACTTACACTTATCTTTTGAATAGGTTTCCATCCAAATCTCTTGATGGGATAATCCCATATGAAGCATGGCATGGTAGAAGACCTTCACTTGATCATTGTAGGATCTTTGGATGTGTAGCTTATGTGCACATCCCTTATCAGATAAGAGGTAAGCTAGACCCTAAGGCAGAGAAGTGCATCTTCATAGGGTATGACTTGAATAAAAAAGGATACAGGTTCTAGAACCCTTCAAACAAAGGATTCATGGTCAATAGAGATGTTGTCTTTGATGAGAATGACTCTTGGTTTGATAGTGAATGCAGGAAAGTAAAACTACCTTATGACTTGGAAGAGGAGTTTCCAAGCCTCACTAAGGAGGAGCCTACTCAGAATGCACTACAAAAGATTGATGGTATACCGAGGTTTTTACCGAGGAAAATGAACGCGGCTTTATTTTCCGCGATGCCCGTGTAAAGGTCGGTTTCCGCGTCGGTACCAAAGAGTCGGGATAGGCTTCGGTCTAGACATCACTAAAAGCGTCGGTATATGCGTCGGTATAAATATCGGTATATGCGTCAGTAACTGGTTTTTGCTGCATTGCCTCTTGGGTGTACCGACGGTTATTCCGATGACACTACTGGGAGTACCGTCGCTTATATCGACGACCATACCTGCAAAATTGTTTTTGGGCAGAATGTTTTGTGTTTTGCTACAGCAACATTACCATGATGTTGCTGAACAAAAGACAATACACTCTGCCCAAAAAAAACTGAGTACATGTGATGTGTACTCTAATGAAAACCGAAATATGATTTCATGAAATAGAGTATTATTGTACACAAAAGAGATCGATAATCGGAATGAACAATGAACCATGTACAAAAGAAGTTATATATTTCAATAATGAAGCATGTACAAGAGTGTGGCAAACCACTGTCATATATGACGCTTTTACAAAATGTGGCAAAGCAATGTATTGCCATATGGAAATCAAATACAAAATATTGCTCTTCCACTGCCATACACATGCAAAGAACGTTCCATATCAACAGTCCTGCAACAAAGTACATTAATGGAATGAGATAAATTCACATGAAAATTACAAACAAATAAAAACCAAGTTTATAAATTAATTACCTCATCGCAAACGCTCCCATGAAACTACCGCACCGCGTCCCTCCAAGTCCTACAATAGTGCAGTCAACCCATGACTATATCCATAAGACTCCTTCAATCGTGTTGGAGGACGACCCATTGCCAGCTCCTGAAACAAATATAAAAAGTTAAGAGAAATATATATGAGAAATTTAACACAAATAAATTCAATAAATGAAATGGTACTTACAAACTCATGACTCATCGTGTCATATCCGCCGCTGCCCAAATGTGACGGTCCAATCGTGTCTAGATGTGTGGCTGCGGCATTTCGTTGCTGGTGATATCGATCAGGAGTCTGCTGTTGCTCATCACGAATCATGTCCCACTCCTTAGCATCTAACCACACAAGCTTTGGTAAGCCTTCTCTTAATGCATCACGAGCCTCGGATCGTCGATGCGACATTACCTCACGTGTGGTATGCAGAATCCACTCTGAACTGACAATCGACTGTCCATCGGCTGGTCGAAACTCCTGGTAAATCGTCTGTGTGATATAATTCTTCCGATCTTTATCCTGTTCACTCCATTTCCGCATACATCACCGGAGCTCCATCTTGGATACTATATACCTTGGAGTCATCATGGTGATGAGCACCCCAAGGTGTACATGGTGTACTGCGTGGTGTATTGCGTGGTGTACTGCATGGCGTACCTACATTGGAGGTACTCGTCCTAGGAGTAGAAGCGGGCGACACAACGTCCATCGCACTGCCTCCACAACAACCGCCTCATCCGCCTCCAGACCTACCTGTAGATCCACTCCTAGAACCTCCTGCTCCAGAGCGTGACCTCGATCTACGAGACGGGCCAGACCCTGTATCGCGCTGAGGTGTCGAACGCACATGTCTACTAGTAGATCTAGTAGGAGATGGCTCCAAAGATGGTTGTGGTGGAGTCACAAAGCTAGGAGACATACCTCCTACGGGAGTAGCACCACCCTCAGGAGTGACACCTGCAGGAGTGACACCGGCGGGAGTGACACTGGCGGGAGTGACACCGGCGGGAGTGACATCGGCGGGAGTGACACTGGAGGGAGCGATAAGAAAAATAATATAGGGAATAAACAAAAAAAAAGAAATTAGTACGTACAAGTCTTTTATTCAAAAGTCCTCTATTCTAGCACCCTCTGGAAGATCCGATGCACCGAGAATATCTATCTCTAAATTGATGGCTTCTAAATCACTTGCTATGCTGGTTTCCTCCTGATCATCGTCTATTGCTTCGTCTTCTCGAACAATGACCTGTTCTTCAATGACCTCTTCTTCTAGAACAATGATCTCTTCCTCCTCAACTATCGAATGAATCTCTGAGTCCACTAGAGATGGACTTTCTTCTACATCTGCATTTTCAAAAAATTTTCTACTACGTGGAGCGACTTGTAAAACAAATAGCCACTCTAGGTCTTTTGAATCTGGTATAAAAACAACTTGCTCACAGTGTTCGAGAAGTACAAATGTATCCCTTTCATCTGTCCATAATCTTGTGGAGTCGACTTGAAGCAAACTGCTCTTATCTCGTCTCACTGTTGTGTTTCTTCCAGAGGTGACTACTTTGAACCATTTCACGTCAAAAACAAAGTAATCAAACTTTCTGAAAGATAGTTTCAAGATGTCTTGAATCACACCACAATAATCTAACTCGCCTTCTAGAGCATTATCATCTCTTGCACTCGCTCTACTTTTTTGCAAAAAATTCACCATCACTCCACTATCAAAAGTAGACCGGTTTTGATTGATTCGTGCGATTCGAAAGTGTCGTCCATGAGATCATAGAGCACCGTATTTGATATACTCCCAATCACATCCTTTTGCGATTTCTTCTTCTTCTTTAGAGATATCTTCACCCACTGCCTTCGCTTATGAAACCGCTGCATCTAGCCATCTACTCGTTCGAAAAGGTGGGAGAGGTCAAAGACTTTCTGGAAGAGGCAAAAATCGAGTGGAACGATTTCTTCGAAACTGAGCTCTTTCCTTTGCGTTAGTTTCCTTGGCAAGTTTTCCAAAGCATCTCTCCCACATTCTTGAAAATATGCATCGGGTCTACCAAATGATTGATCACCAATTCACTCCAATAAGGGAGTTCATGAAAAATGGATAACCGTTTCATGCCAGCAACTGGATTTTCTGAATCCCACAGATGTTTCCAATCGCTAGCTTTCATTTGGTGTTGCGCTTGTCGACCAATTTTTCCTTCATGTAAAACATGCCCATCACACAAATATCTATGATGTCCTTCATAGACACTCTTACGTAGTGCTTTGGAATAGCATGCTTTGAGTCCTGGTCCGCATAAAGGACAAGCATGGTAACCCGAAATCGATAAACCTGAACATTCACCATAACCAGGCCAATCATGCATTGTCCACATAAGTATGCCTTGCACTCGCACATCTCGTCTTCTTATAGGTTGAGACATGTCACGCACAGTGATCCCATCCCGTAAAATGTGCAGTTCTTCTACAAGTGGTGCAAGATATACATCCATGTTTTTTACCTTATACTTAGCTGGTACAATAAGAGCTAATAATAAATGACCTTTCTTTGTGGCCAACCATGGTGGGAGATTATAATTGACCAAACATACAGGCCATGTGTTCCATGAAGAACTGCGTAATCCAAATGGATTCACTCCATCCATAGCTAGGCCTAGACATATGGACCGAGGCTCACTAGCAAACTCTGGCCACTTACTATCTATGTGCTTCCAAGCATCAGAGTCAGTTGGCACTCGCATTACATTATCTGTAGACGTGCTCTTTGTATGCCATGACATTAACTCAGCTATAGATTTGCATCTAAACATGTTCTTAATTCGTGGAATGATAGGAAAGTGGCGAAGAACCTTTCCGGGGATTGCTTCCCCTATAACGTCTTCTCTAAATCTATTTGCTCCACACTTTGGACATACGTGGAGATGCTCATACTCATTCCGAAAGAGAATGCAATCATTCGGACAAGTATGAATTTTCGTATAATCCATTCCAATGGATTGTAAAAGTTTTTTCGCATCTCCACGTGTTGGAGGCATTTCATTGCCCTCTGGCAAAATTTGATCTTTAAGAAGCCTGCAATAAGCAATTAAAATGATATTAGTAAATGAAGTTATTGTGATACAACAATGAAAGCCAATTTGTTCTCCACTTACCTGAACAATTCAGTGACACTACTATCTGACCATCCATAAATGGATTGCAGATTGAGCATCGCGAGTGAAGCACGTAGTACAGATATCTTTGCTCCATTGTAAAGTGGTAAACGAGCTAATCTTCGCATGTTTTCATATTCTTCATCAACTTCTGATCGTGGAATTTCTGTTGTGTCCATGAAACTCTCATCGACACCTTCTTCACCATGATGATCTTCGTCCATCTCATAAAATGCTTCAAGCATCTCTTCCATATGTTCATTCTGTGTAATATTATTAGTGCTTGCTTCTACGTCTAAGTGATTTTTTGCTCTCTTTTGTCCACAAGATGTTACCGGTGCAATGTCGTTTGGATCCATCTACTCACCTGGGGGACCATGCGAATGATAGCGTAGGTTTTCCAGTCGACTCCTATCAAAGGATCCATACTCTCTAACATGTGCAGTACAAATCCGCCGTTTCCGATAAATTTGATACTTGCACTGTGTGCAAGGACATGCCATTCTCTCTTCAGGATCCAAAGAAGCCATCTGCTACAATATGGACATTTTAGAACATTTTAGAACATTTCTTTTTTTATTAAACCTAAAAATCTAACTCTTAAAGACCTAAATACTTAAATACCTAAAAAAACTTAAAATCCTAGTTTAAAACCCTAATCTATATAGCTATCCTATTTTATGTATATATTCGGATTTTTTCCTTGATTGATCCTATTTTATGTATATATTTATTTATTTATTCATATTTGTTTCCTCTTAATTAAGTTATATGTATGCCTAAACCCTAAAACCCTAATTTTAAAGATCTAGACCTAAATTATGTATATTTCTATACACATGTGTATATACATGTATATATGTATTATATGTGTATGTGTATGTGTGTATATATGTTATGTACGTGTTAAAACCCTAAAACCTAATCCAAATGACCTAGAACTAAAACATGTATATATATGTATGCATGTGTATATATATGTGTACATGTGTATATATGTGAATATAGATAGGTATATAAGTATGTGTGTTTGTGTATTTATATATTTATTTATATATTCAGATTTTTTCTTTACTTAATTATATTTAATTAAATAATTTAAAACACTAGTTCTTTTTATATTTATTTATGTATCTAATTATCTTATTTTATATATATATTTATTTATATATTCAAATTCTTTTCTTATGTTATTCTATTTTTATATATTTAAATTTTATATATTTAATTATAAATATTTAATTAAATTATTTAAAACACTAAGTTCTTTTTATATTTATTTATGTATGTAATTATTGTATTATATATATATATATTTATTTATATCTTCAGATTTTTTTTCCTTACGTAATCCTATTTTTATATATTTAATTTTATATATTTAATTATAAATATTTAATTAAATTATTTAAAACACTAGTTCTTTTTATATTTATTTATGTATGTAATTATCTTATTTTATATATATATTTATTTATATATTCAGATTTTTTTTCTTTACGTATTCCTATTTTTATATATTTAGTTTTATATATTTAATTATATATTTTTAATTAAAACCCTAATCTTAAAATTCTAGATCTGAAATACTAAACCCTAAAACCCTAATCTTAAATATGTAGACTTAAAATATGTATATTTCTATATACATGTGTATATACATGTATATATGTATTACATGTGCATGTGTATGTGTGCATATATCTTATGTAGGTGTTATAACCCTAAAACCCTAATCTTAAGGATTTAAATCTAAAATATGTATATTTTTGTATGCATGTGTATCTACATGTATGTATGTATTATATGTATATGTGTGCTTGTGTGTATATGTTATCTACGTATTAAAATCCTTAAACCCTAATCACAAAGACTTAGACTTAAATCTGAAATACTAAACCCTAAAATCCTAATCTTAAATATCTAGACCTAAAATATGTATATTTTTGTATACATGTGTATATACATGTATATATGTATTACATGTGTATGTGTATGTGTGCATATATGTTATGTAGGTGTTATAACCCTAAAACCCTAATCTTAAAGATTTAAATCTAAAATATGTATATTTTTGTATGCATGTGTATCTACATGTATGTATGTATATGTGTTTTTGTGTATATATGTTATCTACGTATTAAAATCCTAAAACCCGAATTAGAAAGACTTAGATTTAAATCTGAAATACTAAACCCTAAAACCCTAATCTTTAATATCTAGACCTAAAATATGTATATTTCTGTATACATGTGTATACACATGTATATATGTATTATATGTGTATGTGTATGTGTGCATATATGTTATGTAGGTGTTATAACCCTAAAACCCTAATCTTAAAGAATTAAATCTAAAATATGTATATTTTTGTATGCATGTGTATCTACATGTATGTATGTATTATATGTATATGTGTGTTTGTGTATATATGTTATCTACGTATTAAAATCCTAAAACCCTAATCAGAAAGACTTAGACTTAAATCTGAAATACTAAACCCTAAAACCCTAATCTTAAATATCTAGACCTAAAACCCTAAAACCTTAATCTTAAATATTTAACCCTAAAACCCTAATCCTATTTAAAACCCTAAAACTCTAATCTTAAATATTTAACCCTAGAACCCTAATCCTATTTTTATATATTTGATGTAAAACAAAAACTTCAAAATAAAAATAGGATAATATGTGTGTATGTATGCATGTGTGTATATATGTGTGTGTATGTATGCATGTGTACATGTGTGTGTGTATGTATACATGTGTATACATGTGTGTGTATGTGTATGTGTGTGTATGTAGGCATGCATGTGTGTGTACGTGTGTGTATGTATGCATGCATGTATGTGTATGTGTGTGTATGTGTATGCATGCATATACATGTGTGTGTATGTATACATGCATGTGTGTAATGTGTGTATGTATGCATGTGTGTATATGTGTGTGTATGCATGCATGGCGGTATATGTGTGTGTATGTATGCATACATGTGTGTATATGTGCGTATATATGCGTGTGTGTATGTATGTGTGTATATGTGTGTGTGTATGTGTATGTATGCATATGTGTATATATGTGTGTGTATGTATGTGTGTATGCATGTGTGTGTATGTATGCATGTGTGTAAATTTATGTGTGTGTGTATGCATGGATATGTGTATATGTGTGTGTGTATGTAAGCATGCATGTGTGTATAGGTGTGTGTATGTAAGCATGCATGTGTGCACATGTATGTGTGTATGTATGCATGTGTAAATTAATGTGTATCTTCCTTTCTCTTCTCTCTCTCTCTCTTTCTCTCTCTCTCTCTTTCTCTCTCTCTCTCTCTCTCTCTCTCTCTCTCTCTCTCTCTCCTTCTCTCTCTATCAATAGCGAATAAAAGAATCACTTACAAGTATGTATCTCTTTGAATCGTTGTCGTCAAAGCATAATGTAGGTCGTCTCTCGTCCAATTCCAAACAATCGACGCCAACGAACTTCTACAAAATCAACGAAAAGAGAAATTAGAAACCCTAAAGCATAGAGAAACACAAATGCTAATAGTACGCGCAGCACTTACCAAGATGTGAGAGCTAAGCCGAGAGTGTGTGTGTGTGTGTAGAGAGAGAGATCCGTGTGTGTGTGTGCACAAGACAATGCAGGTTCGCGCGGGCAAGCTTGACAGTAGACCGACAGTACTCAAACACGCGTAGAAATGTGAAGTTTTGCTGTCGGGTTCGCGGTATGATTAAAAATTCACCGCCGGTATAGGCGCCGGTATGGACGTCGGTATACGCATCGGTAGTTGCCAGTAAGTTACCGACGCTTATACCGGTGCTCATACCGACGCATATACTGACGCTTATACCGACGCTTATACTGGCGGCTGCGGGCCACACCGATGATCCGTTTAAAACGGTCATACCGACGGTCACTTGACCATCGGTATCTCTTAGTGAGATTTTCCGAGGGCTATACCGATGCCGACTATGACCGTCGGTATATGCAGCTTCGGTCTGCCCCTCATATGTTGTAGTGATGGAGATATCAACTCAGATAAAGAGGACATCATCAACCTAGAAGAGTTCAAGGCATGGAAGTCCAAAGGCAAAGTTAAGATGAAGAAATTGGAGGATATACATGAATCATCCAACCATGAAATTAGGAGATCATAAAGGGAGAGCAAGAAACCAATCAGATATGTGTATGAAACTTCCTTAGTTACTAAGCACTCTGTTTATCTTGCAAAATAATTGTTATTTGAAGAGCCATCAACATATGAAGAAGCAAAGACCAAGGTAGAATTGAAGGAAGCTATGGATGAGGAAATTGAAGCACTCAAGGAGAATAATACTTGGGAACTAGTACCAAAGAAGGAGTCTATGAAGGTAATGGGTTCTAGATGGATCTATAAAATCAAAAGGAATTCTGATTGATCAGTACGCATGTACAAAGCTAGACTTGTGGCTAAGGGTTTTGCACAAACCCAAGGAGTTGGTTATGAAGAAACCTTCTCACCTGTGGCCAAAATGCCAACCATTTGGGTATTGGTAAGTGTGGCTACATCAAAGAATTGGAACATGTATCAATTGGATGTAAAAAATGCATTTCTGAATGGTTGGATTTCAGAGGAGGTGTACATGTCGCAACCTCCTCGTTATGAGGATCCAAACAAGGTAACATATGTATCTAAATTGAACAAAGCTCTTTATGGATTGAAGCAGGCACCTAGGGCATGGAACCATAGGTTGACTACATATCTTCAGGATCAAGGTTTTATCATGAGTAAAGCAGATACTTCCTTGTTCATCAAAACAAGTAATTCAGAGGTAATATACCTATGTGTATATGTTGATGATATCATACTCACAAGTAATGATGCTAATGGCATTAAACGGATTAAGAGTCAGATGATGGAGGAGTTCAAAATAAGTGACCTTGGGCAAAAGTTAAGTCCTCATGAAGGTGATGTGCTTCAGAATATTGCAGGTTACCAAAGCTTAGTGGGAAGCTTGAACTATGGCACATTGACAAGGATTGATATTGCTTATGGAGTAAGTGTTCTAAGTCAAATCATGCACAACCCTAAGGCACCTCATTTGGAAGCTGCCAAAAGGAATTTGAAGTACCTTAAGGGCACTCAAAATCAAGGATTGTACTTTCCATATACCTCGGACTTGGACATCAAGATATATTCAGATGCAGATTGGGCAAGTTGCAAAGATGATAGAAGGAGTACCTCAGGATACCAATCTTTTGAAGATAAAAGACCTATATCATGGTCTTCAAAGAAGCAAACTACTGTTGCTTTATCTTCTACAGAGGCAGAATATAGAGGATTAGCCAATTCTACTCAAGAGGCCGTATGGATCAGATTATTGTATACAGATTTAGGTTTGCATACTACATCTCCAATGATTTTTGGAGATAATACTACCTGACTACATCTTGCAGCAAATCCTATTTTTCATGCTAGGACCAAGCATATAGAGGTCCACTATCATTATGTGAGAGAGAAACTATTGAGCAAGGAAATTCAGTTAGCATATGTATCAACTAATATGCAATGTGTAGACTTATTGACTAAAGCTTTAAATGGTACAAAACTTTGCAGGTTTAAGTCAATGATTGGATTGCAGGACATTCATGAAGATTGAAGAAGAATACCAAGACAAAATTTTTGACTTCAGGGGGAGATCTTGGTGCAAAGTGCAAGCCTACACATTTGGCTAGAAGTTCATGAACAAATGAAGCTCCATGGAAACCATTGCTATGAAGACTTTACCTTTTACCATTTGTAAAAGCTTATTTAACTTGAAAGAATATTGGGAGCTACCTACAAACTTGTGGAGTTTGTTAGATGGAAAAGTCATGAACTTTATGTTAGAGAGAATAACTCCGAGATTGGTGGATTACTTTTAGAGAGAGCCAAAAGTTGAATTCAAATTCAAATTTGAATGTAGCACTTATAAAAGTGGCTTGTAAAGATCGCACTCAGAAGTGACTCCATGTCCGAGTTCTCCATCGCCATATTGTAAGAGAGTGAGGTCTAAATTGTAACCTACACTATTTACCATCATTAGGCTATGATTGTCAAGCCTATGATCTTGTACAACATTGTTCATTAATACAATAGATCTACATTGCTCATCTATGATCTCTATCTCATAATCATTCATACTAGTCAACTTGTATTGCTCATATCATAGTCATTTCTTCATTATTTTCGATGTTTTATAGCTTGTTGCAATCCACTATAGGTTTCCTACGCGCTCACAAATTTTGAAGGAAATTCATTTAGCCAATTTGGATAAAAGCGCATCGAAGCACTCACTGGTCAAACTCTGTAGAGGTCCTAAAAAATCAGGGGTAATGATTCAATTGCTAAATTGATTGCTCTATGTATAGTGCATCATTTTAAGTGATTCCAATTTGAATCATTAGCTTTCTAAGCTAGTTAGATAGATCTAAAAGGAAGTTTATTAATTCCTACTGTACTGGAAGCATTGAGCATAATAAGCAGCAAGTGTGTGAACAAAAATAGAAGGTTTTCATTGTTCATTCAACTTGGAAGTAGTCTGTTTTGGTTCAATCTTTTCTCACATCATTTCCAAAGTACATAGGCACCTATTTACTATCATTCAAAAGTTAAGAGGGCCTACAATACAACTCTGAGGCTACAATGGGCTGGTACAAAGCAGGATTTGGCAGTACCTACTCATTTCTTGGAGTGTCCATCCATCTATCCCAATAATAAGTAACACATCCAAAGATTCTACAATGATCAAAAGATGGCCTCCTACCATGCCATGCTTCATATCGGGTCATCCCATCAAGGGATTTGGATGGAAACCTGTTAATAAGATAAATCGAAGTAGATACACTTTTTGTCCACAAATAATTAGGTAATCTTTTTTCATTGAGCATTGATCTAGTTATTTCCACAATCAACCTATTTCTCCTCTCTACTACCACCTTTTTCTCAGGGGTATACCTTGTAGTAATCTTCCTTTTGATACCTCTGTCCTGCAAGAATGCATCAAATTCTTTGGAGAGGTACTCACCTCCTCCCTCTGACCTTAATCTCTTTAGAATTCTTCATGTTTGATTTTCCAGAAGTGCAAGATACTTCATAAAGCAATTGAACTCTTCATATTTATGCTTCATAAAGTACACTGAAATTATCAATGAAAGATGCATAATACCTTGAGCCTGAAATTGAAGGCTCCTTGCTTGGTCCTTACACATGTGTGTGGACAAGTTCTAAGTGATTCTCATGCATGTAGCCTTTCTTAAGGGGCAACCTCTGTAATTTACCAAACTGACATGCACCACATTTCTAGATCATGTGTTGCTTGGATACATTAGGTATTCCAAGCACACATTGATCTCTACATATTTGCTTCAAGGTTCTCTCACCAATGTGCCCTAATCTCTTTTGTCGGATCTCAAGTTCTAACAATGTTTGATCCTTGTAATTATAAAGTGCAATATTCATTGAATCTTCAAGTTCAAATGTAAATAATCTACGTGTAATTTCTCACTTGGAAATTCTCTTGAATCCATGTTGGGGGTCTTCCATAAAAGCTCCATATTTGTTGAAGCTAATCTGCAAAACTTTTTCCATTATTTATCCAACAATCATCAAATTCTTGGTGATTGGAGGTACATAAAGAACCCTGCTCAGCAGATTTCTATTCCCATTAGAAGTTTTGACATTTCCTACCTTAAACACTGAATGCTTGGTGTCATCACGTTTTGGTACTTGGTGCTTTCCCTTGGGTTCCTCAAGATCAGAAATTTACATTGCATTCTACATGGTTTAAACATCTTGAGTTAATATAGAAGAGGTGCTCATCATTCATACCTTGTTTTGATATCATATTCATAATGAGAAGAGAATCCTCTTGATCCTTTGTGTAATTGTTGAAGTCCTTTCTTGATTTCTATCCTCCTTGATAATTGTTGTTGTAATTTTTGTTGTAGCCATGGTTGTAGCTTTGATTATGGTTGAATCTTCCTCTTGATTGTGAGTAACCACCTCTTTGATATCCTATTCCTCTCTAATTCTTGAAGTTCCTAAAGCACTCATCTGTAGTGTGATTAGAAAACCCACATATGTGGCATGGGGAAGAGTTGAAAGGTCTCCCCCTACCTTACTTACCTCCTCTGCCCCTTCCTCTTGAGTTCCTACCTCTCCCTGCATAGTTAGCTTGAGAAGTAGTACCTTTGGCTTGCCTCCATGGGTAAAGAGTTGTCCCATAAGTGTGGTAAGGTCTAGAATCTACATATCCATGTAAAGGTCCATAGCAATTGTGAATGCTTCCCACTTATCATCCGCCTTAACGCCAGTGATTACTTGTTTCACTATTTGTTTCTCTTCAATCTCCTCTCCTATGCTTGCCAATTGGTCACCCACATCTTTGACTTTGGTCACATATTCTGAAACACTTTGCTTGGGTTGCTTCCTTTGAGTGGTAAACTCAATCCACAATTGATTCTTCCTAGCTCTTGTATTGAAAGAAAAATATGAAGACAATGTATCCCAAGTCTCTTGGGAAGTTTTACAATTCCTAATGTGTGGAAGAAGGAAGTCAGAAATAGAGTTAAGTAGGTATGTCCTTGCTAAAGCATCTTTGGTGCACCATGAGTTGAGTCTTTCAAGATCCACATATGGCACTGATCTGTAGTGTGATTAGACAATCCACATATGTTGCAAGGTTTCCCCCTACCTTGCTTACCTCCTCTTCCCCTTCCTCTTTAGTTCCTACCTCTCCCTACATAGTTAGTGTTAAGGGCACATTGTATCATAGTGTATCTTGCTACCCTTTGGGCTATTCTAGGGTTGAGATTATAGTTGTAAGGTTCATTTGAAGGGTCGAGAAAAGGTTGAGTGGGAAGAGCCTTAAAGGCCACCTTCAATTGTATAAATATGGCAGTTTTTAATGAAAGCTCTCTCGTGTATTTCGTCGCCACTTCCATGGCTTTTGATGTGTATCTTTCTTGTTCTTGTTAATTACAATGTTCTTGTTCTTTTCTAGGGTTGCGTGACGAGTAGTTTTGTTTATCTGCTGAATGTAGCTATGGCGACGATGCTCCTTCTCTTCTTCTCTTCTCTCTCTCTTTCACTGTTGCACGGAGGCACTACCTCGCTGTTAACATTTGGCACACCCGTAGGACTCGTTCCACTCTCTTGATGTCATGGTCGCAGAAGGGTGCTTCTCAAAACTGTGGAATAAAGAACGGGGACGCATATGTATATTACATGTTACGATGTAAATGTGGAATGCATGTCGGACTGAGTTCGTGGTTGTAACAGTTTCGCATAGATATTGAAAAGATATGGAGGCGATGCCGCTGTTTTTCTTGTGAGTATCACGAGCCTCCATCTCCGACTGCTCATTCCTGGTGCTTGCGCCCATTTACTTGAGAGCTTCTGGCACCTCTAGCGCTCTCAGAAGTTTCAAAATCTCGAACTGCATGCCACCATTCATTAACAATCGTTCTACTTCCTCCTTTCCGGTCCGTTTGACTTTGTAAGCCTCACATAAGTCTACGGTCGCCTATGATTTCTGAAGTATGCACCGTCGGGTCCATAATATGTTCTTTAGTAAATACCAGTTCAATGTTTCCGGTGCCATTTTGAAGTTCTTATCGCAGACGATGCTGTAAATATTGTGATGTTCTAAGTGCTACTACGGTAACCAGTGAGACTTGTCTTACTAATAGTCGGGGCCTCTCTGTAGTTTTTACTATTTGATCATTCGGATGACTCCCTCTAGCACCTATTGAATCCAACATTCCCCGAGGGGTTGCGCTTGTGACATACATATTTTCCACGTTTGGTGATGAACCTGGGCCATTTGATGTCTGCTTGTATTCCATCCGCTTGTTCCGGCCTCATCCTATTTCCGATCAATAAGCTAGCACCGTAATTCCATGACTCCGGTGTGATTTCAGCTGCTCTATGAAAGTGGGGAGGTGAACAGTTAATCTACATGGTAATACCAACTTCTGGCTCTGAACTATGCGACCGGCGTTGATGACTCACCAATTAATTAATGAGTCACCAATGATCTTTTGCACGCGGCCCTTGTCAAAGCTCTCATACGAAATTGACACGCTACACATTGCCTCATGATTAATCCGTAGCTACTCTCATATTGTTTGGTCCCAATCAAATCATAATCGTCCAGTATTTTTCGTGATCTCTAGTCATTACGGTGTTCTATGGGCACGTCCGGCGCATTTTTGCATTCATTGCGGTCTTTGTCTTATCCATTTCGGTGCATTTGTACCTCCTTTTGGTGGTTAGATTCTGGTGCTTATCATGCTACTCTGTTGATTATTATGCACCAATCCTGGCAACGATCATTTTGCTTCAGTAATATTTGTTCTACAGTCCGGTGATAGCCGGATGATTCCGGTCTGAGAATATGTTTTCAGTAGAAATACACTGGTGGACGCAGTTACTCTAGTGCTGCGCTGCTCTAGTTTGATCATAATGCGGTGCCTGAACACTTAGCGCCTATGCTAGCCTGAATCACACCCTCTTCAGGTGGTATTATCCTGGTCATCGGATGACTAAAGTATTCTTTTGATTCATTTCGGTACTTGTCTAGTCCATTCCGGTGGCTGGATTTCGTTGTGTTGAGTAAACTACAACCATTTTTTTGGGCTCCCACCCATACGGAGTGATGTTTTAGTCCAGCTAATGGTGACGATAATGATTCGCAGTCAACGTGCATGCTATATATAAAGCTTTTAAGCATGTCATAACAATGGTACTTTCTCTTCTCTGGCCGCGGACACACAACATGGCAGGTTGAGAGATGTTTTCACTCTATCTTGTCTTACTTTGTTTTCACTATTAGCACATGCATCGCTCATAGCTTATAATAATGAATGATTGGTTGAGTCTAAAAAAATAATGAGAAAATGATAGCAAGAAGAATGAAACCGTGAGAGAAAGAGCGATAGAGAGAGAAAGTGTGCTATATCATTTGACCGAAGCCTTGCCTATTTCCTTAATTTATGGGATGGACATCAATACTATCTTTCTATATTGCATGATTTGGTTGTCATAAGAAGCATAATTATGAGAGAGACGATTGTTTGCTCCTTAGGAAGATATTTTAGCATCTATGAGATCAACAACACATGGAGTTCTGTATCCTTAGTTCCATCTTGATGTCATGTTAAAAGCATGCTATGGTGTGGTCTGAGTGCGAGGTAGCGTTAATTCGGCAGAAGCACTCATTTTTTCTATTTTTGTTTTGAGTAGTGGATGATGTGGAATATGGGATAAACACCTTCTTGTTGATTCGAGTCTTCATATATGGATATTTGATGCCATTTTTTGTACTTCATGCCAAAACATATGGGAGGGCAGACTATGGGTTGTGTGTAATGTACTTGCATACCTTGGATTAAGTTCCAGGCACTTTGCTTTGCATTACACATCTCTCCTAGTGCTGGATTATTATGGGCATTATCTTACCTTCCATACCATGGATTTGGGCCATGCACTTTGGTTGGTAAATAATGTTTCATAGGGTAGATGCATTTAGAGAACCCAAGACATTTGTAAGCATGGTGCGGGTTCGAGTCCACCGTGCGTGCCAGTGTTAAGGGCACATTGTATCACAGTGTATCTTGCTACATTATATTTGTAAGGTTCATTTGAAGGGTCGAGAAAAGGTTGAGTGGGAAGAGCCTTAAAGGCCACCTTCATTTGTATAAATATGGCAGTTTTTAATGAAAGATCTCTCGTGTGTTTCATCGCCACTTCCATGGCTTTTGATGTGTATCTTTCTTCTTCTTGTTAATTACAATGTTCTTGTTCTTGTCTAGGGTTGCGTGACGAGTAGTTTTGTTTATCTGCTGAATGTAGCTATGGCAACGACGCTCCTTCTCTTCTTCTCTTCTCTCTCTCTTTCACTGTTGCAGGGAGGCACTACCTCGCTGTTAACATTTAGCTTGAGAATTAGTACCTTCATCTTCAACCTTTTTGCTTTTTCCTTTCTCTTTAGACTTTCCTTTATCTGTGTATAGTGCAAAAGAGTTGTTACCTCTTGATGGTTCTCCATTTTTGTTGAGTTTGGCTTCATGGGTAAAGCGTTGTCCCAAGAGTGCAGTAAATTTTGGAATCTGCATATCCATGTAAAGGTCCATAAGAGTTTTGAAGGCTTCCCACTTATCCTCTGCCTTGATGCCATTGATTACTTGTCTCACTATTTGTTCCTCTTCAATCTCCTCTCCTGTGCTTGAACATTCTTCAGCCACATCTTTGACTTTGGTCACATATTCTGAAACACTTTGCTTGGGTTGCTTCCTTTGAGTGGTAAACTCAATCCACAATTGATTCTTTCTAGCTCTTGTATTGGAAGAAAAGTATGAAGAAAATATATCCCAAGTCTCTTAGGAAGTTTTACAATTCCTAATGTGTGGAAGAAGGAATTCGGAGATAGAGTTTAATAGATATGACCTTGCTAAAGCATCTTTGGCAAACCATGATTTGAGTTTTCAAGCTCCTCTCTTGTAAGTTATCCTTTGCTTCTAAAAATGGGCATCTCCTCATCATCTGATGTGTATCCATAAAGACCCCTTCCTTGTAGATATATCTTCAACCTGAAGGACCATGCTTGATAGTTTTTCCTGTCCAATTTATCAATAAAAGAAGGGAAACCATCTCCCATGTTACCTCAACTTGCTCTCATACCACTGTTGGAAGAGATGGATGGATACCTCTAGGAAGGGTGGTACTACCAAAACCTGCTTTTTACCTGCCCTATTTCACTTCAAGGTTGTGTAGTAGGCCCTCTTAGATTGCAAGTGACACCAAATAACAACCCATGTACTTTGGAGTTGATGCTCCAAAAAATTAGATCAAAACAGATAATTTTGCAACTAGCTAGTGACCAAAAACTTGCTATTTTGGTCTTAACACCTGCTAAATATTTTGCTCACTGCTCAAAGTACAGTAGCAATTGATCAGAATCCCTTTGAGGGTATCTAATTGTCTTAGATAGCTAATGATTCTAAGTGGAATTAGTCAAAATGATAATCTATATGGTGAGCAATAACTTTAGCAAGTAGATGCTTACCCCTGACTTTTTAGGGAATGTGTAGAGAATGACTAGAGAGTACTTCAATGCAAATGTCTCCCAACTAGGTGAATTAGACTTTGATCTGGTTCTAACAAGCTATAGAGCATGGAAAAGGATGGAGAGATTACTGAGATATGAACATTCAAAGTACACCGTTCTGAGTGAACATATCAAAGATGAAGAAAGATGTGATCAATAATGTAATGTATTATAGAACAATGTTATACATGATCATTGGCATAAATATGATGCCTAATGATGGTGAGAAGTGTAGTCTATGGTTTAAGCCACTCAATCTCTACAAATTATCAATAATAAGCTCAGTAATGGTGGCACAAAAGCCGCGAGACTACAACCTCTTTTTGGATTTACCTCCAATGTTTGAATTTGCATTGAAATACAGGCTCCTACTAAAAGTACCCCTCTACGTTAGGAGTGACTTTACCAAATGCGATTTTTACCTTTTAGTTCTCTAAACTCCATGAGATGAATGGGATTACAATATTCTCTCAAGAATTTTATCTTTTACAAGAAGTAAATGATCTAGCTTTACAAGAAATGGTTCATGTGATCCATCACATGGTCTCACATATCTTCTTCTATGGCTAGCCAAATGTGAAGGCTTTGATATGCACCAACAAGGAGAAGGATTGGTTTGAATGTAGAGGAATCCTATAGTGTGGGCCGTTGCATTAGAGGTGTTGGTGCAATTCACTGCAATTCACAAGCCTACACATTTGGCGTGAAGTCCATACACATATGGAGAGGCATAAGAACCAATGCTAGGAAATAATTACAACTTTACCCTTTTCTAAAAGTCACATTTGACTTGGAATCTTTGTAAACACCTACCAAAACGAACTCGTGAAAATGTTAGCTTTGATTGATGGAATATCTCCTAGAAAGTAGGAGCATGATTATAGAGAGCCAAAAGTTTGAATTCAAATTCAAACTTTGAACTCAACTACTATAAAAGTGATCATCAAAAAGTCGCGGGTAAGACTCATCAGTTGCGAGCTTCTCATTATCATTTCTCAGTGTGTGTGAGGCCTACACTCTAGCCCACACCTATCTACACCATTAGGAAATAATTTTCATGCCTATGGCATTGTATACAAGTGTTCACTAATACATATATCTACATTGTTCATTTCTGAGTTCTCTGTCATAGTGTCTGAAAGTCTGTCAACTTGTGGAGATCATATCTCACTCATTTCTTCACCACATTCAAAGATCTATAGCTTGTTGGAACCAGCTCAAAGTATATTACATGCTATGAGAGTTTGAATAATTTCTATTCAGCAATTTTAGAGAAAAGATCATGGAAGTGATCACTGTTCGAGGTCTGCAATAGTCCTAAAATATCAGGGGTAAAGGTTTACTTGCTAAATTGATTTCTCTAAGCAAAGTTAGCCTTCTTAAGTGATATCACTTGGAATAGTTAGCGTGCTAAGCTAATTAGATACCCCTAAAAGGAATTTTTCCAATTCCTATTGTGCTGGTCATATTAAGCAAAAGATACAACAGATGTCAAGTCAAAAATAGAAGGTTTTCTTGAAATCTTGAAGTTCAAAGTTGTCTATTTTGATTCAACCTTTGCATACATCATTTCCAAAGTACATAGGCCATTTTATGGTGTTATTGGAAAGCTATAAAGGTCCACTTATCAACTCTGAAGCATCAAAGGGCTGGTACAAAGCAAGATTTGGCAGTACCTACTCATCCTCCTGAAGTATTCATCCATCATTCCCAACAGTGGTATCAGAGCAAGTTAAGGTAAAATGGGAGATGGTTTTCCTTCAATTATTGATAAATTGGACAGGAACAACTATCATGCATGGTCTCTAAGGATGAAGAAATACCTACAAGGAAGGAGTCTTTATGGATACATCTCAAGAGATGAGGAATTGCCCTCATTCAAAACCAGAGGACTACCAACAAATGAAGAACATGAAAAGCTCAACACATGGTGTGCCAAGGATGCACTAGCCAGGTGTTGCTTACTCAACTCCATCTCTGATTTTCTTTTGCCACATATTAGAAACTGTAAGACATCCCAAGAGACTTGGGAAACCTTGTCATCCTATTTTTCTTCCAATACAAGGACCAGAGAAAACCAATTGTGGATTGAATTCACCACACTAAGGAAGCAACCTAAGCAGGCTATTTTAGAGTTTGTGACTAAGATTAAAGATGCCCCAGATCAATTAGCAAGAATAGGAGAAGAGATTGAAGAAGAGCAGATAGTAAGGCAAGTGATCAATGGGATTAAAGCTGATGACAAATGGGAAAGCTTCACCACTGCCATGGATCTATACATGGACATGCAAATTCCAAATCTTACCACTCTCACGGTGCAGTTGTTCACTCATGAAGCCAAGCTCAATCAGAATGGAGACTCATCCAAAGGTAATAGCTCTTCTACCCTATACACCGATAAAAGTAAGTCTAAAGATAAAGGCAAGAACAAGAAGATAGAAGATGAAGGCACTACCTCTAAAGCCAACTATGCAAGGAGAGGTAGATCATCAAGAGGAAAGGGCAGAGGAGGTAAGCAAGGTAGGGGGAGATCCTATAACTCCTCACCATGCAACATTTGTGGTTTATCAAATCATACTACAGATGAGTGTTTCAGGAACTATAAAAATCAGAGAGGAAGAGGATATCAAAGAGGTGGATACTCACAGTCAAGAGGCAGGTTCAACCATCATCAAGGATACAACAACAAGTGCAAAAACAACTACAATGGCAACTATCAAGGAGGATTCAAATCCAGAAAAGGACTACAACAACTATACAAAAGAGCAAGATGATTCTCTTCTAATTACGAATATGACTTGAAAACAAGGTACAAATGATGACCATCTCTTCTACATTGACTCAGGATGCTCAAATCATGTGGCTGGCAATGTAGCTCTACTCTCTCACCTTGAAGAACCAAAAGGTAAGCATCAAGTACAAATAGGTGATGACACCAAGCACTCAGTAGTTGAAGTTGGAAATTTTAAGACGTGATGGAAATCAGAATTTGTTGAGTAGGGTACTATATGTACCAACCATTACCAAAAACTTGATGAGTGTTGGACAGATTGTGGAAAAAGGTTTGCAGGTTAGATTCAACCAATTTGAAGCATTTGTGGAAGATCCCAAGCAGGGGTTCAAGAGAATAGCAAAAGGAGAAAAATCAGGTAGAATTTTTACCTTTGAGCTAGAAGACACAAAGAATATTGCACTCTACGATTATAAAGATCAAACACTTTGAGAGCTTGAGATTTGGCATAAGAGATTAGGGCATGTAGCAGAAAGAACCTTGAAACAGATATGCAGGGATCAATGTGTAATTCGAATACCAAATTTTTCCAAACAACACATCATATATAAATGTGGTGCTTGTCAATTTGGGAAGTCTCACAGGTTATCCTTCTCAAGGAAAGGCGACATGCATGAGGACTACCTAGAGCTTGTTCATACAGACGTATGGGGACCAAGCAAAGACCCCTCAATCTCAGGATCAAGATACTATGTATCTTTTATTGATGATTAAAGCAGGTGGATTGTAGTGTACTTCATGAAGCACAAAGATGAAGTTTTCAACTATTTTAAAAGGTATCTTGCACTTGTTGAGAATCAGACAGGGAAGAACCTAAAGACGCTAAGGTCAAATGGAGGAGGTGAGTACTTCTCCAATGAGTTTGAAGCTTTCTTGCAGGACAAAGGAATCAAGAGAGAGATTATCACAAGGTATACTCCTGAACAGAATGGGGTAGCTGAGAGAAGAAATAGGTTGATTGTTGAAACAGCTAGGTCAATGTTAAATGAAAAGAAATTTCCTAACTACTTATGGGCAGAGAGTGTATCTACTGCCACTTACGTCATAAACATGTTACCATCTAAGTCCCTTGATGGGATGACTCCTTATGAAGCATGGCATGGGAAGAGACCCTCACTTAATCATTGCAGGATATTTGGATGTGTAGCATATGTACACATTCCTTGTCAGATAAGAGATAAGCTAGACCCTAAGGCTGAGAAGTGTATCTTTATTGGATATGATCTAAATCAGAAAGGTTACAAATTCTACAACCCTTCAAATAAAGGATTCATGGTTAGTAGAGATGTTGTCTTTGATGAAAATGATTCTTGGTATGAGAATGAATACAGGAAGTTTAAACTACCCTATGATTTGGAGGAGGAGTTTCCAAGTCTTGCTAAGGAGGAACCTACTTAGAATGAAGACTCCAATTCAGATGATGAAGACATTATCAATCTTGAAGAGTTCAAGGCATGGAAGTCCAAAGGCAAAGTCAAGATGAAGAAACTTGAAGACATACCTAAATCTTCAAATCAAGCAATCAGAAGATCACAAAGGGAGAGCAAAAAAACCTATCAGATATGGGTATGATATATCTCTTGTTACTAGACATTCTGTTTATCTTACCAAAGATTTGTCAATTGAAGAACCAAGATCATATGAAGAAGCAAAGACCAAGATAGAATGGAAAGAAGCTATAGATGAGGAGATTGAAGCACTCAAAGAAAGTGACACATGGGAACTAGTACCAAAGAAAAACTCCCTGGAGGTAATTGGATCTAGATGGATCTATAAAATCAAAAGAAATTTTGATGGGTCAATAAACTGGTACAAAGCTAGATTGGTGGCCAAGTGTTTTGCACAAACCCAAGGCTTTGACTATGTAGCTGCATCAAAAAATTGGAACATGTATCAATTTAATGTAAAAAATGCCTTTTTGAATGGATGGATTTCAGAGAAGGTATATATGTCACAACCTCCTGGCTATGAGGATCCAAACAAGGTAACATATGTGAGCAAATTGAATAAAGCTCTTTATGGATTAAAGCAGGCACCTAGGGCATGGAATCACAGGTTAACCACATACCTTCTAGACCAAAGTTTTGTCATGAGCAAGGAAGACACTTCTCTATTCATCAAGAGAAGTAATTCAGAGGTAATATACCTATGTGTATATGTTGATGATATCATACTTACAGGTAATGATGTCAATGGAATCAGACAAATCAAGAACCAGATGATGAAGGAGTTCAAGATCAGTGATCTTGGTCTACTAAAGTATTTTCTTGGACTTGAGTTATTCTATACTAACTCTGGAATCTATATTACCTAGAAAAAGTACATACAGGATTTGTTGAAGAAGTTTCATTTGCAGGATGCTAAAGTTGCAAGTAATCCAATGGAGGTAATCCTAAAACTAAGTGCCCATGAAGGTGATGAACTTGATGACATTATAGGTTACCAAAGTATAGTTGGAAGCTTGAACTATGCTACTTTAACAAGTGTGCTAAGTCAGTTTATGCACAAGCCTAGGGTACCTCACTTGGAGGCTGCCAAAAGGATATTAACGTATCTCAAGGGTAAACAACATCATGGTTTGTATTTCCCTTACACTTCAGACTTGGATATTAAGATCTATTCAAATGCTGATTGTGCAGGATGCAAGGATGATAGGAGGAGCACTTCTGGTAACATTTCATTTGTAGGTGATAAACCAATATCATGGTCTTCAAAGAAGCAACCTACTGTTGCTTTATCTTCTATAGAAGTAGAGTATAGAGGATTGGCAAATGCCACTCAAGAAGCCATATGGATCGAGTTATTGTATATAGAATTGGGTTTATATACTAGGTCACCATTGATATTTGGAGATAATACAAGCTCACTTCACCTTGCAGCTAGTCCTATTTATCATGCCAAGACCAAGCATATAGAAGTCCATTACCATTATGTGAGAGAGAAGCTATTAAGCACTAACATTCAACTAACTTATGTATCAACCAACATGCAGTGTGCACATTTGTTAACTAAAGCTTTGGATGGAACCTAACTTTGCAGGTTTAAATCAATGATTGGATTGCAGGATATACATGAAGCCTAAAGATGAAGACCAAGCCAAAATGTTTGGCTTGAGCAGGAGCTCTTGGTGCAATTCACTGCAATTCACAAGCCTACAAATTAGGCTTGAAGTCCATACACATATGGAGAGGCATAGGAACCAATGCTAGGGAATAATTACAACTTTACCCTTTTGTAAAAGTCACATTTGACTTGGAATCTTTGTAAACAACTACCAAAAAGAACTCGTGAAAAAGTCAGCTTTGATTGATGGAATATCTCCTAGGATGTAGGATCATGATTATAGAGAGCCAAAAGTTTGAATTCAAATTCAAACTTTGAATTGAACTACTAAAAAAGTGATCACCAAAAAGTCGCGGGTGAGCTTCATCAATCTTGAGCTTCTCATTATCATTTCTGAGTGTGTGTGAGGCCTACACTCTAGCCCACACCTATCTACACCATTAGGCAATGATCTTCATGCCTATGGCATTGTATACAAGTGTTCATTAATACATATATCTACATTGTTCATTTTTGAGTTCTCTGTCATAGTGTCTGAAAGTCTCTCAACTTGTGGAGATCATATCTCACTCCTTTCTTCACCCATTTCACAGATCTATAGCTTGTTGGAACCAGATGAAAGTATACTACATTCTTTCAAAGTTTGAAGAATTTCTATTCAGCCATTTCAGAGAAACGTCCATCGAAGTGATCACTGGTCGAAGTCTGCAACAGTCCTAAAATATCGAGGGTAAAGGTTTACTTGCTAAATTGATTTCTCTAAGCAAAGTTAGTATTTTTAAGCGATATTACTTGGAATAGTTAGCTTGCTAAGCTAGTTAGATACCCCTAAAAGGAATTTTTCCAATCCCTACTGTGTTAGCCATACTCAGCAAAAGATACAGCAGGTGTCAAGTCAAAAATAGAAGGTTTTCTTGAAAGCTTGAAGTTCAAAGTTGTGTGTTTTGATTCAACCTTTGCATACATCATTTCCAAAGTACATAGGCCATTTTATGGTGTTATTGGAAAGCTAAGAAGGTCCACTGATCAACTCTGAAGCATCAAGGGGCTAGTACAAAGCAGGATTTCGCAGTACCTACTCATCCTCCTGAAGTATTCATCCATCATTCCCAACAAGAGGAGCATTCGTCCCCATCCATAGACTAAAGACATAACCAAGGAGATATCCATAAAAACTAATGTATATTACCTAGAAGATAAGCCTGCGGGTAGGGAAAGACACTTTCCAACTATTGCTATTACTAATCAAGAACGATTACATGTTGCGAGTACAAGAATTGCAACCATCAATATATAAGTGGATGCAGTTAAAATCTACAGGTTGTTAGGGAAGCCATGCTCTGGTGAATACAAATTTATACAACTTGTGGATGAGAACCTAGACTAGTTGGATTTGCTTCTAATGACAATGGTGATAAATTTGCAAGCAAGCATTACGAAGTAACTATATGCATTGATGAAAGAATCAACACAGACAAAAGGCAACTAGGCTAAGATCATTTTTGGGAAGTTAAAGAAGGAGGTGAGAAGAGGATTTTGGAGAATAGGAAGGGCAATCAATGCAATGCTAGATTCAAAAGTTGACATCCTATTTACTTTATTATTTATATATAGTCTAGAATTTTTACCTCGAGAATACATAGTATGTATAGTGGAGGTTTTTCTTCAAATCGTAAAGAAGAGGGCTACAAAGAGGAAATGAGTAGAAGGGACCTCACAAGATCAGACACACAATGATAGGGATGAAGAAGAGCAGTCTAGAAGGCAACAAGTGGAGGAGAACCAAAAGAAGAAAATCAATGTCGTGTTGAAGAAGAAAAAGGATAGAAGTCAGAACTGGATGAAAAGTGATGCCAAGACCAACCAGAGCAAAGGGATTGCATGGCGGAGACATCTCGTAAAGTTCTAGTGCTACACACATTTTCTTCTTATGGACTACATGAGAGATGGAAACATAAGTGACGGTAGAGTATAGCTACCTCTAGTTAGATGTAACAACTCTATCTACCCTTGGATGTATCCTAATGAATTACTAAGACCAAAAATCCTAGCATATTTAGTGAGAGGAGTTCAATGAAGTGTGGTAGAAATGGAGGAATTTCAAAAGCAATATACTGCACTCTCTTAGTAGAAGGATGGATGGGAAGCAGAGAAAGCAAAAATGACTACAAAAATAAGTGGACTTACGATTGAACTAGAATAAGTAAGAGCGGAGAGTGTAGGGAGAGAAAGTGTAATCCATGAGAAGTTGATGGATGATATGAATGATGCCTTGATAGAAAATAATACACTAAAGGTGCCCACTTGAGAGGGTTCAAAGATCATACCTCATGTACAAGTAGAAATCGAGAAATAAGGAGCTTACAAACAAACTGCAAAAAGAAGAGGAGGAAATATAAGGATCGAAGAAGAAAGTAAAGGAGAAAAGTAATGAGATTAAAAGAGAAGGTGTTGCTATTGTGAAAGTTGAGGAGAACTTGGTGGTACAGAACTCAAAATTTACAGAGCTTGAAGTCAAACTTCACATTTTATGGGAGAACTATATACAGTGTCTGCATAGCTCGCTGGTATTCTAGATCTAGAACGACAGATTGAAGAGGGGAAGTAGGACTACGCAGATGTGAACTTAGCATTGGAAGTCCAAGAGAGAGAGGTCGTGGAAATGAATAAAATATCCTCAGTTTTTTAAATTACATATAAGTGTAAACTAGATGAAGCAAAGACGTTAGCTGAAGAGTATATAGATAACATATCAATATTACTATAGTTTTTGATAATATGTTCGAAAAGATGGGAAATAGAATACCTGAATTAGAAGGTATGGTAGCTACTTTCAAAAGTGATATCGAGAACCTATTAGATCCAAAAGAATTTTTTGAAGGTTAAATCAAACTTATGGAGAAAGACATAGAAGAAATGTTTAAAGAGCTATGGTATGATATAGAGGGGATTATGTTCCCCAAAATGCAGAATAATGATGATGATCTGTAAACCTTTTTTGTAATCAGTGGGTTCGGATCCACCATACGTGTGAGTGTTAGTAGCAGCTATTGATATATTTAGGTAGTGATGTGTGTGAACACTCTAGGACTGCCGGGGCACTTTTTTCCCTCTTTAGGAGGGTTTCTCCCCCTGGCTTGTATGTACGCCTATTGCCCTAATGGGCTACTTATCTTTGTACATTCTCTAGTAATACATTCAGTATTGTGTGTTGTGCTCCAAGCTTCTTCTTCTTCCTTGTGTTGTTGTGTGCTTCCACAGATGTCTAACTCCAACAATTGGTATCAAAACAAGTCATCATTTCATCTAGGACACCGTCCACACTCCTCCGGTTGCAGTCTTAGAATCGCACGAATTTTGGTGAGCATACTCAGCATGTTTTCGAGATCTGAGCTCGTTTCAACCTCCAAATGCACTATCGCAACACTTGTGTAGGCTATTTCATCTTTTTGTGCCAAAGGTATATAACAGTTGTGTTCGCCAGTATAAGCATCTCAAAGTCTGCTATAGGTCTAGTGGAATGCGTCTGGACAATTCTATTCAACTTTTTGAGACACAGTCATTTTTTTGCATCAAGGTATTTTAGTCACCGGCCATGTCTGAACAGAACAGCTAAGGATGCTTGGGATACACTTACCACATTGTACCAAGCTAGGAATGAGGCTCGTGTTGCTGTATAAGCTCATAGACTATGAAAGATCTGTAAATGATTTGGCATGTGCAGTAAATGATTCTCAGGCTATATGAGATGCAAAGCTTTGGCATGCACAGTTTGGTCATCTGAATTTTTCTAGTTTGCTACGCCTGCAGAAATCTAAAATGGTGTCCTCTTTGCCCAAACTAGAGGCACCTGGAGAACATGTTTGTGAAGGCTATATTTTGGGCAAAATGCAGCATTCATCCTTTCCAAAAGATGGTTCAGTTCAAGCTACTCAAAAACCACAGCTTGTACAAATTGTTTATGCAAGAGGCATTGTTGAAAGGAAAAGACTTTTCATAGGTTTCTTATGATCACCATGGGCTAGCTATGCCCTAGATACTTGTTTTTTGAGCATTGATTTATGGTGATAATTCTTAATAAGACAAAGGAGACTCTGTCAAGATTTTCAGAAATATATATAGTGCCATGAGAGCATGGAATAGGAAAACTTTAGTAGTTGTTCTCATTTCATTGGATTCATACAAGTTGTATAAATTCCACTTTATTATGATTTAATATTTGATTCAAGTCGCTTGAGTTGATATTTGATGCAAGCCGCATCCTTTACCACTGTAGTTGAGTTGATTTATTATATAGTTTCTCATTTCTCAACTCAAGATGAGTTGATGTTCGAGATAGTTATGAGTAATAAAGTCATAGGAATGACTCTGTTCTTTCCATCGAGGGAAGGAAACAATTTAGGAACACTTCATGAGTTATTTACATTATTTATGGTTGTGAGTACTCACCGATCTGTCCTTGTATTTTTTTTTTGAGAGAAGTTTTCGACGTTAATCTCATACATGCATCTATGTGGGGTATAAAGTTTGGTAGTATGGGACATGAAACTTTGTATTCTGCCTAGGTGTAGGACAAATGGTATGGGAGAAAAGTCTCTGAGATTGTATTTTTTAATATGATTTGGAGTTCATTTATATGATCTTCTGGTACCATCTTATTCTTAGAGAACAGAGGGGCAATTGAGACATTCACTTTGTATATGATCCCAAACAAGGCAAGTCCGCAGGCAAGTGGCCTAGAAGTAGAAAGGCAAGGTTTGCACATAAGAACTTTGAATAGGCAATTGCATTGAGAAGAAATTTATAGAGTACGTACTACTTTATTTGATATGCTTGAGAATAGGCCATGGTTCATACATAGGGTGTATGAGGTGAGCTAGATGCTTAGCCTAATGGGCTATGAGTGTGCACACATCTACTTACCATTGTTCTGGGTATTCATTGGACTTATATTATGGTCCTCGTTATATCTGGGAGTGCCAGATTATTACAGTACTTTACTTGAGACACCTCATTCCTAGTTAGGAATGATTTGATCATAGTGATGATTAGGTGGTGGTTAGAGATAAAGCAAGTTTCATCCACTTGGAACATCTTGCATGTTATTATTGAGAAGGCGGTGGTAGTTCCACTAGTTGCTATACTTTCTTAGCAAGTCTTCACTTGGCATGATGGATTTGATTCCAGAGAGTGGATTAGGATTTACTTTGTATGGGCAATATTTTGATCCATAGTTTGGATTATCATATATGACAGATTTTGATCCATAGTTTGTATATTATATATGACAGATCGAGCTTTTGATCCATAGATTGGATTATCATATATGACAGATCAAGCTTTTGATCCATACTTTGGATTATTATATATGACACATCGAGATCTTGGTCCATAGTTTGGATCATTGAAAGATTGATATCTTGGTCCATAGTCTGGATCATTGATAGATTGTCATCTTGGATTCATAGTATGGATCATGATGAGATTTTCTTGAGTTTTATTTCATCACAGTAAGTAAATCAAGCAGATTTACTTGAGCTTAGAGATTAAGCATTAGTTGGAAAAGATTTCCATTTATCTTTCATAGTTTTCCATAGAGATTTGGGACATAGTTATTCTTTTGGATTAGCATAATAGTTTTCATTACTCTAGTGGAGTAAGTGGTTTTGAACGATTATACTGTATGACTAGCGATGACCGGGTATTCCACAGAGACAAAGGCAAGCTGCCAAGGTCTTTACAGGTGACAAGTCGTCACAAGTTAGTGGTCAAGGTCTAGGCATAGGGAGTCCGAGGATATTCCGAGTACTTATGCTGTGCACATATGGACTCATTCGGCCTCAGAGGGATTCCTACTATATGCTCAAGGCAAGGACTATTATTTATGGATGGAAATGCTACATAGAAAGCAGAGAGACAAGTTGTCCACTTTTTGATTATTTAGTGTTTTAGACATCTATTACACTCTACTCTTATTGTTTGGAATCATAGATTTTGATTCCCAGGTTTAAAGCTTCTTCTATATCAATGAGGAAAATGATCTTTAGAAGGGGGAGAGAGTGTTATATTCTAGAGATGTACATGCTTGGAGGAACGAGATGTTCCTTGCTCGGGGGATAGCGAAGGCCAAAAGCTAGAGAGCTCATACGAGGTGCCTACGCATGATGGCCAGATGAGTAGAGGGACCTTAGAGAGAACTCTAGATGGTGAGTAGGCAAGGGCTATAAATAGGCTGGGAGGTGAGTCCCAGGTGATGGGGGAAGTATCTCAACCCCTAAGCAACGATGAAGCGCGAATGACCTCCACAGGTATCCTTCTTTGACCTCTGCACACCAAAAATGCTCTTACTCAGAGCTTATGCAGAGAACTCCAGTGAGCTTTTGTAGACCTATAGTAGACACCAAGGGCTTTCCAACAAAACAAATTTCACTTGAAATGGATGCTTACACAAAGAGAAACAATGTCTACAACATGAGCTAGTTGAATGCTCACAACTGCTAGTCAAGCAGAGACCTCACTTCACTCCAGCAAACGTTTCTCAGAGATTATACAGAGAATGAATCTCAAACTTATGTTAACTTTAGAGGACTCTAATAGCTACCCAATGACACCAAAATCATAGCAAATGAATACATAGAGAAGGAGAACCAGCCCTTACAACAGAGAGCAAAATATTTCCAACAGAGCCTACACAAAGAGAGAGATATCAATCACACAACTTCACTAAAATGGATGTTGCTCCCAGGTTACTCAGAGAATGCTCTAGAGAATTAGTAAGCATAAAATAGACTCTTATAGCTATCCAATGAGACAAGAATTACATCAAATGGATACCATATGAGGGAGAACCAATGCTAACAACTCAGGGGTAGAGAGTTGCAACACTGCCTGCGCACACACATAGATATGCCTACTAAAAGAAAACAAACAAGCAAGCAAGGGGGTTGCTTAAGCAAGGGGCTTGCTTATCACAACTCCAGCACTTAGTGCTCACTTTACATGAGCTAAAACTCCAAGAAGATGGCCCAAAAGAAGTCGGGATACATGCTCCTTTTATAGTGAGAGGTGTGCCCCTAAAATCTAGGAACTACCTTTCCAAATCAGCCTCCTAACTTGGAGGAATTAGTTGAGATGACTTGGGGAGTGGTTGAGTGACTTTTCTTGATGGAATCTCGTGGCTTTTGGCTTCCTTTGATTGCTCCACATGTCCATAAAAGATTCCCCACGAATTTTTAGCTTGAAGCTTGACTTTTAACACTCCCCCTCAAGCTTCAATTCTTCATCCTCATCCAAGCTCCTTCATGTTGATGCATTGCTTGAATTTTGAAATCTTCATCCCATCCAAAGCCTTTGTAAACATGTCCGCAACTTGGTCCTTAGTACCAATATGATGTACTGAAACTTCCTTGGATATCACCTTTTCCCTTATGAAGTGATAGTGCACTTCAATATGCTTGGTTCTAGCATGATAGACAGGGTTCGATGCTAGATGAATGCTACTCATGTTGTCACAAAAAATTGGATATGTGTCAACCTGCAAATTAAGCTCCATAAATAACTTCTTAATCCACATTAGCTCACATGTGACTTGAGCCAAAGCTCTATACTCAGCCTCGGTGGAAGATAATGCCACCGTGGGTTGCTTCTTTGAAATCCATGAGATGATCTTGCTACCTAGCATGACTAGGTAACCACTTGTACTCCTTCTATCTTCCTTCGAACCGGCCCAATCGGCATCGGAATAAGCTTTGACCTGCATATCATCATCAAATGAGTAGAACAATCCTTCATTTATAGTGGCTTTGAGATATCGCAACATTCTTCTTGCAGCTTGCAAGTGTGTAGTCCTTGGACTATGCATAAATTGTGATAACACTCCAACTCCATATGCTATGTCAGGCCTGGTTATTGTGGCATAATTGAAAGAGCCTACAATAGATCGATACAAAGTTGCATCCTCTAATGGCTCTCCATCAATGGAGCTTAGCTTTACATTAACTTCCATGGGATTTGAAATAGGCTTGCAATGTAGCATCCCAAACCTCTCAAGTAGGTCTAGAATATACTTCCTTTGTATGAGCATAATACCTTCTTCTTTGTATACAACTTCAATGCCAAGAAAATACCTAAGATCTCCAAGATCAGAGATCCTAAACTCCTTTCCAAGCTTTGCCTTGATCTCCTCAATGCCCTTTGTATCATTACCTGTAATGATAAGATCATCTACATACACACACATGTAGACCACAAGTTCTCCTCTTTGTTTGATGAAGAGAGATGGATCCGCCTTGCATTGATTGTAACCACATTTGATCAAATAGTCCACCAATCTTTGGTTCCAAGCCCTTGGAGCTTGCTTTAGGCCATAAAGTGCCTTCTTCAACCTACAAACATGATGTGGAAACTCTTTATGAACAAAACCTAGTGGTTGCTCCATGTATACCTCTTCTTCCAAGTCTCCATTGAGAAAGGCATTCTTGATATCCAATTGGAAGAGCTTCCATCCTTTGCTAGCAGCCATTGCAATGAGTGTCCTAATGGTGCTCATCTTTGCCACGGGGCTGAATGTCTCTTCAAAGTCCACTCCATAGGTTTGTGCAAAACCCTTAGCCACCAATCTTGCTTTGAACCTAGAAATAGATCCATCTGAATTCCTCTTTACTTTATACACCCACTTATTACCTATTACCTTCATGTTCTCCTTCTTGGGCACTAGAGTCCATGTTTGATTTTCCTCAAGTGCGTCGATCTCTTTTTGCATTGCCTCTTTCCATTCGGTGTACCTGCTTGCATCTTCATAGCAATCGGGCTCATGATCTTCTACTACTTTGTTCATATATGCATAATGTGTTGCCATGTATGAATCATAAGTAAACCTTTGAGTTGGATACTTAACTCTAGAAGACTTCCTTTCTTCACCTTTTGGAGGAATAAACCTCCTTTGCCTTGGGAACTTGATCTCTTTCTTTGACGTGGCTTCTTTCTCCATCATGTGTCCTTCATCATCTTCAACTTCATTACCTTCTTCATCCAACTCCACCAATGTTGCTTTGCCTTTGTTGATTGATTGTGCTTCATAGCTTGATGAAGGTCTCCCCCTCCATGGTGAGTTCATGCTTGAACTATCTTCATTGATGGAACACCTTGGGCCGCTTAGCTCTAGGTCGATTTGTTCTTCATCATGTCCATGCTTTTCTTCTTCATAGTCCTGCATACAATCATACTTCTTATACCAAGGGAGTAGCTCATCAAATGCTACATCCCTTGATATCCTCAAGTCCTTTGTATTTGGGTTGAAGCACCTGTATCCTTTATGATCATTTGAATATCCTAGAAACACACACTTTTCTGCCTTTGGTTGTAGCTTGTGCCTCAATTCACTTGGCACATGTACATAACAAGTACATCCAAATATCTTCAAGTGGGAAAGATCAGGTTTCTTACCATAATAGGCTTGATATGGTGTCAAGCCATGGATCCCTGAGGTAGGAGCCCTATTCATTAGATACACGGCGGTATTTGCTGCATCACTCCAAAACATGTTAGGTACATTCATCTCATTAAGCATTGCTCTAGCGATCTCGGCAATGTATCTATTCTTTCTCTCTGCTACTCCATTTTGTTGGGGTGTGTACCTGCATGTTACTTGCCTCTTGATGCCTTGATCCATTAAAAAATCAGAAAACTCATTTGAGAAATATTCTCCCCCTCCATCGGACCTTAGCTTCTTGATATATGTACCTGTTTCCTTCTCTACCATTGCCTTGAATGCTTTGAAACATGTAAACACATCTGATTTGTTTTTGATGAAATAAACCCAAACCATCCTTGTGCAATCATCTATAAAAGTGACAAAGTACTTGTTACCTCCAATGGATTGCTCTTTGGTTGGCCCCCACACATCTGTATGTATCAACTCCAATGGATGTTGGCTTATGTAGCCACTCTTCTTGAATGGAAGTCTCGCTTGCTTCCCTAGTTGACAAGATTCACATAAATGCTTCATACCTTGTCCTTGGAAGTTGGGAAGACCTTCAACCAGCCTCTTGAATTGCATTTCCTTCATTCTTTGTATGTTGATGTGACCTATCCTCTTGTGCCACAAGTCCAACTCCGAAATCCTCTTGTTTCCATATGTGAAGTAGACATGTTGAGTAGAATGAGAATTTACCTCCAAAGTGAAGAGTCTCCCTTGCTTCTTTCCTCTTGCTATGACCTTGTAACCTTGCTTAGGGTTCTCCACAAAGCATCCACCTTTGTTGAACCTTACTTGATAACCTCTTTCAACCATTTGCCCAACGGACACCAAGTTCTTTGTGATGGTAGGTACATGCAAGACATCCTTGAGACATCTTCCTTCCTCCTTGTCATCCAAAGCTACATCTCCAACATGGGAGATCTCATGGGCTGTATCATCACCTGTTTCTACATGTCCTTTACCTTTGGGAACATGTAGATTAGTAAACCAAGAAGCATTGCAACTCATATGGTTGCTACATCCACTATCAATATACCAAGTGTTATCTACTTTGCTTGAATTCCCATTCATGTGCATCATCAAGAGATTGTCATTTTCTGAACTTGTAGAAGCATAATTACCTTGGCCTTTGTATGAAGAACCTTGATTATAGTTCCTTTGGTTTCCTCCTTGGTAGCAATCTCTAGCATAGTGGCCAAACTTGCCACATATGTAACATCCTTCGCCATCTTGATTCCTGTTTTGTTGATGTCGTCCTCCTCTTCCTCTTGATCTTCCTCTCCCTCTTTGTGATGAGGTGCCTTGGTCATGTCCTTGATTTCTTGAGTGGCCTTGCCTTCCTCCAAACCTTCCTTTGCCCCTTCCTTGTCCTTGTCTTCCTTTGCCCCTTTGATTACCTGCATAGAAAACTTGTGCATCTTTGCTTTTAGTTGAACTTCCACCTATGTTCATTTCTTCGGTGACCATGAGAGCAACCAATTGCTCAAAATCGGGAAGATTATCCCTTACATAAACTGAAGTGGTAAAGGGTTTCCACTTCTCATCATCTCTCAAACCATTGAGAGTATAAGCCACAAGATCGTCATCGTCTACGTGGCTTCCAATGGATCCCAATGCATCTGATAACTCCTTGACCTTAAGTATGTAGTCATTTATGCTACTCCCTGAGCTCTTCCTAAGGTTGTTGAGCTCATTCTTGAGTTGGATCTTCCTTGCTTTGGTGCTTGTTGAATAAAGCCTTTCAAGTGTCTCCCATACCTTCATGCTTGAATCCAGGTCTTGGATATGGCCGATCATGCTATTGCTAATGTGTTGGGAAAGAATAAAGATAACCCTCTTGTCTCTTTCATTCCATTCCCTAAAGGCCCTTCTCTGGTCATTGGTTGGATTCTCATCCAACCTAGGTCTTGGTTCACTTCCACTAATCAACCCCCAAAGGCCCTTGCCCATAAGATAGTTGGAGACCCTAAATCTCCATGGTTGATAGTTACCTTTGTCTAGCTTTTCAATTTGAGTGTTGAAGTCTCCCATATCTAGTCTTTGATACTTGACCTAGCCCTTGGCTAATGCTCCAATGTGTGTAAAATGAAAATGAGGCTCTGAGGTTACCTCAATCCAAAGCTTTCCTTAGATGGACACCTTGTGCTCTTGCAAATTTGAGTAGAATAGCTCCCCCTTGATGTGAGCTACCTCCAAGAAGCTTTTGTTGACGCAACTCTTCAACCACCAACTCCAAGAGGTCTTCTTGCTTGTATGTGATACCTCCAAGATGCCCAAATGCTCTGATACCACTGATGGGGGAAGTATCTCAACCCCTAAGCAACGATGAAGCGCGAATGACCTCCACAGGTATCCTTCTTTGACCTCTGCACACCAAAAATGCTCTTACTCAGAGCTTATGCAGAGAACTCCAGTGAGCTTTTGTAGACCTGTAGTAGACACCAAGGGCTTTCCAACAAAACAAATTTCACTTGAAATGGATGCTTACACAAAGAGAAACAATGTCTACAACATGAGCTAGTTGAATGCTCACAACTGCTAGTCAAGCAGAGACCTCACTTCACTCCAGCAAACTTTTCTCAGAGATTATACAGAGAATGAATCTCAAACTTATGTCAACTTTAGAGGACTCTAATAGCTACCCAATGACACCAAAATCATAGCAAATGAATACATAGAGAAGGAGAACGAGCCCTTACAACAGAGAGCAAAATATTTCCAACAGAGCCTACACAAAGAGAGAGATATCAATCACACAACTTCACTAAAATGAATGTTGCTCCCAGCTTACTCAGAGAATGCTCCAGAGAATTGGTAAGCATAAAATAGACTCTTATAGCTATCCAATGAGACAAGAATTACAGCAAATGGATACCATATGAGGGAGAACCAATGCTAACAACTCAGGGGTAGAGAGTTGCAACACTGCCTGCGCACACACATAGATATGCCTACTAAAAGAAAACAAACAAGCAAGCAAGGGGGTTGCTTAAGCAAGGGGCTTGCTTATCACAACTCCAGCACTTAGTGCTCACTTTACATGAGCTAAAACTCCAAGAAGATGGCCCAAAAGAAGTCGGGATACATGCTCCTTTTATAGTGAGAGGTGTGCCCCTAAAATCTAGGAACTACCTTTCCAAATCAGCCTCCTAACTTGGAGGAATTAGTTGAGATGACTTGGGGAGTGGTTGAGTGACTTTTCTTGATGGAATCTCGTGGCTTTTGGCTTCCTTTGATTGCTCCACATGTCCATAAAAGATTCCCCACGAATTTTTAGCTTGAAGCTTGACTTTTAACACCAGGCATGTCATTCTCCACTTCTCATAGATTTTTCTTACCTTGCCTGACCTTTAGACTGCCCCAAGTGATTTGAATCATGAATTTTTTCCACATTAAAGTCTTTGGACCTCTTTGTCCACCTAAAGCTTGCATAGTTCACATTTTGGATAGCATTGATCTTAAACTTTGAGCATACATTGAGTAGCCTATCACACTTTCCTTGTATCATATGATTAGTAGCATTTACTATTTTATACATTCTTCCAAGTACATTGCTATCTACTGTCTATTGTTGCATCTTCATCACTAGAGTGATATTGTAGAATTCATTTCTCTATGTATACTTAATCCTTTGATTTAGTTCAACCTAACATAGTTAGCATGGCATGTCTATGATCTACATATCAATTTTCATCAAGTTTGGTTCAGTAGATCTACAATTATCAATTAAAGAAGGTGATTGTGTTTGCACACCTTCTACATCCTCAAAAGTCAGGATGACCTCCTTTACTTGTTAGACTTATTTCTTAGTGTATAGTACAGATAAATTGACGCGATCTCACTTTAGTTATCTATACACTCCAATTATATGTGTGCAAAAGCTCTTTAGTAAATTCATACCAGGTTGTGAGCTGTGAGCATAATACTAAGACCTTCTATTCCCCAAATAGAAGGTTCTTCACATTTCTTGAGTGTACAAGTTATCTATTTTCATGCAAAAATTGAAAGTGATGCTCCAAAGGACTTGATTGTTCTAAATGCAGCATTGTGAAGCTCAAAGAGTCTACTAAGCATCCTCGAAGTTGGATTGGAAAGTGTAGAGCAGGATTTGTGCACCACCAACTCATCTTAAGAACCTAGTCTTCCATCTCCTCACAGCTCTATCATGTGAGGACTTCACATATAGAAGTACATTATCATTATGTCAGAGAGAAGAGTATGAGAAAAGAGATTCAACTCTCATATGTATCAATGCATCAAAAATGTGCAGATATGATGACAAAGGCATTGGATGGAAGCAAATTAAATAGATTGAAATCTATCAGTGGATTGTAGGAAATCGTGAAGGCTTGAAGACTCAAGCATCTTAGGCTTGAGGGGGAGCTGTTGGCACATTTAGCAATCCTAACTACTTTGCAAAAGCTTAAGGACTACATACATTAGTTGTCCTCTCATATATAGACCTACATATGAACCTATAGTCATCACTCTCATTGGATTTATCTTGGACATAGGTAAATGTAGAAAAGACAAAAGAATCTCTTCAAGTTAGGAGGCTTAACCTATGACTCATGTTGTAGGAAGAATCAAATTAATTCATCCCTTAAATCTATTATCACATTTAGTCGAGAAGATTCAAAATTCAAATTCAAGCAATGTGTATAAATACACATGCACGATAAGTGAGAAGTCATGAGACACTTTGAGCTACTTCAATGAGCATACATTGAGCTCACATCATCTATGTGTAGTCCAATACACTCCATCTATATCATGTGTGCAATAACATTCATATTTTTATATATCACATTGAGTCCATCTCTGTCTACTATCTACTCTAGCATCTTCATTATTTCAATGAATGTGTGGAATCAATTTCTGTGCATGTACTTCATCTCTGGTCGATTCATACCAAGTTGTGAGCTCTGAGCATAATAGTGAGACCTTCTAGTCCCAAACTAGAAAGTTCTTCACAATTCTTGCATATGGAAGTTATCTGCTTTGATGCAAACAATTGAGAATACTAGTCCAAAGGGCTTGGTGGTGGTAAGCGTCGCATTATAAAGTTAAGGGAGCATACTAAACATATTTGAAGCTAGATTGGAATGTCTAGAGAAACTTTCTTATAGCACCACCTCATCTCTAGAATCAACATACCATCTCCTCACACTAATTGCCTTGCATATGCTCACCAATTTTCATGCAACTCTAAGACTACGACTACGACTAGCAAGGTCTCAACAATCCCCTATATGAAGCCACGATAGGCTCTAACACCAATTGTGCAATTTTGAGGTATGTAGAAACACACAAATGGTAGAAGGAAAAATTATTATCATGGAGCACAACACTCAATATTGAATGTCTTACCAAGTGAATGTACAAAGATAAATGACTCCTCAAGGTTATAGGTGTATATTCAAGATGAGGGAGAAACCATCATAAAGAGGGGAAAAAGTGTCGGAGTGGTCATGTTGTCTTCACACATATCACTACTAGAGTATATCAAGACTAAGTGAGCTCTAAGTGAAATTACAAGCATTGAAGGTGTGTCTTTGTACATAGGCAAATAGCAACAAGAATCGCTAGTCTACCTTTTAGAGGTGGTTTCTTCATGCTAGCATATCCAAATCTAGTGTTTTAAAGTGATGTAGATAGTTGTGAGTGTCTTGTTTTATTGTAGGAAGCTCTCATTATGTTTTGCATCTATATTGTGATTTAGAGACAAAAGAGTGACTCACGGTCAGTGTGGAAAACATCTTGTGAGAGCCTACAACATTCCAAAGCTACATAGGGGTGTTGATTCATGAGTCAATAGTGTTCTTAGAGCATTTCCAAGAATTTAGGACTCTTGAAAAAGGTCAAAGGAATCAATTGAAGCTCATGAAGATCTTGGGAAAGGATATTAGATCTACAAGCTACATCAAATTTCAAAAGTAGATTTTCAAGGTAAGAGGAAACACCTCAATACCTATCAAGGAAGGAAGCTAAAAGGAGCGAATAGTTTTGACCTTTCCTATTCCATGACACCAAAGGGAGCTTACAATTCAAAAAATCTTAAGAAATGGATAAGAATGCTACCAAAATAGAGAATTTGGAGGAAGGAAACTACCAACCTTGGACATTTTCAATTAGCAATCACGTCATGGGCTAGGGACTTTGGGGTCTAAATAGTGGAGCTAAGACTAGGCATCAATATGTAGAGCCATTCACTCAACCAAAAGAAAGGTAAGTGATTGAGTGGATTGAAAGAGGTAGGAGAGTCATATTCATGTCATCTCAACACATTAGTAATAGCATGATTAATCACATCCAACACTTGGACTCATCCAAGAAGGTGTGGGAAGCTTTGCAAGACTGTACTCCACCTCTAGGAAAGCACAAAAGATTCAAATCAAGGATGAGTTGATCAACGTAAGGAAGGCTTCAAATAGCATCATCAATGATTATATCATTAAGGTAAAAGACATTACAAATTCCATAGGAGCAATAGGCACATCCATTGATGACAATGATTTAGTAGCTCATACATTAAATGGCCTAAAAGACAATGACAAATGGAGGCCATTCACTACTTTTCTATTTGTGAGGGACTCACTACCAGATTTTGAGCAATTAGTCACACTCATGGTGATGGAGGAGATGAACCTCAATGTAGGTCATTCAAACAATAATAAAGCCCAAGTTTTTTAGGTATTTAAAGACAAAGGAAAGAGAGGCGCACACAATGTTCAAGGCAAAGATAGATGAAGATCAAGAAATGATCAAGAAGGTTCAATTCAAATATATGGACCAAGGGGTAAAGGAAGAGCTAGAGGAAGTGGAGGTCGACTTCAAGGAAGGGGCTACAGAAAGCAATGATACAACTATGGCAAACCAGGACACTTTCCAACAGCTTTCTATTGAAGGGACAACCAATAAAGCTAAAAGAAGATGTATCATTTAAAATACCTCAAATACATCATACAATGATAATCTTCTATCCATGATGCAAAGAAGTAGTATGAAAGAAGGCATAGACACCACATGGTACATTGACAATGGGTGTTCAAATCGCATGAGTTGCAATAGGGAAATGTTTTGTAATTTGCATGAACCAAGCATACAAGGGCATGTCAAATCATGGATGACATAGGTCATAGGATCACACATAACATGTTGTTTCTTTGGATGAAAATGAGAATGCAAAGTTTCTTAAAGATGTGTTACATGTGCCCACAATCATGAGGATTCTAGTATGAGTTGGATAGATGGTTGAAAGAGGTTATTTTTATTCATGTTTTACAATAAAGGATGCTTTTTATAAGATCCAACGCAAGGCTAGAAGATGATGGATAAAGGCAGGTGGGAAGGAATGTTATTCACCATGGAGGTAAGACCACCTTTATCACATATGATCTATTTGACATTTTGAAGCAAGCAAATAGCTTAGGTGGATTTTTGGCACTAGAGGATCAAAAACATAAACCTTCAAAAGCTGAAGGCTATGTAAGGAAGAGGTGTGGTAAGTGTTCTTCCAAATTTCAATTCTTAAATTATGCAACATGTGCTTGAATCATGTCAATTCGAGAAGCAAGCAAGGCCTCCATTCAAGAAGATTACACAAAGGAGTAGATTTCCATCGCACCTCATTCATATGGATGTATGGGGACCAAACAAGGAGCCCTCATGGGGAGAGAATAGGTATTTTGTTATCTTATTTCATGATTACACAAGACTGACATTGTTGTATTGTATAAAGTCAAAGGCTGAAGTGTTTAGTCACTTTAAAGTTTTCAAAGCACTTGTGGAAAAGGAGATGGAAAGGTACAAAAAGTCTGTTAGATCTGATGGAGAGGTAGAATATTTTACCAAGGAGTTTTGTGAGATTCTAAGTCATAATAGAATCAAAAGGCAATATACATGTAGGTATATGCCCCAACCAAATGGGGTTATAGATAGGAAAAAAAAGGCATAAAGTTGAAGTGTCAAGATTGATGCTCAATGAGATGAATGTGCCCAATTCCTATAAGGAAAATGCAGCAAGTGGTAAGAAAGTGGATCTAACGCATCTCATGAGTTTTAGTTGTGCATGTTAAAAGTTGTATATTTATTGGGTATTCAAGTGTGAAAAAGGGTTTGCGATGCTATGATCCTAAATCCAAAGATTTGAAGGTGTTTAAACATGTTATCTTTGGTAAATTCCTACCATGGTATCATGGAAAGATTTATTGCAAGTTGAAAACATACATGATGCCAAGAGAATATATATACAAGACTAAAAAAGTGTTGAGATTTTTGGTCCTTCAACTTCAAGGGAAACATCAGAGGGAAACCACACGCCTCCATGAAAATGAAGATTGAGAAGCAATCATTTCAAGTGAAGAAGTAGAAAAGATAGAAACTCTTGGCAAAATACATAAAATACAAGAAGAAAATGGTTCATTGTAGCCCCGAAAAGAGACAAAATGATCAACAAGAGAAAGATATGTACTTTAGTGATTAACATATGACTCTTTCATTATGAAACATTATGCATACATGATTGAAGGGATTTCATGTGAAAAGCCTAAATGTTTTGAGGCTAGAAGTAAGCATAGAAAATGGAACCAAGACATGAAAGAAGAACCCAATACACTCAACAAGAAGCACAATTGGGCATTGTTGCCTAGAACCAAGGACATGAATGTGATAGGATACAAATGGTATACAAGGTAAAGAGGAATTCAGATGACACCATATGTAGGTGCAAAAGCAAGGCTGGTTTCCAATGGTTTTGCACAAACCTATTGAATTAACTTTGAGAAGACTTTCAAAACTATAGGAAGGATGACTACAATGAGAAGTCTCATTTAATATTTTGGTTCAAAGAGTTGGTGAATCTTCAAAGTCTTTCTTCAATGATGACCTAGAGGAAAGTGTTTTCATGAAACAACCAAAAGGTTTTGAAGATCAGAGGTATCGTCATCATTTGTGCAGGCTAAAGGAGTCTCTTTATGGTCTCAAACAAGGCCCAAGAGACGAGAACCAAATGCTAGAGGAATACTTATTAAAATGTGGCTACAAACAAAGCCATGGTGGTGCATCATTGTACATTAAGAAAAGGTGATCTTGACATCTATGTTTTCATTTATGTTGATGATCTTATTCTTATAGGGAATGATGAAGCAAGCATTTGAGAGATCAAGAAGAATTTTGGAAATGAATTCAATATATCAGATCTTGGACAGTTGAAGAACGTCTTAGGCATAGAAGTAATCTAGAAGGAGGAAGTCATATACCTAATGCAAAGGAAGTACATTATTGATATAATCACAAAGTATGGCATGTGTAATTGAAAGAAAATTGCAAATCCATTAGAAGTGAAAATAAATCTTAGTGCACATGAGGGCCAAGAAGTTGAAGATGTTACTTTGTATAGATCCATTGTGGGATCCTTGAGCTATACAACTCTCACTCTGCTAGACATCAAGCATGTAGTCGGAGTTGTCTCACAATTTATGCAAACTCCCAAACAACAATACTTAATGGAAGACAAGAGGATATCTACAAATATCTAGGGCACTATAAATTAAGGTTTATTTTATTATTATGGTAGGAGTACAAGTGGCTATGTTGTAAGGATTGCAAACAAGATTATTTTGTGGAGCTCCAAGAAGCAACCAATAGTAGCCCTATCTTCCACCAAAGCTCAATAAAGATACTTACTCCTTGTCAATTTTTGAGATTATGTGGCTAACGAAGCTCTTAAAAGACTTGAACTTGAAGGTGTTATAGATTCCCAGCATGTGTGACAATATGAGTAGTGTACACCTAGCTTTGAATCTACTTCTCCATGTTCAATTGAAGCACATTGAAGTACAATAGCACTTTATCAGAGAGAAGGTGATTGCAAAGGAGTTCAAGGTGGAGCATGTGAGTACCAACTATCAATTTGTACCTATATTTACAAGAAGGATTCAAAGGAGCAAACCTGCTGAAATTCAAAAGAAGCATTGGTGAGGTAGATTTAAGTTCAGGGCTTAAGGAGGAGTGTTAAAAATGAAGCCTTAAACCTTAGCTAAAGGCTTAAAGTGGACCCACTATATTTTCGGGATGCTCCAGCATTCATGTTCCGATGTAATGGTGTTGTAGTGTTCAAATGTTATGGTACTATTGTGGTCTGTTTTGGTGTTCCATTGTAGTGTGTTCCGATGTTCCATTGCAGTGTACAGGTGTTCTAAATATCTCCCTTAGATCTTAGCTAAAGTCTCAAATCTGTGGATGAAAATTGGACCTATTATTTAGATGCCTCATTTTGAAAATTTAAGCTACCAATTACTTTCAACGACTTTCCTAAAAAATAGTTTACCAAAAATGTTAGGTGCTTGATTGGGGTATTCTTCTAGAGTTGTCGAAGTAGCTTTTGGCAGCCTAAATATGTATGATTCCAAGTCCAGAGTGGAATTCAATGGCCTCTACCCTATTCCTAAGTTAGCTTATAGTGTATGGAATTTTCTACATGCAGCCCCCTTGCTCACCTAGTCATTTTGTTAGCATATATTTCTTTGTAGTTAGCCATTGCTCATGGCTTATCTTCTAAGTTAGCTAGTTTCTAGTATGCTTTTATTTTAGTTGTAACTCCTTAAAGTATTCCTTTCAAGTGCTTTCATTTGTATTTGATTGCTCATAGAGTGTACTAAGTGTGATGGAATTTTGGGGATTATCCTTTGAGTGATTGAGTGAAATTGCAGAAAGCAAAGGTGTGTCTCTCAACATAGGCACACAACAATAAGAATTTATAGTCCATTTTAGACACGCTGCTTCTCCATGCTGAAGTACCTAAATCAAGTAATTTAAAGTGCTTTCATAGCTGAGATTTCCTATCTTCATTCTTGAAAGTTTCTTTACTTTTTTTCATCTACATTGTGGGTTATAGCCATGAAAGTGACTTAGGATCACTTTGGAAAACAACCTATGAGGTCCCATAACCTTCAAAATCTACATAGGGGTGTTGATTCATCTCCCCACACTCTTATCATTCCTTGCATGTATTTGCTTCTTCAAAGCATGTGGGGTCTTCAACAAGCTTGATCATAAATGCATAATGTATAAGAATGGAAAAGTCGTATGTTTTTGAACTTAATACCTTATGCTATAAAAACTTTGTATCTCACCATTACATAGATGTGGCTAATTTCTATTGACCTTTGAACTTTCTCGCTTCTTTGCATGATGGTATGCATTGAGCTCAATACATAAATCTTGTTTTTCTTCTATTTTTATTATCTTGGCCCTTGGTCCTTAAATGAGTAACTTGGCTTGATGTAGTATGTCCCCATTCCATGATGGGTGATTTCTCGAATCCTTTGGTCCACTCAAGACTAACGCTTCATATAATTAAGCCAACGCATCCTTGTGCAATTATCAATGAAATTTACAAAGTATCTATTACCTCCAATTGAGTTCTCCTTTCTTTGTCCCTCGGCGTTTGTATGGACTAGCTCAAATCGATGATATCTCACCTAATTGATCTTTTTAAGGGTAGCTTGGTCTGCTTACACAATTGATATGATTTACAAAAAAATATTTAAGATTCTAATTATAAAGGTTTGGTAAGCCTAGCACTAATCTCTTCCTTTTTATATCCTTCATTATCTGAGTATTTTCATGTCCATACCTTTTGTGCCATTGGTCCAATTTTACTACCCTTATGCTTCCATATGTTAACTAGGTAGTATGCTTGAATTTTGGCTTTACATCAAATGTGAATAGACTCTTCCCTTTTGCCTTTCGCTATCAATCTGTACCCTTAAGGTTTTTCACAAAGCATCCCTTTTGGTTGAACTTGATCTGGAGTCCTCTCTTATCCCTTTGACCCATAGAAATACGATTATTTGTGATTATGGGGAACATGAAGAACATCCTTCAAGCATTTAGCTTTCTAAGATTCATGCAACATAACATCATGTATATGTGTGATAGCATGAGCGGTATTCTCTTATCTCCACATGCCCTTTGGTTGATTTAACCTAAATGTTTCAAAAGAAACCCCTATTGTAGCTCATGTGATTGTTGCATCCACTATCAATGTACCAATTGATTGACGCTTTTGTCTTGTATTCAATCATGTAAATTATAGCCAGCATACTTGGATTCTCATTGAATTTGATGCATAATTACCTTGTCCTTCCTGTGAAGAATTGGTCTTCCACATTTGGTAGCAATCCCTTGCATAGTGGCCATATTTTCCACATATGAAGCAACTTTTTGAGTTGTTGTTGTTGTCATTATTTTGGTTGTACCTTCCTCCTCTTCATCACGATGAAGAGAATTTGGCTCCTTGCTCTTGATCAAGATCTCCGTTTGATCCTCTCCCTTGTCTTCCTCTTCCTCTACTCTGACTCATTCCTCTATATCTCCTTTAAGTAGATAGAAAGCTTGGGCTTCATTTACCTCTTGCCATTGTTGCCTCCAATGTTCATCTCCGTAGTGACCATTAAGGCCACCAATTGCTCAAATTCAAAAAGATTATCTATGACATATACAGATCTTGTAAAATCTTTCCACTTCTCATCATCCCTGAACACATTCAAGGTGTATGCAACTAGGTCGTCATCATCCAAGACAACCTATGGATCCCAATGCATCACTCAATTCTTTGATCTTCAAAATATAGTAATTCATATTCTAGCATTACTCAAATTATTGAGTTTATTCTTCAATCAAATATTGCTTGCTTTAGTTGAAGTGGAATAAAGTCTCCTTAGGGTTTTCCATAGTTTCATAGAGGTATTAAGGTCTTGTTTATGCCCGATATTGGCATTGGTGATGCATTGAGATTAAATGAAGATAACTCTTCTATCTTTGTCATCCGAGTCTCTCAAGTTCCTTAAGTGATGAGGAGTTGGATTTTCAAAAATGTAGGTCTACCATCTATACCACTAATGAGACCCCACCATCATTTTCCCATGAGCAATCTAGACATTCTAAACCTCCATGGATCATAGGTGTTTTTGTCTAATTTTGCAATTTGGTTGTTGTACTCGGACATAATGTACTCTAATTGGGTGCTATATTTTGACATAATGTACTCTAAACTAATCCCCTAGACCCCTTTAAAGAAACATTATTGAGAAAAAACAATAGAGTTACTTTTGTACTTTATAAGTACAAAAACATATGAAGTAGATGCTCTCCTTTGTCACTAAGAGACCTCCATGACTTTCTTGTGTGTTCTTGGACTTGAATTATCAAATCCCTTCAATGGATTCTCTTGGTTCTCATTCAATGCCTCTGTATATCTAAATGGTTTGATACCAATGATGGGAGATTTTTCACCTTCCCTATTGTTGGGGGATTCTTGTGCATAAGGGGACTTGAGTGTTTGTAGGAGAAGCAAGAAAGATAAGAAGAAAGGTATAGACACTAGAAGCTTCTGTAGATTGATTATAAAGAGACATGTATAGTAATGATGTACAACACAATCCAAGTACTCTCTGTGCAAAATCCCAAAGAGTGCACAATCAACAAAGTACAAAATACCCAAGGTTCTTGCTGCCATTGAGCTTCTCTGCACTAGACCTCCACCTTCTCCAAGAGCTTACATTTGTGCACACCTTGCACTCAAGCTTCCAATACGGGGAGGGATGGACACCTTCTATCGACGTGTGCACAACTTCAATGGGACCTTGTGAACTTTGGTTGCATGGCTTAGTACTTCTCTGCACACTTCTATGTCACTCTTCGTGCACACATTGCACTTCACTTCTCTGCGTTGCACACTCACTCTATGTCTCTTGCTCTTCTCTCTCCTTGTGTAGACTATCCCCACCTTGCTTAGTCTAACCAGGAATAATGCTTTGTCTTGAGTTGAGTGTCACTTCACGTACGCTGCTAACTCCTATATTATCTTGGTGCTCACTTTGATGTCCCAAGATTGCCTCCAATTGTGGCCAACCAACGAATCCCTGTTTTGTCATGTAGTGACTTTAGACTAAAACAAAACTTTTAATTGGGGGGGCCATACTTTCATTTCTGCGTACACCCGCTTTACATACCTTCACTTTTGCCTTTTAACTCTTCAAATGTGCACCTAAGAGAGGGTTCACCTGAACCTTCCAAATACTTTAAAAACACTTTTGAACCTTAGAGAAATTACAGATGGACACTCAGCAACCCGCATCCAACTTTCTGAAAAATATAACCTTTGTGAAAAATTGAATGTGCACTACCTCTACACCTTCACACCCGAACTTTAAATACTTTGACATTGCCCATGTTGACTTTGACCTTGAACATTTTACTTTGATGGCTTTGACTTTGATACTTTGACACTTTGACTTTGACTATGATTGAATCAGACCAATATGACTTTTATGGGCTCAATAGTTGCCCACCACCTAATGGGCTCTCCATCCCAGAGAGCTACAACCAAAACTCTGAGTAGAGACATCACCATGATTCCATTGCTGCAAAATCTTCAATAGGATACATGAGCAGCTACCAAGACCACAAGGAGTAGTAAATAAGATGCACCAAGAGTGGGAATTGTGCATTGAAGAGCATATTATGGAGAATAGAGAGTAGGAGGGAGAGGGAAGGGAGGGTTGAGGGGGCTGCGATGGATAGGCAATGGACGGGTAAGTGTTGGTGCAAAGTCCAAGCAAACACATTTGTCTTGAGGATCATAGAGATATGAAGTTCCATGGAAACCATTGCTAGTGGAAATTTATCTTTTTACCTTTGTAAAAGTCATTTCCTTTGTACTTGAGAATATTTGTAATCACCTACCAAAAAGTCGTGGACTTGTAAGATAGAAAAGTAACTACTTCATTGAGGGAATATCTCCTAGAATGAAGGTCCACTTTTAGAGAGAGCCAAAATTTGAATTCAAAATTCAAATTTCAATACAACACTTGTATACAGTCACTTGAAAAGTCGCGGTTAGTAGCTTCATTATCCGAGCTCTCCATTGCCATTTTGTATGTGTGTAAGGCCTACATTGCAGCCTACACTATTCTCCATCATAAGGCTATGATTATCAAGCCTATGATCGTGTACAACATTGTTCATTAATACAATACAACTACATTGTTCATCTATGATCTCTCTGTTATAGTCATTCTTAATAGTCAACTTGTGCTGCTCATATCTCACTCCTTTTGCAACCGAATTCAATGATCTATAGCTTGTTGGAATCAGCTCCAAGTCCTCTACGTGTTGCAAAATTTTGAGGAAAATCCATTGAGCCAATTTGGAGAAAAGCATGTCGAAGCATCCACTGGTCAAACTTTGTAGAGGTCCTAAAAAATCGAGGGTAATGATTTATTTGCTAAATTCATTGCTCTCTCTATAATGCTTCATTTCAAGTGATTCCACTTGGAATCATTAGCTTACTAAGTTAGTTAGGTACTTCATAAGGAATTTTTCTAATTCCTACTGTAATGGTAGCACGGAGCATTACAAGCAACAGGTGTGTGATAAAAAAATAGAAGGTTTTCTTGAATCCTTCTATTTGGAAGTTGTCTGTTTTGATTCAATATTTTCATACATCATTTCCAAAGTACATATGCACTTTTATGGTGTCTTTGGAAAGCTACAAGGGCCCACATATCATCTCTAAAGTTACAAAGGGCTGGTACTAAGTAAGATTTGGCAATACCTACTCATTTCTTGGAGTGTCCATCCATCTTTCCCAATAGTGGTATTAGAGCAAAGCTAAGGTAAAATGGGAGATGGTTTTCCTTCTTTCATTGATAAATTGGATAGGAACAACTATCAAGCATGGTCTCTGAGGATGAAGGCATACTTGCAAGCAAAAAGCCTTTATGGATACATATCAGGAGATGAGGAGATGCCCATATTCAGAAGCAAAGGACAACCTACAAGAGAGGAGCATGAAAGACTCAACACATGGTGTGCCCAGGATGCATAATCAAGGTCCTACTTACTTAATGGAATCTCTGATATTCTTCTTCCACATATTAGGAATTGTAACACATCCCAAAAGATTTGGGAAATATTGTCTTCTTAGTTCTCTTCCAACACAAGGGCCAGGAAGAACCAATTGTGGATTGAGTTCACCACTCAAAGAAAGCAACCTAAGAAAGGTATCTCAAAGTATGTGACCAAAGTCAAAGATCTAGCAGATCAATTGGCAAGCATAGGAGAAGAAATTGAAGAGGAACAGATTTTAAGGCAAGTAACCAATGGTATTAAAGGCGATGACAAATGGGAGAGCCTCACAACTTCCATGGACTTGTACATGGACATGCAGATTCCAGACCTTACCACACTCATGGGGAAACTAATTACCCATGACGCCAAGCTCAACAAGAATGGAGACTCATCAAGAGGTAATAGCTCTTCTGCCCGATACACTAATAAAAGTAAGTCTAAAGAGAAAGTCAAGAACAAGAAGGTAGAAGATGAAGGAACTACCTCCCAAGCCAAGTATGTAGGGAGAGGTAGATCATCAAGAGGAAGGGGCAGAGCAGGCAAGCAAGGTAGGGGGAGACGTTATAAATCCTCACCATGCAATATTTATGGATTATCAAATCATACTACAGATGAGTGTTTTAGGAACTTCAAGAATCAGAGAGATAGAGGATATCGAAGAGGTGGATATATACAATCAAGAGGGAGATTCAATCATCATCAACGATATAAAAACTTCAACAAAAACTACAATAGCAACTACCAATGAGCCTACAAGTCAAGGAAGGATTACAATAACTACATAGAGGAGCAAGAAGATTCTCTTTTGATTATGGACATGACATCAAAACTAGGTATAAATGATGACCATCTCTTCTACATTGATTGTGGATGCTCAAATCATGTGGCAGACAATGTAGCTCTTCTCTCTGACCTTGAGGAACCAAAGGTTAAGCATCAGGTACAAATAGATGATGACACCAAGCACTCAATGATTAAAGTGGAGAATGTGAAGACCTCTGATGGAAACAAGAATCTGTTGAGTAGGGTTCTATATGTACCAACAATTACCAAGAATCTGATGAGTGTTGGACAAATTGTGGAAAAGGGTTTTCAGGTTAGATTAAAACACTATGGAGCATTTGTGGAGGATCCCAAGCATGAGTTCAAGAGAATTGACAAAGGAAAAAAATGAGGTAGACTATTCACTTTTGGACTTTAGGATACAAGGAACATTGCACTTTATAGTTATAAAGATCAAACATTTTTAGAGCTTGAAATTTGGCACAAAAGATTAGGGCATGTTGGTGAAAGAACTTTGAAACAAATTTGCAAAGATGAATGTAAGCTTGGCATACCTAATATATCCAAGCAACGCATGATTTATAAATGTGGTGCTTCTCAGTTTGGAAAGTATCTTCCAGTTGTTGAAAACCAAATAGGGAGAAACCTACAGAGATGAAGGTCAGATAGACGAGGTAAATGAGTTTGATGCATTCTTGCAGGAGAGAGGAATCAAGAGAGAAATTACCACAAGGTATACCCCTAAGCAAAATGGGATGGGAGAAAGGAGAAATGGATTAATTGTTGAAATATCTAGGTCAATGTTAAATGAGAAAAACACTACCTAACTATTTGTGGGTAGACAGTGTATCTACTGCCACTTATCTTGTAAACAGGTTTCCATCAAAATCCCTCAATGGGATGATCCCATATGAAGCATGGCATGGTAGAAGACCTTCACTTGATCATTGCACGATCTTTGGATGTGTAGCTTATGTGCATATTCCTTCTAAGATAAGAGGTAAGCTAGACCCTAAGGCTGAGAATTGCATCTTCATAGGGTATGATCTAAATCAGAAAGGATACAGGTTCTAGAATCCTTCAAACAAGGGATTCATGGTCAGTAGAGATGTTGTCTTTGATGAAACTAACTCTTGGTTTGATAGTGAATATAGGAAAGTAAAACTACCTTATGACTTGGAAGAGAAGTTTCCAAGCCTCACTAAGGAGGCGCCTACTCAGAATGGAGACATAAATTCAGATGATGAGGACATCATAAAGCTTGAAGCATTCTAGTCATGTAAGTCCAAAGGCAAAGTCAAGATGAAGAAATTGGAGGATGTACCTGAATCTTCCAACCAACAAATCAGAAGATCACAAAGGGAGAGCAAGAAGCCAATTAGATATGGGTATGACAATTCCCTAGTTACTAAGCACTCTATTTCTCTTGCAAAAGATTTGTCAATTGAAGCATTCAAGGAGAGTGATACTTGGAAACTAGTACCAAAGAAGGATTCTATGAAGGTAATTGGTTCTAGAAGGATCTATAAGATCAAAAGGAATTCTGATGGATCAATAAGGAGGCACAAAGCTAGACTTGTGGCTAAGGGTTTTGCACAAACCCAAGGAATTGATTGTGAAGAAACCTTCTCACATGTGGCCAAAATGCCCACCATCAAGCTATTGGTAAGTGTGGCTGCATCAAATAATTGGAACATGTATCAGTTGGATGTAAAAAATGCATTTCTAAATGGCTGGATTTCAGAGGAGGGGTACATGTCACAACCTACTCGCTATAATGATCCAAACAAGGTAACATATGTATGTAAATTGAACAAATCTCTTTATGGATTGAAGTACGCACTTAGGGCATGGACCCATAGGTTGACCACATACCTTGAGGATCAAGGTTTTGTCATGAGTAAAGCAGATACTTCAGTATTCATCAAGAGAATTAATTCAAAGGTAATATACCTATGTGTATATGTTGATCATATCATACTCATAGGTATTGATGCTAATGGCATCAAACAGATCTAGAATCAGATGATGAAGGAGTTCAAAACTAGTGACCTTGGATCACTAAAATATTTTCTTGGACTTGAGTTAGTCTATACTAACTCTGGAATTTACATTACTTAGAGAAAATATGTACAAGATATGTTGACGAAGTTTCGTTTGTAGGATGCCAAAGTTGCAAGTACTCCAATCGAGGTAAACCTAAAATTAAGTGCTCATGAAGGTGATGTACTTGAGGACATTGCAAGTTATCAAAGCATAGTGGGAAGCTTGAACTATGCTACCTTGACAAGGATAGACTTTGCTTATGGAATAAGTGTGCTAAGTCAGTTTATGCATAAGCCTAAGGCACCTCACTTGGAGGCTACCAAAAGGATCTTGAAGTACCTTAAGGGTACTCAACATCATGGGTTGTATTTCCCTTATACATCAGACTTGGACAGTAAGATTTATTCATATGCAGATTGGGCAAGATGCAAAGATGATAGGAGGAGTAGCTCAGGATACTTATCATTTGCAGGTGATAAGCCAATATCATGGTCATCAAAGAAGCAACCTGTTGTTGCTTTATCTTCTACAGAGGTAGAGTATAGAGGGTTGGCCAATGCTACTCAAGAGGCCATATGGATCAGATTATTGTGAATAGAATTAGGATTGCATACCTCGTTTCCAATGATTCTTGGAGACAACACCAACTCTTTACATCTTGCAGCAAATCCTATTTATCATGCTAGGACCAAGCCTATAGAGGTAAACTATCATTATGTGGGAGAGAAACTATTGAGCAAGGATATTCAGTTGACATATGTATCACCTAATATGCAATGTGCAAACTTGTTGACTAAAGAATTAGATGGTACAAAACTTTGCAGGTTTAAGTCAATGACTGGATTGCAAGACATTCATGAAGAGTGAAGATGAAGACCAAGACAAAATGTTGGGCTTGAGGGGGAGCTATTGGTGCAAAGTCCAAGCCTACACGTTTGGCTTGAGGTTCATAAAGATATGAAGTTCCATGGAAACCATTGCTAGTGGAAATTTATCTTTTTACCTTTGTAAAAGTCATTTCCTTTTTACTTGAGAATATTTGTAATCACCTACCAAAAAGTCGTGGACTTGTTAGATAGAAAAGTAACTACTTCATTGAGTGAGTATCTCCTAGAATGAAGGATCGCTTTTAAAGAGAACAAAAAGTTGAATTCAAAATTCAAATTTGAATACAACACTTATATAAAGTCACTTGAAAAAGTCACGGTTAGTAGCTTCATTATCGGAGCTCTCCATTGCCATTTTGTATGTGTGTAAGGCCTACATTGTAGCCTACACTACTCTCCATCATAAGACTATGATTATCAGGCCTATGATCTTGTACAACATTGTTCATTAATACAATACATCTACATTGTTCATCTATGATCTCTCTGTTATAGTCATTCTTAACTATCAACTTGTGCTGCTCATATCTCAGTCATTTCTCAACCGAATTCAATGATCTATAGCTTTTTGGAATCAGCTCCAAGTCATCTACATGTTGACAAATATTGAAGCAAATCCATTATGCCAATTTGGAGAAAACCATGTCGAAGCATCGACTAGTCAAACTCTGCAGAGGTCCTAAAAAAGCGGGGGTAATGATTTATTTGCTAAATTGATTGCTCTATGTATAGTGAATCATTTTAAGTGATTCCACTTGGAATCATTAGCTTACTAAGCTAATTAGATACCTCTATAAGGAATTTTTTCCAATTCCTGCTGTATTGGTAGCACTGAGCATTACAAGCAGCAATAGGTGTGTGATAAAAAATAGAAGGTTTTCTTGAATCCTTCTATTTGGAAGTTGTTTTTTTTATTCAATCTTTTCATACATCATTTCCAAAGTACATAGGCACTTTTATGGTGTCTTTGGAAAGCTAACAGGTCCCACATATCATCTCTAAAGTTACAAAGGGCTGGTACTAAGCAGGATTGGGCAGTACCTACTCATTTCTTGGAGTATCCATCCATCTTTCCCAATAGTAAGGATAGGGCTGGGTAGAAGGCTAAAGGGAGGTCAGAGAGTAAAGTTGTGGGCTCCCGAGAGGGTCAAAATGAGAAAATGGTAAAGCTATAGAGGGTGCATATGGAAAAATGTGAAACATATGGTAAAATAAGGTGAGAATAACCCATGTGGACCATGTGCACAATGAAAAAAACGTGATAAATGTGCTCAAAACATGTGGGTTTTGACCAAAAGTCATAGAAACATTGGGTTTTTGGGAAACTAAGTTAGAAAATGGTTTCAGAGGTGCCAAAAGACATGACACCCAAGTTTGAACAAAATGGGCATCCGAGGCGCAACCTAGAGCCAAAAGCATTGGACCAAGAAAAATGAAAAAAAGATATAAATATTGTTTTTGATTTTGCCTTTTTTTTATATAATTTAAATCTCTGGGGTAGTTAAAAAAAATAAAATAAACAAAAAAAAAGTTAAAAATAAAATAAAATAATTGAATAGATAAACTAAAAAAATAAAGTAAAAAATGATAAACAAATAAGTAAATAAAATAAATAAATAAAAATACAAAGAAATCTCTTGGGATGGGCAGCTTGGAGAGAGAGAGAGAGAGAGAAAGAGAGAGAGAGAAAGAGAGAGAGAGGGAGAGAGAGAGAGAGGAAGGGTTTTTTTGAAATTAAAAATAAACAAATTAGACATAAAGGGCTTTTTTTTTGTTGGCGTGTGCATGTGTGCGAGAAATACCAAAAATAAAATAAAAAATACATATAAAATCCAAAAAATTTTCAAAACAAAATTCAAAAAAATCAGAAAATCTTCTTCAAAACCTTGTTAAATTTCTAGGCCACTTATCTCCCTCAAAATTATCGAGAGATTCCTTATTTTTTACATTTTATTAAGAAAAATGACATTGAAGAAAGATAAAAAATTCTAAAAAAAATTCTAAAAATGCTTTAAAAATTTTCAAAAATTTCCTAAGATTTTATTCATGCAAAGGGCTCTGAAACGGCTTCTAAGTTTCATAAAAACTCAAGGAACAAGCATGAAAATGGATAGAAACTACTAAAACTTAAGCAAAAAGAAAAAATGAAGTGAGAAGGCTATGTACAACCTGGACGAATTTCGCAAGTTCCAGGTGATCCATAAATCTTCAACTATGTTGATGATAGGCTTTGAGCCTGGATATGTTGACTAGTGGTAGTACCTCTCCTTTCAGAGTCTCTAACTCCACTGCTCCCCAATTCAACATCGTCCTAATTCTATAAGGTTCTTCCCAATGTGGAAGCCATTTTACTCTTACTTGTGTGTGGATTTGAGGTCTATGGAGAGGAACTAACATTATTGTTTGTAAGTTATGGTTCCACAGATTTGGATCATGCACATCCTTCCTCTTCATTTGATTCTCTAGCAATTGTCGTGCAGCATATAGATGGATCTCTTCCACTTTGTGCAGTGCTTCAAGCCTTTGAGAGACACCACAATCTTTCTTTCCCTTCATGAATGCTAGTTTTGGTGACCCATGTAGAAATGCAAAGGGTTCAATAGGAAATATCCCATAAATTAGTTGGAATGGAGTGTTAAAAGTCAAGCTTCAAGCTACAAATTCGTGGGGAATCTTTTATGGACATGTGGAGCAATCAAAGGAAGCCAAAAGCCACGAGATTCCATCAAGAAAAGTCACTCAACCACTCCCCAAGTCATCTCAACTAAATCCTCCAAGTTAGGAGGCTGATTTGGAAAGGTAGTTTCTAGATTTTAGGGGCACACTTCTCAGTATAAAAGGAGCATGTATTCCGACTTCTTTTGGGCCATCTTCTTGGAGTTTTAGATCATGTAAAGTGCGCACTAACTGCTGGAGTTTTGATAAGCAAGCCCCTTGCTTAAGCTAGCCCCTTGCTTAAGCTAGCCCCTTGCTTGCTTGTTTGTTTTCTTTTAGTAGACATATCTATGTGTGTGTGCAGGCAGTGTTGCAACTCTTTATCCCTAAGTTGTTAGCATTCGTTCTCCCTCATATTGTATCCATTTGATGTAATTCTTGTCTCATTGGATAGCTATTAGAGCCTATTATATACTCACCAATTCTCTGGAGCATTCGTTGAGTAGTCTGGGAGCAACATTCATTTTAGTGAAGTTGTGTGATTGATATCTCTCTCTGTGTGTAGGATCTCTTGGAAATATTTTGCTCTCTCTTGTAAGGGCTGGTTCTCCTTCTCTATTTATCCATTTGCTATGATTTTGGTGTCATTGGGTATCTAGTAGAGTGTTCTAAAGTTGACCCAAGCTTGAGATTCATTCTCTGTATAATCTCTGAGAAAAGCTTGTTGGAGTGAAGTGAGGTCTCTGCTTGAATAGCAATTGTGAGCATTCAACTAGCGCATGTTGTAGACATTGTTTCTCTTTGTGTAAGCATCCATTTGAAATGAAATTTTATTTGTTGGAAATCCCTTGGTGTGTACTACAGGTCTAAAAACGCTCATTGGAGTTGTCTGCAAAAGCTCTGAGTAAGAGCATTTTTGGTGTGCAGAGGGCAAAGAAGGATACCTGTGGAGTTGATTCGCGCTTCATCGTTGCTTAGGGGTTGAGATACTTCCCCCATCAGTGGTATCAGAGCATTTGGGCATCTTGGAGGCATCACATACAAGCAAGAAGACCTCTTGGAGTTGGTGGGTGAAGATTTGCATCAACAAAAGCTTCTTGGAGGTAGCTCACATCAAGGGGGAGCTATTCTACTCAAAGTTTCAAGAGCACTTTGAATTGAGGTAACCTCAGAGCCTCATTTTCATTTTACACACATTGGAGAATTAGCCAAGGGCTAGGTCAAGTATCAAAGACTAGATATGGGAGACTTCAACACTCAAATTGAAAAGCTAGACAAAGGGAACTATCAACCATGGAGATTTAGGGTCTCCAACTATCTTATGGGCAAGGGCCTTTGGTGGTTGATTAGTGGAAGTGAACCAAGACCTAGGTTGGATGAGAATCCAACCAATGACCAGAGAAGGGTCTTTAGGTAACGGAATGAAAGAGACAAGAGGGTTATCTTTATCCTTTCCCAACACATTAGCAATAGCATGATCGGCCATATCCAAGACTTGGATTCAAGCATGAAGGTATGGGAGACACTTGAAAGGCTTTATTCAAAAAGCACCAAAGCAAGGAAGATCCAACTCAAGAATGAGCTCAAAAACCTTAGGAAGAGCTCAGGGAGTAGCATAAATGACTACATACTTAAGGTCAAGGAGTTATCAGATGCATTGGGATCCATTGGAAGCCACGTAGACGATGACGATCTTGTGGCTTATACTCTCAATGGTTTCAGAGATGATGAGAAGTGGAAACCCTTTACCACTTCAGTTTATGTAAGGGATAATCTTCCCGATTTTGAGCAATTGGTTGCTCTCATGGTCACCGAAGAAATGAACATAGGTGGAAGTTCAACTAAAAGCAAGTTTTCTATGTAGGTAATCAAAGGGGCAAAGGAAGACGAGGACAAGGAAGGGGCAAAGGAAGGTTTGGAGGAAGGCAAGGCCACTCAAGCAATCAAGGACATGACCAAGGCACCTCATCACAAAGAGGGAGAGGAAGAACAAGAGGAAGAGGAGGACGACATCAACAAAATAGGATTTAAGATGGCAAAGGAAGTTACATATGTGGAAAGTTTTGGCCACTATGCTAGAGATTGCTTCCAAGGAGGAAACCAAAGGAGCTATAATCAAGGTTCTTCATACAAAGGCCAAGGTAATTATGCTTCTACAAGTTCAAAAAATGACAATCTATTGATGATGCACATGAATGGGAATTCAAGCAAAGTAGATAACACTTGGTATAATGATAGTGGATGTAGCAACCATATGAGTTGCAATGCTTCTTGGTTTACTAATCTACATGTTCCCAAAGGTAAAGGACATGTAGAAAAAGGTGATGATACAGCCCATGAGATCTCCCATGTTGGAGATGTAGCTTTGGATGACAAGGGGGAAGGAAGATGTCTCAAGGATGTCTTGCATGTACCTACTATCACAAAGAACCTGGTGTCCGTTGGGCAAATGGTTGAAAGAGGCTATCAAGTAAGGTTGAACAAAGGTGGATGCTTTGTGGAGAACCCTAAGCAAGGTTACAAGGTCATAGCAAGAGGAAAGAAGCAAGGGAGACTCTTCACTTTGGAGGTAAATTCTCATTCCACTCAACATGTCTACTTAACATATGGAAACAAGAGGATTTCAGAGTTGGACTTGTGGCACAAGAGGATAGGTCACATCAACATACAAAGAGTGAAGGAAATGCAATTCAAGAGGCTGATTGAAGGTCTTCCCAACTTCCAAGGACAAGGTATGAAGCATTTATGTGAATCTTGTCAACTAGGGAAGCAAGCGAGACTTCCATTCAAGAAGAGTGGCTACATAAGCCAACATCCATTGGAGTTGATACATACAGATGTGTGGCGGCCAACCAAAGAGCAATCCATTGGAGGTAACAAGTAATTTGTCACTTTTGTAGATGATTGCACAAGGATGGTTTGGGTTTATTTCATCAGAAACAAATCAGATGTGTTTACATGTTTCAAAGCATTCAAGGCAATGGTAGAGAAGGAAATAGGTACATATATCAAGAAGCTAAGGTCCGATGGAGGGGGAGAATATTTCTCCAATGCGTTTTCAGATTTTTTAATGGATCAAGCATCAAGAGGCAAGTAACATGCAGGTACACACCCCAACAAACTGGAGTAGCAAAGAGAAAGCATAGATAGATTGCCGAGATCGCTAGAGCAATGCTTAATGAGATGAATGTACCTAACATGCTTTGGAGTGATGCAGCAAATACCACCATGTATCTGATGAATAGGGCTCCTACCTCACGGATCCATGGCTTGCCACCATATCAAGCCTATTAGGGTAAGAAACCTGATCTTTCCCACTTGAAGATATTTGGATGTACTTGTTATGTACATGTTCCAAGTGAATTGAGGCACAAGCTACAACCAAAGGCAGAAAAGTGTGTGGTTCTAGGATATTCGATGATCATAAAGGTTACAGGTGCTTAAACCCAAACACAAAGGACTTGAGGATATCAAGGGATGTAGCATTTGATGAGCTACGCCCTTGGTATAAGAAGTATGATTGTATGCAGGACTATGAACAAGAAAAGCATGGACATGATGAAGAACAAATCGACCTAGAGCTAAGCGGCCCAAGGTGTTCCATCAATGAAGATAGTTTAAGCATGAACTCACCATGGAGGGGGAGATCTTCATCAAGATATGAAGCACAATCAATCAACAAAGACAAAGCAACATTAGTGGAGTTGGATGAATAAGGTAATGAAGTTGAAGATGATGAGGGACACATGATGGAGAAAGAAGCCACGTCAAAGAAAGACATCAAGTTCCCAAAGCAAAGGAGGTTTATTCCTAAAAAAAGTGAAGAAATGAAGTCTTCTAGAGTTAAGTATCCAACTCAAAGGTTCACTTATGATTCATACATGGCAACGCATTATGCATATATGAACAAAGTAGTAGAAGATCATGAGCCCGATTGCTATGAAGATGCAAGCAGGTACACCGAATGGAAAGAGGCAATGCAAGAAGAGATCGACACACTTGACAAAAATCAAACATGGACTCTAGTGCCCAAGAAGGATAACATGAAGGTAATAGGTAATAAGTGGGTGTATGAAGTAAAGAGGAATTCAGATGGATCTATTTCTAGGTTCAAAGCAAGATTGGTGGCCAAGGGTTTTGCACAAACCTATGAAGTGGACTTTGAAGAGACATTCAGCCCCGTGGCAAAGATGAGCACCATTAGGACACTCATTGCAATGGCTGCTAGAAAAGGATGGAAGCTTTTCCAATTGGATATCAAGAATGCCTTTCTCAATGGAGACTTGGAAGAAGAGGTATACATGGAGCAACCACTAGGTTTGTTCATAAAGAGTTTCCACATCATGTTTGTAGGTTGAAGAAGGCACTTTATGGCCTGAAGCAAGCTCCAAGGGCTTGGAACCAAGGATTGGTGGACTATTTGATCAAATGTGGTTACAATCAATGCAAGGCGGATCCATCTCTCTTCATCAAACAAAGAGTAGAACTTGTATTCTACATGTGTGTGTATGTAGATGATCTTATCATTACACGTAATGATACAAAGGGCATTGAGGAGATCAAGGCAAAGCTTGGAAAGGAGTTTAGGATATCTGATCTTGGAGATCTTCGGTATTTTCTTGGCATTGAAGTTGTATACAAAGAAGAAGGTATTATGCTCATACAAAGGAAGTATATTTGTTGAGCCCATAAAAGTCATAAGGGTCAAAGTCAACCATAGTCAAAGTCAAACGGTCAAAGTCAACAATGTCAAGGTCAAAGTCAAAAGGTGCAAAGTCAAAGTGCTAAAGTGCAGGTGTCAAAGTGCACAATTAAGTGTCCACAAAGGGTAAAATTGCAGAAAGTGGGTTGCAGGTTGTAGAGGTATTTTCTCTAATTTCCCTAAGGTTCAAAGTGTTTTTAAAGTGTTTTGGAAGGTTCAAGTGAACCCTCTCTTATGTGCAAAAGTGAAGACTTAAAAGGAAATGTGAAGGTATGTGAAGAGGCAGCGTACGCACAGGGAAAAGTATGGCCCCCAATTAAAATTTTTGGTTTTAGTTTAAAGTCACTACAGGACAAAACAGGGAGTTGTTGGCTGTCATGGACGAAGGAAACCATCCTGAACCTAAGATTCCATGTGAACCCTGTATCTCATGATTGGTTCAGAATTAGGAGAAACCAATGCTTCCATTGCGTCCGGAATGTGCCAAAACCCCAAGATCAACTGTCTATTCGCTGAATTCTGACATTGGGAGGTCTTGTTACAAATCGATGACATCATGATGACATCATCAGTTCGCAACCGCCTTGGGAACCGCCCTTGAAAACCTATATAAGGAGGGGTTGGCCACATTCATAATCAGTCTTGCCAATGCCAGTCTTGGGAGCTCAAGGAGTCGTGACCTCCAAGTAAGTACATTCAAGTTCCAGTTCAAGTTCTAGTCTTGTTTCTAGCTCTAGTCTTGTCTAGTCTTGTATTGTGGACATCCTTTCTTGTCCTATTGTAATCTCGTAGTACGAGATCCTTTCTAGTTATTTCTTGTATCCAGTTCATATCCCTGAGGGGATTTCTTGTAATCGAGATATCTTGTTTCCTACCTACGATCCCGGGTTGTGGGATCTCCTGTATCATCTCTAGTCGAGTTTTCCATACCTATTGGTCCCGGGTTGTGGGACATCTTGTATCGATCGTATATTCTTGTAGCATTTTCCCTTCGTGGGTATTCTTGTAATCAGAACTGTGTTTCCGAAATCTTGTCTTGTGTAGTCAGAGAGCACAATCTAGTGCTCCCCTGACATTTTGGCAAGACTATCTTCTATCCAAGACCAGACATCATGGAGAACGCTTATGAACAGATCGTAGCATCACTTCAGAGTCTCCAACAACAAGTCGAAGACCTAAGTCGTCGACAGACACAAGTCGAGATGGGACATCCAGTGCATGTAGGTACACTCCTTCAAGAATTACAAGAACGAATCGGGAGTCTTCAAGCGAATCAAGGGAGTATTCAAGTGAACCAACGGCCCAGTACATCATTTGTGAAGGAACCCAAGATTTGCATGCCAGAAAAGTTCAATGGTGATCGTACAAAGTTTCGAGGATTCTTGCAACAAGTCAAATTGTACATTCGCATGCAGCCTGATAGATACCCTGATGATGCATCCAAGGTCGGTTTTATTGGAACCTTGCTCTATGGTCAAGCTTTATCATGGTTCGCCCCAATCTTGGAGAAGGATATGGCCGTACTTCATAATTATGAGGCATTTCTTGGAGAGCTTGTCGCCACATTTGGAGATGCAGACACGAGTCGAGTGGCAGAAACAAAACTTCGAAAGCTACGTCAAGGTAACCGCCCTGCCTCTACCTATGCATCAGAATTTAGGCAATTGATATGTGACCTCACTTGGCATGAAGATTATTTCATTAGCCAATTTAGATGGGGCTTAAGGGATGACGTGAAGGACCTTCTACTCACGATGCCAGAGGTGAAGACATTGAATGAATACATCAACCAAGCCATTCAATGTGATAACCGTCTTTTTGAAAGGAAACAAGAAAAACAAGTAGAAGGAAGACCTCGCCAATGGAAACCTTTCCAGCCTACTCCTAGAGATGACACTATGCCCGAACCTATGCAGATAGATGTAACTAGGTTCCAGCCTCTAACACCACAAGAGAAACAAAGAAGGAGGGATAACAAATTATGTCTATATTGTGGAAACCCTGGCCACATTGCAGTTAATTGTCCCAACAAGAGAACAAACTCCAAAGTCGCAGCCACCCTTGTAGAGCAGGGAAACGAGGAAGTCCAGTTGTAAAAGAGACCATACAGCCGGACCATGATATACGAAAGGGTCTCATAATTCCATCCACACCCGTAGAAACATGTCTTGCCCCTGTCAAGTTAATCCTGTCTAAGAAGACCCTTTCCCTCATAGCTCTAGTAGATTCAGGAGCGTCCTCATGTTTCATTGATGAAGGACTCGTTAAGAAACATGGAATTCCAGTACTTCGAAAGAACAGACCAGTAGTAGCCGAAGTAGTAGATGGACGGCCTCTAGCATCGGGGAATATAACCATGGAAACCATACCACTAAGAGTACACCTTGGTGACCATGATTCACACATATGTTTCAATGTAATATCGAGTCCAGCAAATATGGTTATCATCGGAATGCCGTGGTTAAAGAAACATAATCCAGAAATTAATTGGGAAAAGAATAAAATCACCCGTCGAGATATCCAGAAGAACCCAACATATGTTGGAGCTAAAGCCTTCATACATGCAGTAAGGAAGGAACCTACATATATGATCTATGCCATACCAGCTCAAGAATCCAAGAAAGATGATCCAGTACAGCTACCCAATCAGTACAACGGCTTTGAAGATGTTTTTGAAAAGAAGAATGCAGATATCCTTCCAGAGCATAGACCTTATGATTGTCCCATAGATCTTCAAGAGGGAACACAACCACCCTTTGGACCAATCTACAGACTATCTCCAGAGGAACTTACAGAACTACGCAAGAACATTGATGAGAATCTAGCAAAGGGGTTTATCAAACACTCGAAGTCTCCAGCAGGAGCTCCTATTCTATTTGTAAAGAAGAAGGATGGGACTCTCCGGATGTGTGTAGATTATCGTGGATTGAACAAAGTCACTATAAAAAACAGATACCCTCTACCACTCATATCAGAGCTCTTGGAACGCCTTGGAAAAGCAAAATTCTTCACGAAAATTGATCTTCGAGGAGCTTACAACCTTGTCAGGATCAGAGAAGGAGACGAATGGAAGACAGCATTTCGAACAAGGTATGGGCATTTTGAATATGTAGTTATGCCCTTCGGTCTTACAAATGCTCCAGCTGTCTTCCAACATATGATGAATGATATTTTTCGAGAATATTTAGATGATTTTGTTGTAATATACCTTGATGATATCTTGATATTTTCAAAAAATCTAGAGGATCATGAAGATCATGTAAAGATAGTCCTAGAGAAACTAAGAGAAAAAGGATTGTATGCGAAATTGGAGAAGTGTTCTTTTCATAAGACAGAAGTGGAATTTTTAGGGTACATAGTATCAGATAAAGGAATTTTTATGGACCCTAAGAAGATTGAGACAATCCTTGATTGGCAACCACCTTCATGTGTTCGAGATGTACAATGTTTTTTGGGGTTTGCCAATTTCTATAGGATATTCATCAGAGATTACTCCAAGATAGTGACACCTCTTACCAAGCTTACAGGGAACTCCAAATTCTCATGGACCGAAGAAGCAGAGAAGGCCTTTCAGACCTTGAAATCAGCATTCACTACTGCTCCAATCCTAGTTCATCCTGATTCTAGTAAGCCCTTCTTCCTTGAGACAGATGCATCGGACTTTGCTCTAGGGGCCATTCTTTCCCAATATGGAGATGATGGACAACTACATCCAGTTGCATATCATTCAAGGAAGTTTTCCCCTCCAGAAATTAATTATGAAATTCATGATAAAGAACTCCTTGCCATAGTAGACGCGTTTGATACCTGGCGTCACCATCTAGAAGGAGCAGCTCATAAAGTCATTGTATATTCAGATCACAAGAACCTAGAGTATTTTATGACCACCCGGATCCTCAATAGAAGGCAATCTCGATGGAGTAACTTTTTATCCAGATTCGACTTTGTCATCACATACCGTCCAGGACGTCATCAATGTCAGTCAGATGCCCTATCCAGAAGATCTTACCTTGCACCAAAGAAGGGTGAAGAGGCCTTTGATCAACAAGAGAGTGTATTACTCAAGCCCGAGCATCTCCAGTTAGCAGCTATCTCTTCAAGCCATCATGAAGATTCAGCCTTGAATCAGTTGATCCGTGAGAATCTACCACAGGATGAATTGTTTTGTAACGTTAAGCAGAAAGCTCAAGAAGGAAAATTCCAAGAAGTAAACGAATTTCAGGAAAAGGATGGTTTACTACTCTATAAGAACCTATTGTATGTCCCTCCAGGAAAGCCCAGGATCCAAGTACTTCAACAACGCCATGACAACCTTGCAGCAGGACATTTTGGAGTAAATAAAACAATAGAACTCATATCAAGGGACTTTTGGTGGCCTCAGATGTGGAAGGAAGTCAAAGAATACATTCGAACCTGTGATACTTGCAATAGATCTAAGGTACCCCGACATAAACCTCATGGCCTCTTGCAACCTCTACCTATTCCAGAAAGGCCATGGGCTTCATTGTCGATGGATTTCATCACAGATCTACCAAAGTCAGATAAGTATGATGCCATTCTTGTTATTGTGGATAGATTTACAAAGATGGCACACTTCATTCCAACTACCAAGGCAATCACAGGTGCAGCCACTGCCAGACTTTTTCTTAGGTACATATTTAGGCTTCATGGATTGCCTGATGACATTGTCAGTGATCGAGGTCCACAGTTCATATCCAGCTTTTGGAACAGTCTTTGCAAGCTCCTTGGTGTTCAAGTTAAACTATCTACAGCAAATCATCCACAGACTGATGGACAAACAGAACGAGTGAATCAAGTCCTGGAGCAATATCTCCGTTGCACTAGCAACTATCACCAAAATGACTGGTTTGAGTTGTTACCCTTTGCAGAGTTTGCCTATAACAATAGTGTTCATGCATCTACTAAGCAAACTCCCTTCTTTGCAAACTATGGACAACATCCAAGGATGGATATACAACTCTCAAATCATGTCAAGAACCCAGCTGCCAGAGACAAGGCCCAGTACCTGATGGACATTCACAAAGAACTGAAGGAAGAGATCCATAAAGCTCAACAACAATATAAGTACTATGCAGATCAACATCGTGTCCAGAATCCATCGTATCAAATTGGGGATAAAGTATGGTTACTCCGAAACAATTTACAAACTTCAAGGCCTTGTGCAAAGTTAGATCATCAAAAGTTTGGACCATTTACCATCTTGGCCAAGATTAATCCAGTCACCTTCAAACTCCAGTTACCGAGTACCATGAGAATACATCCAGTTTTCCATGTATCCATGTTGGAACCATATCAGATTTCACCATTGAGGGGGGAGAGACCTAGTCCTTCACCACCTATTGAGATTGATGATCATGAAGAATTTGAAGTCGAGCATGTCCTAGATTCCAGAATATCCCGGGGAAGATTGGAATACCTTATTCATTGGAAAGGGTATGACATCAGTGATCGTACTTGGGAACCTGCAGAAAACCTTCAGAGAGCACCAATCAAGGTTCGAGAATTCCATAAGAAAAATCCAACGAAGCCGAGACCAGATAACATGACCGCTCCTCGTGGAACTCGTCGCTTGAGGGGGAGGTGATGTCATGGACGAAGGAAACCATCCTGAACCTAAGATTCCATGTGAACCCTGTATCTCATGATTGGTTCAGAATTAGGAGAAACCAATGCTTCCATTGCGTCCGGAATGTGCCAAAACCCCAAGATCAACTGTCTATTCGCTGAATTCTGACATTGGGAGGTCTTGTTACAAATCGATGACATCATGATGACATCATCAGTTCGCAACCGCCTTGGGAACCGCCCTTGAAAACCTATATAAGGAGGGGTTGGCCACATTCATAATCAGTCTTGCCAATGCCAGTCTTGGGAGCTCAAGGAGTCGTGACCTCCAAGTAAGTACATTCAAGTTCCAGTTCAAGTTCTAGTCTTGTTTCTAGCTCTAGTCTTGTCTAGTCTTGTATTGTGGACATCCTTTCTTGTCCTATTGTAATCTCGTAGTACGAGATCCTTTCTAGTTATTTCTTGTATCCAGTTCATATCCCTGAGGGGATTTCTTGTAATCGAGATATCTTGTTTCCTACCTACGATCCCGGGTTGTGGGATCTCCTGTATCATCTCTAGTCGAGTTTTCCATACCTATTGGTCCCGGGTTGTGGGACATCTTGTATCGATCGTATATTCTTGTAGCATTTTCCCTTCGTGGGTATTCTTGTAATCAGAACTGTGTTTCCGAAATCTTGTCTTGTGTAGTCAGAGAGCACAATCTAGTGCTCCCCTGACATTGGCTGCCACTTGTGAAGGCAATCTTGGGACATCAAAGTGAGCACCAAGATACTATTGGAGTTAGGAGCGTACATGATCGACACACTCAAATCAAGGCAAGGACTATTCTTGGACCATTCTAGAGTAAGCAAGGGAAGCATAGTCTAAGTGAAGTAAGAGAGGGAAGTGCAAGAGTCACCAGTGTGCAACGTAGAGAAGTGAAGTTGAAGGAGTGCATGGAGAGTGACTAAGGGATTGTGCAGAGAGTGCTAAGCTAGTCCCCCAAGGATCTCAAGGTCCCCTTGCAGTGTGCGCGTGCCGACAGAAGGTATTCATTCCTCCCCCTTAGTGGAAGCTTGGTGCAAGGTGTGCACAAGGATAAGCTTGAAGCAGGTGGAGGTCTGGTGCAGAGGAGGCCGGCGGCAAGAACACTTTGGGGTATTTGAATTTTGTAATTGAGCACTCTGTGGGATTGTGCACAGAAGTATTGGCTTGTATTGTGCTTCAAACATTGTAATTGTCTTACTGTAATCAATCGGCAGAGGCTTCCAAGGTGTATTTCCTCTTCTGGTCTTTTCCTTTTCTCCTACAAACCCTAAAACTCCTTCTTGTCTAAGAATCCCCCGACAAAATTTGGCACGCCTGGTGGGACTTCCAAGGAGATTTGAGCTTAGGAGAAACCAAGTGCAAAGTATAGCAGAGGTCACGTGTCTACAGTGCTACTACAGTGCTACTTCATCAACCAAAAGGTAAATATTCTTATCAAGTGTCTCATATTAAGTGGGCTATGAGCTGCTCATGACCGCAACCCGATCCCAAACATTGAGGGTCACCTGCAAGCAAACAAGAAGGAAGGTTGTTAGAAGATCCTCCAGTCCACTATCTTCAACCTCATCAGTAAAGAGCATGGCGGGACAGGTAGACTTGGAAACCTTACTCTCAAGTTTAAATATAAAGTTTCCTTCTTTCAAAGGCCTAGCTCAGGAGGATTCGGATGAACACATTAGAAGGTTTTTGGCACTATGTAAGACTAGAGGCTTAATGGGTAGGGAGGATTCCTTTTTGATTCTCTTCCCTGCCACATTAGAAGGATTAGCAGATAAGTGGTTCAACCAGTTTGCTGAAAACCATTTTACCACTTGGGATTTGATGAAAGATACATTTAAAAATCAATTCCAGCATGGCAACACTGCGGAGATCATCATAGAAGAACTAGAAAATTTGAGATTGGGTCCAGGAGAAAAGTTCCCAGAGTCTGTGACTAGGGCCAAAGCACTAATGGCTAAATTGCTAGATCCACCACATGATTTTTTTGTTATGAAATGGTTAGCTAAGCCCCTACCAGTGGCCACCCAATGCAAAATAAAGGAATTAGTGTTACCTACAGCCTCCATAGAGGAGTTCATCAACACGGCCACACGCTTGGAGGAGATAAGGCACCAGTATGGAGCAACTTCTCCAACCAACATATGGTACAGAAATGGAGGATCCAATGATCCAGCTAAGGAAGGAGCTGGAGGGCTTAAAAAGAAATAAGCCCTACAAAGAGGAGTAGAATGATGTTTCTCAGTTGAGAAGGGAGATTGAAGCACTAAAGCTCCAGAAGGAGGAGGAGGCCCAAGCAGAGGAATTGGCTGAGCTGCGACAGGAGTTGCAGGAACTCAAAGGGAGTGGCATCAAGAGTGGGCTTTGGTGTTCCATGTGCAGCAAGTAAGGTCACATAGTAAGTGAATGTCCTTTGTTAAGTGTGACTTGCCAATTATGCAGGAAGGTTGGTCATGAGGCCCATGATTGCCAATCAAGGGGAATTCCTGCAACGTCATACTAGACACAAGGAGGATCCCTACCACCCACAAATGTGATGGCTGCTGCACCAAATCAAGGTAATACCTATAATCCTAGACAGAGGAATAACTTTGGAAATGGGCCTAGCAAGCCAATCATCTGTTTTAGATGTGGAGAATGCGCGCACTATCAAATTAGGTGCACCCTGCTAGAAAATGCCCCTCCTTGCAGGAACTGCCCTGAGGCCAGAGACCATTATACAAATTGTTGTCCTAAGAATCAAGCCTCTTCCTCCGGGCCCCATATTCAAATGATTTCTATGCACAAAGAAGAAATGTGTGATCAAGTCAATGAGCCATCACCATCTACCAGGGTGGTGCAGTTAGAAGAAATAGAATCTTTGACTGTGCAGACAAGAAGCAAGGGGAAGGTTCAAGTAGACATAGGACAAGAATCAAAGATTAAGGAATGGAATCAAGAGAGAGAACCATCTGAAGATAAAGCCACCACAGGTGTAGATACAAGGCAAAAAGGAGATCTCATATGTACGAGTGATGCCATTGGGCATGCCTTCAACAGGGCTCATGAGGAGTTTGATAAGTCAACTGGAGCCCATGCTCTCAAGGAATCAGAGGCTTCAAAGCTACTCAAGTCCATGAAAAAAGAGGTTAGTATTTTTTATTTAATAAAGATGGATGGGAAATTCAGGTTAGAGTTATTGCAGATAATTGATGAAGCTTCCACTACAAGTTTGGTGGCAAAGACTGCTGTTTTACATAAAGGAAAAATTGTAGGGGAAGCACCCCTCATAGATTATAAAAGTCCTCGGCTGACAGTATCTATCAAAGGCCATGAATTTCAAGGAGTTATTGTGGATGGTGGTTCTCGCATTAACTTGATGCTTGAACATACAATGGAAAAGATTGCACTCCACCCTTCAAGGCCTGCAAATTTCACTGTTACTTTGGCATATCAGAGCAAAGTAAGGCCCTTGGGAGTGATCCCAAAAGTTCCACTTGAAGTACAAGGTAATCTATTCATTCTGGATTTTGTGGTTTTAAGATTGCGCCAAGTTGAAGGAGGATTTCCCCTATTAATTGGATGACCATGGCTGAGGAATGCAAGTGTCATTCATGATTGGGGCAAGGACACTATGTGGGTACAAAAGAAAGGGCAAAAGCTGACACAGATTCATTTAGAAGAGGGCCCAGATAATCAAGGAAACACCAGCATGATGCAAACAGTTGGCATATGCACGGAACCAGAATCGGAGGATCAACCCCAAATAGATTTTGAGGAAGAAGAGGATATTCTAAATTGGCTCCAAGCAGGAAACTCCCCCTCTTGTTTTGGAATTTTTCTTAATAATTCTTGCACGATTGAAGGTTATGATGAAGATAAGGAGAAGTCCAGGTTGATGGATTGGGAGAGCCCATCACAGATACAACTTGGAGGAGGATATGACAACCAGAGATAAGGAGGTTACTAAAGCTAAAGGCAAGGTAAAAGATTCTAGTGAAGAGTGTTCTTTCCCGATTCAAGAAATCCCTGCAGGATGGATGTAGGACAAGGAGGAACACATTGAAATCCAAAATACACCTGCTTATGAAGCAATGTACGAAAAGCTAGTCGAAGAAGACAAGGAAGAAGATGAGCACGAAGATAATATGGTACAGAGAAATCCTGTCAAAGAAATACAATTAGGCACTCAAGACAATAATCGGCCAGTTTTGGTGGCCACTTGGTTGTGGAGCCACCCAGGGCTCCTTGAAAAGGTAAAATCATTCTTGACCCATTATACAGATGTTTTTGCCTGGCATTATAAAGACTTAGAAGGAGTGCCTGCAACTTATGGAGAGCACACAATCCCTCTGGTTGATGGAGCCAAACCCATAAGAGGGAAGAGTTATAGACTTAATCCAAAATATGATGAAACTGTCTATGTGGAAATACAGAAGATGGAGGATGCAGAAATCATCATTCCTGTGGAACACTCAGAGTGGCTCTCGCCTATGGTTATAGTACCAAAGAAGAATACTTATAAAATCAGAATTTGTGTTGATTTTAGAGCACTCAACAAGGTGACTAGACATGCATTATATAGCTTTATGGATGGATTTAGTGGCTATAATCAAATATCAATACACCCAGAGGATCGTGAAAAGACTGCTTTTATCACACCTTGGGGAACATATAAGTATGTAAAAATGCCATTTGGGCTCAAAAATGCTCTAGCCACCTTTAACAGAACGGTCAATCTCATTTTTGGCCCCTTATTGCTGGAATCACTTAGAATTTTCATGGATGACTTCTCTTCGTTTTCAGGCTCTCACAATGAGACCCCTTTAGATTGCTTGGACTATCACTTGCGACAGCTGCAGAATGTTTTTAAAAGATGCAGGGAGACTAAGCTAAAGCTCAACCCAAACGAATGTCATTTCCTTGTGACAGAAGGAACTTTCTTGGGACATGTGGTTTCAGCTAAAGGTATGGCCCCAGATCCTGATAAAATTATTTCTATATTAAAGTTGCCTAAACCTAAATCTCCTAAAGAGATTCAGAGTTTCTTGGGGCATACTGGATACCATAGAAGGTTTATAAAAATGTATGCAGAGATAGCCAGACCACTGGCTAGACTTACAGGTAAGGAAGTACCTTTTAAATGGGAAGAAGAGGAGGAAAAAGCATATCAAACATTACGGTCGAGGTTAGTGTCTGCTCCTATTTTGATCACACCTGAGTGGTCAAAAATCTTTCATATACATGTAGATGCCAGTGCATATGCAGTGGGGGCAGTTTTGACCCAACCCAGTGAAGAATTTAAAGTGGACAGACCAATTCAATATGCTAGTAGAATCTTGACCAAGGCTGAAAGGAATTACAGTACTACAAAAAGGGAAGCCCTAGCAATGGTTTTTGCTGTCCAAAAATTTTGTCATTACTTACTGGGAGTAAAATTTATTATTATAACAGATCACCAACCACTAAAATACTTGCTCAACAAAGCACAAGCCACTGGTAGAATATGGAGGTGGTTATTGTTGTTCCAAGAGTTTGATTTTTTTGTAGTCCACAGACCGGGTAAAGAAAATGTTATGGCGGATCACCTATCCAGAATCAATATAATGGATCAAGCTAGTGGAATCAATGATGATTTTCTAGATGCCCATTTGTTCGCTGTACAAGCTCAAGGTTGGTATTATGATATCAAGAATTTCATTAAAACTGGTGTGTATCCAGAAAGGGCTCATGCTGTGCAAAGGAAGAGACTGCTAATAAAGAGTAGACCGTATACCTTCATTGAAGATAAATTATATAGACAGGGAAAGGATGACAGGTTTAGGAAGTGCTTGGAAGAAGAAGAAGTGAGAGAAGTACTTCAATCTGTGCATGAAGGAACAGGTGGTGGGCACCTTCCATGACATATTATGAGTCAGAGGATACTAGATGCTGGTCTATGGTGGCCTACACTATTTAAGGATGCAGTGAATGGGGAAAGGCATGTGATGTTTGCCAGAGGTGTGGACCTAAGCCAACAAAGCAGAGGCATAACCCCTTGATTGTTTCCACTTCCTGGCAACCATTTGAGAAGTGGGGGCTAGATTTTGTAGGGCCCATCTACCCTCCGGTGATTCCAAAAAGAGAGAAATATCTCTTGATAGCTACAGATTATGCGACAAAGTGGGCTGAAGCTATTACCTCCCCTGACTACACTGCCCAAACTGTTGCCGATTTCATTTACAGTAGCATCATTTGCAGGTTTGGATGTCCACTTGAAATTTGTAGAGATCAGGGGACCCATTTTGTCAATAAGATCCTACAGGAAATTTGCAACAGGTATAGAATTCCACATAGGACCTCTTGTGCCTACTATCCAAGAGCCAACGGACAGGCTGAATCGACCAATAAGGTTTTAATCTCAATGTCAAGGAAGGAGTGTATGTTACAGCCCACTACTTGGGGCATTGCTTATCAAGGTACCCTATGGGCATAGAGGTTAGCTTACAAAGAGGCCACGGGATATTCTCCATTCCAACTAGTTTATGGCATATTGCCCATTGAGCCCTTTGAATTTTTACATGGATCACCTAAGATAGCATTCATGCAGGGCAAGAAAGATTGTGATGTCTCTCAGAGGCTTGGAACACTACATAAAGTGGAGGAGATTCATCTACTAGCAACAAAACAATTGATAGAGACTCATATGAAGAGGAAGGAGGCACATGATCGACATCTGTGGAACAACAACATAGAACCACGCATGTTAGTTCTTCTCCATAGACATCATCTTCATAAACAATTAAGAGGAAAATGGCTTCCACACTAGGAAGGACCTTATCGAGTCAAAACAATGCTAAATTGGGGTGTTGTGGAGTTAGAGACACTAAAAGGAGAAGCCTTGCCACTGGTCAACATTTCAAGGCTCAAGGCCTACCATCAACACACTTGAAGAAGTATGGATCACCTGGAACTGCAAAATCTGTCCAGGTTGTACATAGCTTTCTCATCTCATTCTGCTCAGTTTTAATAGTTTTCTTTATCAATTTCATACTTGTTCCTTGCGTTTTTAGCAAATCTAGAAGGCATTTCATATACTCTGCAAAAGTACAGATTTAGGGTATTTTTGGAATTTTTTCTAGCATTTTTTGCATTTTTCTAGTATTTCTTATCCTTTTCCGATATCATCTTCTTGCCAAATAAGAGGAATAAAAGGAGGTTCTCTGTGATTTGATGAAGGAAATTGGGCCTAGCCCTGTAGATAATTTCATGAGAAAATTTTTCAGATTTTTTGGCAAATTTTTGGCATTTTTTTGGATTTTTCCTTGATTTTTCTCTATTCTTGGGTAATTTTCCCACAAAAAAAAAAACGGCCCCCCGGATTTTTCATTTGAGGGTTAAAAAAAAAACTCTCTCTCTCTCTCTCTCTCTCTCTCTCTCTCTCTCTCTCTCTCTCTCTCTCTCTCTCTCTCTCTCTCTCTCTCTCTCTCTCTCTCTCTCTCTCTCTCTCTCCCCCTCTCCCTCTCTCCCTCTCCCTCCCTCTCCCTCCCTCTCTCCCTCTCTCTCTCTCTCTCTCTCTATCTCTCTATCTCTCTCTCTCTCTCTCTCTCTCTCTCTCTCTCTCTCTCTCTCTCTCTCTCTCTCTCTCTCTCTCTCTCTCTCTCTCCCTCCTCTCTCTCTCTCTCTCTCTCTCTCTCTCTCTCTCTCTCTCTCTCTCTCTCTCTCTCTCTCTCTCTCTCTCTCTCTCTCTCTCTCTCTCTCTCTCTCTCTCTCTCTCTCTCTCTCTCTCTCCCCGCCCCCCCCCGCCCTCCCCCCCCACCGACCACCACGGTCCACCCCCCCCCCCCCCCGCCCCCCCGACCGACCACCACTGACCACCCCCCCCCCCCTCCCCCCCACCGACCAATCCCCTCACCCCCATTCTGACAGCCCCCCCCCCCCCCCCCCATTTTTTTAATCTTTTTATTTTCTTTTTCTTTTATTTAATATTTTTTATTTACTTATTTTATTTTATTTATTTGTTTTAATTTTCTTTTTCAATTTTTTTTTCTCTTAGGACTGGGCGTTCGCAAAAAAAAAAAACAATATTTTCATTTATATTATTATTTTTTATCTTATTATTCTTATTTTTATATTTTTTTTTACTTTTCATGGCTGAAAACGTTTGGCTCTGGATCGCACCTCGGATGGCCGTTTTTCAAAATTAGAGTCATTTTCATGTATTTTGGCACCTCTGGATTCATTTTTTGGCTTTATTTTTCCAAATTCCCACTTTTTCTCTGACTTTTGGTCAAAACTCACATGTTTTGAGCACATTTATCACATGTTTTTATTCCCCCTCATTGTCCACATGGTAGCTCTTCTGTAGGATCATTTTTACCCTCTCCAAACCCCATCATCCTACTCTCTCACCCTCCCTTTACCCTTCTGGCCAAGCCCCATCCTTACCCCTCCCTGCCCCGTACCGCTCAGCCCCATCAGCCCTCCCCTCCCCCTACTTTCTACCCTCCCATCGCCCCCAATTGCTTTTCCATACAAAATCCCCCTTTGGTTCTCCTATATGCCTGTTCTGGTGGAATTGGTTGCTGCTCAGGTGCACTTTTTCGGATTATGTGGCTCCATCATCAGGGTGTCCTGTTTGCTCAGAGTTTTGGATATAGCTCTCCGGGATGGAGAGCACATCAGGTGGGGGGCAACTGTTGAGCCCATAAAAGTGATAAGGATCAAAGTCAACTATAGTCAAAGTCAAACGGTCAAAGTCAATTGTTCAAAGTCAACAATGTCAAGGTCAAAGTCAACAGGTGCAAATTCAAAGTGCTAAAGTGCAGGTGTCAAAGTGCACACGTAGTGCACAATTAAGTGTCCACAAAGGGTAAAATTGCAGAAAGTGGGTTGTAGGTTGCAGAGGTATTTTCTCTAATTTCCCTAAGATTCGAAGTGTTTTTAAAGTGTTTTGGAAGGTTCAGATGAACCCTCTCTTATGTGCAAAAGTGAAGACTTAAAAGGAAATGTGAAGGTATGTGAAGCGGCAGCGTACGCACAGGGAAAAGTATGGCCCCCCAATTAAAATTTTTGGTTTTAGTCTAAAGTCACTACAAGACAAAACAGGGAGTCGTTGGCTGCCACTTGTGAAGGCAATCTTGGGACATCAAAGTGAACACCAAGATACTATTGCAGTTAGGAGCGTACGTGATCGACACACTCAAATCAAGGCAAGGACTATTCTTGGACCATTCTAGAGTAAGTCTAACTGAAACAAGAGAGGGAAGTGCAAGAGTCACCAGTGTGGGACGCAGAGAAGTGAAGTTGAAGGAGTGCATGGAGAGTGACTAAGGGATTGTGCAGAGAGTGCTAAGCTAGTCCCCCAAGGATCTCAAGGTTCCCTTGCAGTGTGCGCGTGCCGACAGAAGGTATTCATTCCTCCCCCTTAGTGGAAGCTTGGTGCAAGGTGTGCACAAGGATAAGCTTGAAGCAGGTGGAGGTCTGGTGCAGAGGAGGCCGGTGGCAAGAAGACTTTGGGGTATTTGGTATTTTGTAATTGAGCACTCTGTGGGATTGTGCACAGAATTATTGGCTTGTATTGTGCTTCAAACATTGTAATTGTCTTACTGTAATCAATCGGCAGAGGCTTCCAAGGTGTATTTCCTCTTCTGGTCTTTTCCTTTTCTCCTACAAACCCTCAAACTCCTTCTTGTGTAAGAATCCCCCAAGAATATTCTAGACCTACTTGAGAGGTTTGGGATGCTACATCGCAATCCTATTTCAAATCCCATAAAAGTTAATGTAAAGCTAAGCTCCATTGATGGAGAGCCATTAGAGGATGTAACTTTGTATCGATCTATTGTAGGCTCTTCCAATTATGCCACAATAACTAGGCATGACATAGCATATGGAGTTGGAGTGTTATCACAATTTATGCATAGTCCAAGGACTACACACTTGCAAGCTGCAAGAAGAATGTTACGATATCTCAAGGCCACTATAAATGAAGGATTGTTCTATTCATTTGATGATGATATGCAGGTCAAAGCTTATTCTGATGCGGATTGGGCCGGTTCCAAGGAGGATAGAAGAAGTACAAGTGGTTACCTAGTCATGCTAGGAAGCAAGATCATCTCATGGATTTCAAAGAAGCAACCCACGGTGGCATTATCTTCCACCGAGGCTGAGTATAGAGCTTTGGCTCAAGTCACATGTGAGCTAATGTGGATTAAGAAGTTATTTATGGAGCTTAATTTGTAGGTTGACACATATCCAAGTTTTTGTGACAACATGAGTAGCATTCATCTAGCATCGAATCTTGTCTATCATGCTAGAACCAACCATATTGATGTGCACTATCACTTCATAAGGGAAAAGGTGATATCCAAGGAAGTTTCAGTACATCATATTGGTACCAAGGACCAAGTTGCCGACATGTTTACACAGTCTTTAGATGGGATGAAGATTTCAAAATTCAAGCAATGCATCAACATGAAGGAGCTTGGATGAGGACGAAGAATTGAAGCTTGAGGGGGAGTGTTAAAAGTCAAGCTTCAAGCTACGAACTTGTGGGGAATCTTTTATGGACATGTGGATCAATCAAAGGAAGCCAAAAGCCACAAGATTTCATCAAGAAAAGTCACTCAACCACTCTCCAAGTCATCTCAAGTAAGTCCTCCAAGTTAGGAGGCTGATTTGGAAAGGTAGTTCCTAGATTTTAGGGGCACACTTCTCACTATAAAAGGAGCATGTATCCCGACTTCTATTGGGAAATATTCTTGGAGTTTCAGCTCATGCAAAGTGAGCACTAAGTGTTGGAGTTGTGATAAGCAAGCCCCTTGCTTAAGCTATCCCCTTGCTTGCTTGTTTGTTTTCTTTTAGTAGGCATATCTATGTGTGTGCGCAGGCAGTGTTGCAACTCTCTACCCCTAAGTTGTTAGCATTGGTTCTCCCTCATATTGTATCCATTTGATGTAATTATTGTCTCATTGGATAGCTATTAGAGTCTAGTTTATGATCACCAATTCTGTGGAGCATTATCGAAGTAATCTGGGAGCAACATTCATTTTAGTGAAGTTGTGTGATTGATATCTCTCTCTGTGTGTAGGCTCTGTTGGAAATATTTTTCACTCTCTTGTAAGGGCTGGTTCTCCTTCTCTATTTATCCATTTGCTATGCTTTTGGTGGCATTGGGTAGCTATTAGAGTTCTATAAAGTTGAGCCAACTTTGAGATTGATTCTCTATATAATCTCTGAGAAAATCTTGCTAGAGTGAAGTGAGGTCTCTGCTTGACTAGCAGTTGTGAGCATTCAACTAGCGCATGTTGTAGACATTGTTTCTCTTTGTGTAAGCATCCATTTGAGGTGAAATTTGATTTTTTGGAAAGCCCTTGGTGTCTACTACAGGTCTACAAAAGCGCAGTGGAGGTGTCTGCATAAGCTCTGAGTAAGAGCATTTTTGGTGTGCAGAGGTCAAAGAAGGATACCTGTGGAGGTCATTCATGCTTCGTCGTTGCTTAGGGGTTGAGATACTTCCCCCATCATGGAGAGTATCATGTAGCTTCTTTGTAAGCTAATCTGTATGCCCATAGGATATCTTCATAAGCTATGCCCTAGGAACTGGGTTGCAACAAACATTCCTTCCTTAACATGGCAATTAATACCTTATTGGTGGATTTTGCATGTCCATTAGCTCTCGAATAATAGGCACAAGAGGTCCTATGTAGAATTTTGAACCTGTTAAAAATTTTAAGTAGGACCTTTTTCCCAAAATTAGTACCTTGGTCTATACAAAGTTCAAGGGGACATCAAAATCTACAAATGATGTTACTATAAATTAAATCAACAACTGTTAGACCAGTGCAATCAGGGAGGCAATAGCTTCAGCCCATTTTGTTGCATAGTCAATGGCGATGAATAGATACTTTTCTCCTTGGAACTGATGCAAGGTAGATGGGCCGAACAAAATCTAACCCCCACTTCTCAAATGGATGCCATGAAGTGGAAACAACCAAGGGGTTGTGCCGCTCCTTTTTTGGCTTGGGTCCACACCTATCATAGACATCACATGCTCTTCCCCATTCCTCTACATCTCTGAATAATGTAGGCCATCATAAGCCAGCATCAAGGATTCCTTGGCTCATAATGTCCTTGAAGGTGCCCACCAACTACTCCTTCATGTGTGGATTTAAGGATTTCCCTCACTTCTTCTTCTTCCATGCACTTCCTAGACCTGTTGTCCTTTCCCTCTCTATATACTTTTCCCTCAATAAAGGTAAAAGGTATGCTTTTCCAGTATTAAGAAAATTCGTGATGTCATCATACCAACCTTGTGCTTGTACAATGAACAAATTAGCATCTGGAAAATGATCATTTACTCCAATTGCTTGGTCCATCATGTTGACCCTAGATACGTGGTCTTCCATGACATTCTCTTTACCTAGTCTATGGACTACAGAAAAATCAAATTCTTGGAACAAACGTAGCCACCTCCATATCCTCCCAGGGCTTGTGGCTTGTTTAATAAATACCTGAGTGGTTGATGATCAGTAATGATAACAAATTTCACACTTAGCAAATAATGACGAAACTTTTGTACATCGAAAACCATTGCTAGGGCCTCCCTTTTTGTGGTGCTATAATTTTTCTCATCCTTAGTCAAAATTCGACTCGCGTATTGAATAGGTCTGTCAAGTTTGTATTCTTCATTTGCTGAGCCAAAATTGCACCCACTACATATTCACTGGCATCTACATGTACATGAAAACTTTTTGACCAATCTGGTGTGATAAGAATTGGTGCAGTCACAAATTTGCACATTAATGTCTGATAAGCATTCTCTTCTTCTTCTTCCCATTTAAAGAGTACTTCTTATACGTGTAGCTAGTGGCCTGGCTATCTTTGCATAAATTTTGGTAAATCTTCTACAGTACCCAATATGCCCCAAAAAGCTTTGAAGCTCTTTAGGAGATTTGGGTTTAGGTACCTTTAGTATAGAAATAATTTTATCAAGGTCCGGAGCCATACCTTAAATAGATACCACATATCCCAAGAGGGTTCCTTTATGCCCTAGGGTGTGATAAAAGTAGTCTTTTCAAGATCCTCTCAGTGGATGGATATTTAGTTATATCCAGTAAAGCGGTCCATAAAGCTATATAATGCGTGTCCAACCACTTCTTCAATGACCTGCTCTACAAAAGGCATGGGGAATCCATGTGGAATGGTTATCTTGTTTAGTGCTCTAAAGTCAACACAAATCCTGATTTTGTTGGTACTCTTCTCTAGAACTATAACCATTGGTGAAAGCCATTCTGTGTGTTCCAGAGGAATGATGATTCCTACATCCTCCATCTTCTATATTTCAAGGTAAATAGCTGCAACATATTTTGTATTAGGTCTATAACTCTTTGCTCTTACTGGTGTAGCTCCATCAGCAAGAGGAATTATGTGCTCTCCATAAGTGGCAGGCACTCCTTCTAAGTCTTTATTATGCCACGCCAAAACATCTACATAGTGTTTCAAGAAAGATTTTACCTTTTCAAGAAGCTTAGGGTGGCTCCACAATCAAGTGGCCACCAAAACTAGATGATTATTTTCCTAAGTTCCTAATTGTACTTCTTTGACTGGGTTTCTATCTACCATGGTATCTACATGCTCATCTCCAACCTTGTTTTCCTCCAATAGCTTTTCCTACATTGTTGCATAAGCAGGACTGTTCTGCATCTCAATATATTCCTCTTTCTCATGCATCCATCCTACAGGGATTTCTTGAATTGGCAGAGAACATTCATCACTAGCATGTTTTACCGTCTTTAACTTCAGTAACTTCCTTCCCTATTGTTGTCGCATCCTCCTCCAAGTTGTACTTGAGGAGTGTCTTCCTCCCCCTTTTGTGGTCTATGATGGGTTCTCCCAATCCATCAACCAACTTTCTCCTCTGTTTTATCACAACGTTCATCTGTATAAGAATTATTTAGAAAAATTCCAAAACAAGAGGAAGATTTGCCTGCTTAAAGCCAATTCAGAATTGTGGTTGGTCCCCCATTTCTTTTTCCATGCAAATGCCAACTGATTGCATCATCCTGGTGTTCCCTTGATGAGCTGGACCCTCCTCTAATTCAATATTTTAAGTTACACTTATTTTTATGCATTAAGGTATTCGAGTCAGTGACCATGGCTGAAAGTAGTGATGTATTCTGTATGTTTGTTGTTTAGGATAAGTTGGATGGTACCAATTACCCATTATGTTTTTATATGATGCTTCATGTATTGGTTGCAAAAGAACCATGGAATATTGTGCAAGGTGTTGAAAAACATCCTATTACACCTACCAATACAATTACTCAAGATGATGTAGATGGAGTCGAAGATGATGATATTCTTCAAGTTCCTATTCTTCGTGTGGTTCCTGCTGCACCTAGTGTAGAGAGACTTTTTGAGGATGGCAATGATTCTTAGGCACATGCATTGATAGCCTTGTCTATCAAACGTGCCATTATTCCCCACATTTGCTCTTGCAAAAACAAAACGTACTTTCCTAATCCTTACCTCCTTTTCTAGTTAGATAATGAGGGAAAATAGCAAACTAGTTAGTTGCAAAGCTCTTAGCTGCTTTGCAACTCAAGTAACTAGTTCATTGTTTCCTAAAAAGTGATACTTAGGTATCTTATACTAGGGATCTTGCTTCAAAAAAAGTAGGCATTTTAAAAGCAAGTAAAGCATTCAATTTTCTTGCAATTTCGATGAGCGAGAAAATAGAACTACTTGCAAACTTCCATGATACTCTAAGTCTAGGAAAAAAACTTAGAAAATCCTAAAGGGAAGCTGGATGTGAATCTTCATGCATTCAAGGAGGATGATTTGGAACTTTTTTATTTGATTATATCCCAAGACGTGATAGTAATCAAATAAAATCAAATGGAGCTTAAACTGAATGAACTTTTAAAATTCAAAAGATGGTTGAGATTTTCCAAAATTGTAAAAACCAAAGTTTTTAAAATTTTCACTTTGTGTTCATCCTAAAGAGTGATAAAACTCAAAGAAGTGATTAAACCTTAGCACCACTTGAACTTAACATTCAATAGATGGATGCTAGGTTCCATGACTACATCTCTGGTAATGATGCAAAGTCTAAGAAAAATGAAAAAATAAAAAAAAGAACTCTTTTGAGGCTTCGAAATTATTCTTGGTTTTGTTTAAGCTTCTTATGGCTTAAGAAGAAACTGAAGTCAAAAAAAAATCTTTAGGAATTAGGATAATTCCTAAACATAAGCCAATAAATGAAATAGTTTGGTTAACTATTTCATTATTTGAGAAGATGTATCCTTTGGACAAGCTCTTGATAAAGCTCAAATATTAAGGTCTTCCTACCGTGATCCTTTCATTTGATACTCATGACATCAACCATTCAAGCAATAAATTTTTGAGCAAAAGATTCCAAGATGAATCATTTGCTTAGTAATGTTTGATTTATTAGGATGAATCTCAATATTTTGAAAGAATAAATTCTCCCTAGATGTGGGAATGGAATTATTTAAGTAAGTTTAACTATAAGTAGTTCCCAAGAATTCCCAAGCAATCGGTAGTGGTACTTAAGTCCAAATAGTGATATAACCTAAGGGTATATCAAAGATTCTGAGCTTTGGAATTTGAGAGCCATTATCATTTGCTCAGACTTGAGTTGAGGGAAAGATCTCTAAAATCCTTCAGATAAGCCAAAAATCTTAGAAAAAATTAAGAGAAGTCTTTATTCTTGTTGCAAGGTCAGCTAGAGTTAATCAAGCTAGGAGTGTTTGCCCAAGAACTTTCAACTGGAACTACTTTAAAGTTTGCCCAAGTATTGGTAATAAAATTTCTTTAGGGACTTTTTCACTTAGGTTCCATTTATCCAATGGAAGATTGTGAAAGAGTAAGTTGTTCCAAGTCTGAATAGCTCAAAATATTTCAAGTATGTAATCTGCAACCCTGATGACATTAATTAACTCTATGGAAGGCAAAACATAATGTTTGCTTATCCTTAAAGGGATTTTTGTACAATCCAAAAAGCATGAGGGGATGTTTAAAATTAAGTAGTAGAGAGATTCCTATAAAGTCCCGATCGAATAGATACCTAAAGCATCAATAAGAAAGGAATCTAAAGATAAGAAGTAAAAAAGCTCTTGTCAATACAAATTGGTTAAGAATAAATCAATTGGAATCAAATCTATGAAAAATCAAGTACTTGGAATCCTAATTGGTTTTCATTTGAAAACCTTAGCAAAACAATACTGGATATTCTATCAAGAGGTTTTCAAGTTTCTAAGGTAAGCACGAAATTGTGAAATGATCATGTGAAGGAATCAAAACCTAGAATATCAAGTTAGAGGTAATGCCTGTTACTTCAACAATCTTTTAAAGGATTGAAGAGAGAAGGTAATCTATCTAGATATGTTCTGACTTTAGGATAAATATCACTCACACATCAATGTGAATATAAAATAGGGTGGTATGGGACATTGTATTTTATATTCAGGTTGATGTACGAAGGATGGTATGGGACATGGAACTGTGGAATGATAGTTATCTTTTTATTCCTAGTATGAATCTTGGAGTTAGATTTAATCTTGAAGGGCATTAACACTTCAAAGAAGAAGATTAAATTCAAGGAGGATAATAAAATGATATCAAGATACTTCAAGGTCGAGGAAGTGGAAGATATAAAGTAAGTAACTTCCAAGATCTTCTTTTTAAAATAAGGCACATACTTGCTCTTATTTGAATTATGGAACACTTCAAGTTAAAGTGTTAATGATCAACAAATATTTGATAAATTTCTAAAGAAATAGGACTTTGACATTGAAAAGACCCTTTCAACTAAGAAATGGACTAAATAAGTTAAGCAACAAGTTCCTCGTATAACTTGGTAAATTCAATTGTTTGACCCAAAGACATACACAAGAATTGCATTCCCAGTAAGGAGTCATAAGGATTGAATATAAGCATTAACTTATTCTCAAGTGAAGTATTATTTGAGTAACGATTCATCAATAGAACCTCAGTGGGTCGACACATTGATATTACATACCACAGTAGCATCTTGAGGTTGGACGATATTTTAGATCTGCACGAAATCTTTTCGAGAATCTAGTTCATTTCTTTTGAAGATAGAAAAAAATTGTGTCAATACCTTACTGAAATAGATCTTTGGGATGTTAAAGTCTTGAGTCATCTAGAACTTGTCTCATAAGAAGTATACATATCTTTGCATTTTGAATAGGTTTTATAAAGTTTTAGCTCTTTCTTTTTGCTTTCTGAATCTTTTGGATTTGACTTAGATACTATATCTGATTTTTTTTCAAAAGTCTACAGTAAATAAGCTGAAAAAAGATAACTAAATTAAACATCTCAGATAGATGTTGTGTACAAGAACCCATTAAATCTTCAAAATATAAACAATCCAAGATTGACTTATTTGTTTGAGTTCGCTTCAATTTAGCTCAAGAAACTCTAATGAATTTCTAGAGTTTAGTAAATTCTAGAATAGAGAAGTTAGGAATTACTCATCTGATTCACAATTCCCAAGAACTTAAAGATAAAGTGTTTGAGAAATGTGTCCTAAGACATTTTGTATTTGACTTCATCAAGTTATAGTATGGTTGACCAAAGTAAATGGAAAAACTTCCTTTTGTAGTTTACATAGGATTTTCAAGACCATTAGTACCATGTCATCCTCCAGTTGGGTGAGAAATCAAGTAACTGTTGGATGAGAGTAAACCATTGTAGACACATCCAAGTTAAATATTTTGGACAACCAAAATTCAAGTTTTCCAAATCAAATTTTAGTGAATCAAGAGTTCTCAAAGGCTTAGGAGGGATAAGAATCCCAAATTAGGTACTATGTTCATGCGCCAGTCATGCCCAGAAATGAACTAGTACTTAGAATCCATCCATTTCACATGTTTATGCCTAGATAGCATATCACAAAATTATGAATTGGTGAGGGATGTTTTTAGATCCTCCCTTATTATTCATTCACTACTTTGTACTTTCACCAGCTTATCAAAGGGCAAAGCCACATAGTGTTTTCAATCATTTGGGAAGGGATCCCACCATAGAGAGGAGACATGTTCTAGTTTCAAAACAAGAGCAGTGGAAGAAAATGAGAGATTGAGTTAAGTAATTATGACCTTGCTAATGCATCCTTGGCACACCATGTATTGAGTCTTTCATGTTCCTCTCTTGTACGTTGTCCTTTGCTTCTGAAAATGGGCATCTCCTCATCTCCTGCGATGTATCCATAGAGGTTCCTTCCTTGCAAGTGTGTCTTCATCCTCAAGGACCATGTTTGATAGTTGTTCCTGTCCAATTTATCAATGAAATAAGGAAAACCATCTCTCATTTTACCTTAACGTTGCTCTGATACCACTGTTGGGAAAGATGGATGGGCACTCCAAGAGATAAGTAGGTACTTCCAATCCATGCTTTGTACCAGACCCTTTTTGCTTCACATTTGAGTTGTAGGCCCTCTTAGCTTTCCAATGACACTAAATAAGTGCCTATGTCCTTTGGAGATGATGTGAGAAATGATTGAACCAAAAGAGACTACTTCCAAGTTGAAGGATCAATCAAAACCTTTTATTTTTGTTCACATACCTGCTACTTCTTAAACTCAATGCTTCCACTACAGTGGGAATTAGACAAATTCCTTTTGGAGATATCAAATTAGCTTAATAAGCTACCGATTCCAAGTAGAGTCACTTAAAATGATGCACTATACACACAACAATCAATTTCGCAATCAAAACATTATCCTTGATTTTTTAGGACCTCTGTAGAGTTTGACTAGTGGGTACTTAGACCCTCTTTTATCCAAATCTACTGAATGGATTATCTTCAACATTTGTGAGCATGTAGAGGACTTGGAGTTGATTCCAACAAGCTATAGAACATTGAAAATAGCAAAGAAGTGAATGAGATATGAGTAGTACAAAATAACTTTTGTGATTAACTATGACAAAAAAACCATAGATGAAAAGTATAGATCTATTGTATTAGAAGACAATGTTGTACAAGATCATTGGCATGATAATCAATTCCTAATGATAATGAGTAGTGTTGGCTATGATGTGAGCCTCACTCTCTTACAATGTAGTCAAGAAAAACTCGGAATTGGAGAGCTCATTACCGCGTGTTTTTTCAATCATCTTTTATAGATGATACATTTGAAATTTGAAATTGAATTCTTCATTGGCTCTCACTAAATGTGATCCTCCAATCTAGGAGATATTCTCTCCAAATAAGTTCGTGGTTTCTCATCTAACAAATTCCACGAGTTTAGTGGTGGTTACAATTATTCCTCCAAGTCAAATAGACTTTTACAAGTGGTAAAGGGTAAAAGGCTTTCATAGCAATGATTCCCATGGAAATTCAATTGTACATAAACTCTAGCCAAATGTGTAGGCTTGATATTTGCACCAACAATAAAGCTAATCCATAAAAAAAGGTCCTAAGGAGGATTTGAATAAGTGGAGACCTATCACCGGCTTAACTAGTATCTACAAGGTTCTTGCCTCTTCCCTTGCTCAGAGGTTGAGCCCCCACATGAAAGATATCATCCTCCCTCAGCAAAAGGGATTCATTAAAGGGAGGTATATCCTTGATGCCATCATTTCCATCTAGACTTACTTATTACATTCTTTGTCCCTTGGAAAAATATTTTCTTCTATGAAATTGGAGATATATTAAATGATCGGCAACCCCAGAGCCTCATGTTCTTAGACTAGAATGACACAGGTTGCCATCCAAATCTCTTGATGGGATGACCCCATATGAAGCATGGCATGGTAGGAGACCTTCACTTGATCATTGCAGGATCTTTGGATGTGTTGCTTATGTGCATATCCCTTCTCACATGAGAGGTAAGCAAGACCCTAAGGTAGAGAAATGCATCTTCATAGGGCATGACTTGAATCAGAAAGGATATAGATTCTACAATCCTTCAAACAGAGGATTTATGGTCAGTAGAGATGTTGTCTTTGATGAGAATGACTCTTAGTTTCAAAGTGAATGCAGGAAAGTAAAAGTACCTTATGACTTGGAAGAGGAATTTCCAAGCCTCACTAAGGAGGAGCCTAATCAGGTTGAAGACATCAACTCAGATGATGAGGGCATCATCAACTTAAAAGAATTCAAGGCATGGAAGTCCAAAGGCAAAGTCAAGATGAGGAAACCTTCCTTAGTTACTAAGCATTTTGTTTATCTTGCAAAAGACTTGTCATTTGAAGAGCGATCATCATATGAAGAGGCAAAGACCAAGGCAGAATGGAAGGAAGCTATGGATGAGGAAATTGAAGCACTCAATGTGAATGATAGTTGGGAGCTAGTACCAAAGAAGGAGTCCATGAAGGTAATTGATTGTAGATGGATCTATAAGATCATGAGGAATTCTGATGGATCAATGAGCAGGTACAAAGCTAGACTTGTGGCTAAAGTTCTTGCACAAACCCAAGGGGTTGATTATGAAGAAGCCTTCCCACCTGTGGCCAAAATGCCAACCATCAGGGTATTGGTAAGTGTGGCTGCATCAAAGAATTGAAACATGTATCAATTAAATGTAAAAAATGCATTTCTAAATGGCTGGATTTCAAAGGAGGTGTACATGTCTCAACCTCCTAGCTATGAGGATCCAAGCAAGGTAACATATGTGTGTAGATTGAACAAAGCTCTTTATGGATTAAAGCATTCACCTAAGGCCTGGAACCATAGGTTGACTACAAACCTTCAAGATCAAGGATTCATCATGAGTAAAACAGATGCTTCTCTGTTTGTTAAGAGAAGTAATTCATAGGTAATATACCTATGTGTATATGTTGATGATATCATACTCATAGGTAATGATGCTATTGGCATCAACCAAATTAAGAATCAGATGAGGCTCAAACTTCAAGCCTTATATCATGTAACTCAACAAACTGAGACTTGATATAATTGAAAAGCTCGAACTAAAGTTTGAGCCTCATATTAAGTGACACAAAAAACTCAAACTTCAAAGGCTTGAGCTTGAGTTCAAGCCTCATATCATATTCAGAGGCTGAAACTTAAGTTCAAGCCTCATATCATGTGAAGAGAGTGTTGAACTACATCTTTTGTTCAAATTTCAAACTAGATTTGAGTTAAAAATACTCTTCTTTTTGCTTAAAAACTTGAGAGGCTCAAACTTAAGTTCGATCCACATATCATGTAAGTCAACAAACTGCTTGATATGATTGAAAAGCTCAAACTTAAGTTTGATTCTCATATTATGTGGCACAAAAAAATCAAAATTCAACTTGGAGAGAGAGAGAGAGCGAGAGTTCGACTCTAAATTGAATATATGCTCAAACTCGCTCTCTCCAAGTTGAGTCGAAACTCAAACTGATGTTCAATCCTCTTTGGTTCTCAAACTAAAGTTTAAGCTTCTTAGATTCCAACTTGAATAGAAGCTCAAACTTAAGTATCCTTCTTTGACCTCTGCACACCAAAAATGCTCTTACTCAGAGCTTATGCAGAGAACTCCAGTGAGCTTTTGTAGACCTGTAGTAGACACCAAGGGCTTTCCAACAACATAAATTTCACTTGAAATGGATGCTTACACAAAGAGAAACAATGTCTACAACATGAGCTAGTTGAATGCTCACAACTGCTAGTCAAGCAGATACCTCACTTCACTCCAGCAAGCTTTCCTCAGAGATTATATAGAGAATGAATCTCACACTTGGGTCATCTTTAGAGGACTCTAATAGCTACCCAATGCCACCAAAATCATAGCAAATGGATACATAGAGAAGGAGAACCAGCCCTTCCAACAGAGAGCAAAATATTTCAAACAGAGCCTACACACTAAGAGAGATATCAATCACACAACTTCACTAAAATGAATGTTGCTCCCAGATTACTCAGAGAATGATCCACAGAATTTGTGAACATAAAATAGACTCTAATAGCTATCCAATGAGACAAGAATTACATCAAATGGATACAATATGAGGGAGAACCAATGCTAACAACTCAGGGGTAGAGAGTTGCAACACTGCCTGCGCACACACATAGATATGCCTACTAAAAGAAAACAAACAAGCAAGCAAGGGGGTTGCTTAAGCAAGGGGCTTGCTTATCACAACTCCAGCACTTAGTGCTCACTTTACATGAGCTAAAACTCCAAGAAGATGGCCCAAAAGAAGTCGGGATACATGCTCCTTTTATAGTGAGAGGTGTGCCCCTAAAATCTAGGAACTACCTTTCCAAATCAGCCTCCTAACTTGGAGGAATTAGTTGAGATGACTTGGGGAGTGGTTGAGTGACTTTTCTTGATGGAATCTCGTGGCTTTTGGCTTCCTTTGATTGCTCCACATGTCCATAAAAGATTCCCCATGAATTTTTAGCTTGAAGCTTGACTTTTAACACTCCCCCTCAAGCTTCAATTCTTCATCCTCATCCAAGCTCCTTCATGTTGATGCATTGCTTGAATTTTGAAATCTTCATCCCATCCAAAGCCTTTGTAAACATGTCCGCAACTTGGTCCTTGGTACCAATATGATGTACTGAAACTTCCTTGGATATCACCTTTTCCCTTATGAAGTGATAGTGCACTTCAATATGCTTGGTTCTAGCATGATAGACAGGGTTCAATGCTAGATGAATGCTACTCATGTTGTCACAAAAAATTGGATATGTTTCAACCTGCAAATTAAGCTCCATAAATAACTTCTTAATCCACATTAGCTCACATGTGACTTGAGCCAAAGCTCTATACTCAGCCTCGGTGGAAGATAATGCCACCGTGGGTTGCTTCTTTGAAATCCATGAGATGATCTTGCTACCTAGCATGACTAGGTAACCACTTGTACTTCTTCTATCCTCCTTCGAACCGGCCCAATCGGCATCGGAATAAGCTTTGACCTGCATATCATCATCAAATGAGTAGAACAATCCTTCATTTATAGTGGCTTTGAGATATCGCAACATTCTTCTTGCAGCTTGCAAGTGTGTAGTCCTTGGACTATGCATAAATTGTGATAACACTCCAACTCCATATGCTATGTCGGGCCTGGTTATTGTGGCATAATTGAAAGAGCCTACAATAGATCGATACAAAGTTACATCCTCTAATGGCTCTCCATCAATGGAGCTTAGCTTTACATTAACTTCCATGGGATTTGAAATAGGCTTGCAATGTAGCATCCCAAACCTCTCAAGTAGGTCTAGAATATACTTCCTTTGTATGAGCATAATACCTTCTTCTTTGTATACAACTTCAATGCCAAGAAAATACCTAAGATCTCCAAGATCAGAGATCCTAAACTCCTTTCCAAGCTTTGCCTTGATCTCCTCAATGCCCTTTGTATCATTACCTGTAATGATAAGATCATCTACATACACACACATGTAGACCACAAGTTCTCCTCTTTGTTTGATGAAGAGAGATGGATCCGCCTTGCATTGATTGTAACCACATTTGATCAAATAGTCCACCAATCTTTGGTTCCAAGCCCTTGGAGCTTGCTTTAGGCCATAAAGTGCCTTCTTCAACCTACAAACATGATGTGGAAACTCTTTATGAACAAAACCTAGTGGTTGCTCCATGTATACCTCTTCTTCCAAGTCTCCATTAAGAAAGGCATTCTTGATATCCAATTGGAAGAGCTTCCATCCTTTGCTAGCAGCCATTGCAATGAGTGTCCTAATGGTGCTCATCTTTGCCACGGGGCTGAATGTCTCTTCAAAGTCCACTCCATAGGTTTGTGCAAAACCCTTGGCCACCAATCTTGCTTTGAACCTAGAAATAGATCCATCTGAATTCCTCTTTACTTTATACACCCACTTATTACCTATTACCCTCATGTTCTCCTTCTTGGGCACTAGAGTCCATGTTTGATTTTCCTCAAGTGCGTCGATCTCTTCTTGCATTGCCTCTTTCCATTCGGTGTACCTGCTTGCATCTTCATAGCAATCGGGCTCATGATCTTCTACTACTTTGTTCATATATGCGTAATGTGTTGCCATGTATGAATCATAAGTAAACCTTTGAGTTGGATACTTAACTCTAGAAGACTTCCTTTCTTCACCTTTTGGAGGAATAAACCTCCTTTGCCTTGGGAACTTGATCTCTTTCTTTGACGTGGCTTCTTTCTCCATCATGTGTCCTTCATCATCTTCAACTTCATTACCTTCTTCATCCAACTCCACCAATGTTGCTTTGCCTTTGTTGATTGATTGTGCTTCATAGCTTGATGAAGATCTCCCCCTCCATGGTGAGTTCATGCTTGAACTATCTTCATTGATGGAACACCTTGGGCCGCTTAGCTCTAGGTCGATTTGTTCTTCATCATGTCCATGCTTTTCTTCTTCATAGTCCTGCATACAATCATACTTCTTATACCAAGGGAGTAGCTCATCAAATGCTACATCCCTTGATATCCTCAGGTCCTTTGTGTTTGGGTTGAAGCACCTGTAACCTTTATGATCATTTGAATATCCTAGAAACACACACTTTTCTGCCTTTGGTTGTAGCTTGTGCCTCAATTCACTTGGCACATGTACATAACAAGTACATCCAAATATCTTCAAGTGGGAAAGATCAGGTTTCTTACCATAATAGGCTTGATATGGTGTCAAGCCATGGATCCCTGAGGTAGGAGCCCTATTCATTAGATACACGGCGGTATTTGCTGCATCACTCCAAAACATGTTAGGTACATTCATCTCATTAAGCATTGCTCTAGCGATCTCGGCAATGTATCTATTCTTTCTCTCTGCTACTCCATTTTGTTGGGGTGTGTACCTGCATGTTACTTGCCTCTTGATGCCTTGATCCATTAAAAAATCAGAAAACTCATTTGAGAAATATTCTCCCCCTCCATCGGACCTTAGCTTCTTGATATATGTACCTGTTTCCTTCTCTACCATTGCCTTGAATGCTTTGAAACATGTAAACACATCTGATTTGTTTTTGATGAAATAAACCCAAACCATCCTTGTGCAATCATCTATAAAAGTGACAAAGTACTTGTTACCTCCAATGGATTGCTCTTTCGTTGGCCCCCACACATCTGTATGTATCAACTCCAATGGATGTTGGCTTATGTAGCCACTCTTCTTGAATGGAAGTCTCGCTTGCTTCCCTAGTTGACAAGATTCACATAAATGCTTCATACCTTGTCCTTGGAAGTTGGGAAGACCTTCAACCAGCCTCTTGAATTGCATTTCCTTCATTCTTTGTATGTTGATGTGACCTATCCTCTTGTGCCACAAGTCCTCTTGTGACCTATCCTCTTGTTTCCATATGTGAAGTAGACATGTTGAGTAGAATGAGAATTTACCTCCAAAGTGAAGAGTCTCCCTTGCTTCTTTCCTCTTGCTATGACCTTGTAACCTTGGTTAGGGTTCTCCACAAAGCATCCACCTTTGTTGAACCTTACTTGATAGCCTCTTTCAACCATTTGCCCAACGGACACCAAGTTCTTTGTGATGGTAGGTACATGCAAGACATCCTTGAGACATCTTCCTTCCTCCTTGTCATCCAAAGCTACATCTCCAACATGGGACATCTCATGGGCTGTATCATCACTTGTTTCTACATGTCCTTTACCTTTGGGAACATGTAGATTAGTAAACCAAGAAGCATTGCAACTCATATGGTTGCTACATCCACTATCAATATACCAAGTGTTATCTACTTTGCTTGAATTCCCATTCATGTGCATCATCAAGAGATTGTCATTTTCTGAACTTGTAGAAGCATAATTACCTTGGCCTTTGTATGAAGAACCTTGATTATAGTTCCTTTGGTTTCCTCCTTGGTAGCAATCTCTAGCATAGTGGCCAAACTTGCCACATATGTAACATCCTTCGCCATCTTGATTCCTGTTTTGTTGATGTCATCCTCCTCTTCCTCTTGATCTTCCTCTCCCTCTTTGTGATGAGGTGCCTTGGTCATGTCCTTGATTTCTTGAGTGG
>CM035442.1:3752100-3757100 GCA_020310875.1 Ceratopteris richardii | reverse complement strand
ACATACATATGTATGTATGGACGTATGTATGTATGTATATATGTATGTATGTATGTATGTATGTATGTATGTATGTATGTATGTACGTATGTATGTATGTATGCATGTATGTATGTATGTTTGTATGCATGTATGTATGTATGTGTCTATGTATTTATATATGTATATAAGAATGTATGCATGTATATGTCTATGTACATATGTATGTATTTATGTATTTATGTAATGTATGCATGTTTTATGTATATATGTGTGTATGTATGTACTAATGTATGTGTGAATGTATGTATGTTTCAAATATATTCCATTTTATTGAATTTCTCAAATAATTAAAAACAATACTTAATATATTTGAATGAAAGAAAAATAAATAATTGAAAATTTTCACTTAATTGAGATGATAAGTGAATGTAAGGTTTTTGAAGCATAGAATGAAGATTCAAAATCTGAGTTAACTTGGATTAGCTACAAATTACACGAAAATTTTTCAAGTGAGTTTATTCATTAGTAGTTCCCAAGAAGTCCTTAAACCACTAGTAGTGTTACTTAAGTCTAGTTATTGATATAACCTAATAGTGTATCAATATTGAAAAGATTCTTAGCTTTAGAATATGAAAGGCATTAGAATATGCTTGGACTTAGGTGGGAAAAAAGATCTCTAGAATTCCATGGGTAAGCAAAGTTCAAGAGATCTTAATAATAAATACTAAGTCTTTATTGTCACAAGATCAACAAGATCTGATCAAGCTTAGCCATGATTTATCCAAGAAATTACAATTGGAACTACTTTGATGTTTGTCCAAGTATTGGCAATCATATTTATTTTATGAATTTCTCACTCAAGTTTCGTTTATCCAATGGAAAGTGTGAGTAAGATGTTCCAAGTTTGAACAGAATGAAAGTTCCAAGTTTGTGGGCAACCATGATAATGGTAATTAAGTCTATGGAAGACAAAATGTAAAGTTTATCTATCCTTAAAGGGATTTCTTAAAGGTGAACTCCAAAAGCATAATCGGATGCTTAGACTTAAGCAATAGAGAGATTCCTATACAAAGTCCTTGGGGTAGCTACTTAAAATTTATTCAAAAAGGAGTGTAAAGGCGAGAAGTGAAAAGCTCTTGTGGCTATGAATTGGTCAAGTATAAACAATTAGTCTTGAATTTGGAAACATTCAAGAACATGGAATGATAATTGGTTTTCTTTTGAAAATCCTAGATAAGATTGATGGATATTCCATTCAAAGGTTTTCAAGTTTCCAAAATGAAGCACGTGATTTGAAAAACTATGATGTAATGGAATCAAAACCTTGAATATCAAGTTAGAGGTAAATCCCAAAACTTAAAAAATTCTTGTAAAGAATTGAAGTGAGAAGGTACTCTATCAAGAGATGTTTGGACTTTAGGAAAAAATTCACTCACACATTAATATGAGTATAAAATAGAGTGGTATGGGATACCAAATGTTATACTCAGATTGATGTAGGAAACATGGTAAAGGACATCGAATCATGAGATGATAATTATCTTTTAGTCTTAGACTAAATATTGAAGTTAGATCTGATCCTCAAGAAAATGCAAACTTCAAAGAAGAAGTTTAAATTCAAGGAGGATAAAAGCATGATCTCAAGATACTTGAAGACAAATTTAAGAAGATATGAAGTAAGTAACTTCCAAGATCTTCCTTTAAAAGAGGAAAAAAGACTTGTTCTTATTTTGGAACGCTTCAAGCTTATGTGTTGTCAGTCAAAAATATTTGATAAATTTATGAAAGATTGAGACTCTGACTTTGAACTAATCCTTTCAAATAAGGATAGATAGAATAATGTAAGCACCAAGTTACTAGTGTAACTTGTAAAATTCAATCCTTTTGACTCAAAGGAATGCATAAGAATCACATTTCCAATAAGCAATCATAAAAAGTGAATATACACAGAAACGTAGTCTCAAGTGAAGCATTATTTGAAAAATAAACTCATCAATAGAATGTTAGTGGGTCCACAACTATTGTTGGATACCACAAGAGTAACTTGTGGTTTGATGAAGTTTAGCTATACTCCAAGAATCGTTTTGAGAATCTAGTTTATTTCTCTCAAAGATAGGAAAAATGCTTCAATAGCTTGTTGAAACAGATCTTTGAGAAGTTAAAATCTAGAGTCATCTAGACTTTGACTCATAGCAAGTTTACGTATCTTTGAAGTTTGAATTGGTTGATCAAAGTTTTAGTTCCTTCTTTCCACTTTCCAAATCTGTTGGATTTGACTCAGATATGGTATCTAATTCTTTTCAGGAAGGTCAAGGGTTAGTTGGTTAGAACCACGTAACTAAATTAAAGATCCTAGATATATTAATCAAGTGATTACTTGAAATCATGGGAATTCATGTCAAGGTTTCTTTTTTATGCATTACAATTGTAAATTAGTTAGTAACTCATGAGCGCTTGAATGACTCTCCATGGAAATGTATATAGTTGATAAACAATTGTATTACTTTTCAACACAAGTTAGTGCTATGAGTATTATCATCCATACAAGGATTAAATGCTTGCATGTGATTGTTTATGATACGATTTGATGATTTTGCAAGAAGCACACTAATTAGAGCAACATCCATTGATGGAAACTCTAAATAAAAAGTGGATACTATGTAATAAATCCATTTCCAAGAGGCGATTTGGATTATTCATTTGGTTTTACCAATGTTAGATGATCATCATATGCATGGGTATTTTTCTATGTCATATTTCATTTAAAAAAAAATGAATGATAATGTCAGATTTATAAGATTAACATATCTCACCAATTTGAAAAGTCAAACATAATTGTGGAGATAGTTAGAAAGGTAACAACCTCAAACATATTTAGATGTTGCTTTTGATGGGAATGCCTAAATCTATTGAGATTCGGATAGTATGCTTTGAAGTTTTCTTACTAATCATAAGAATCATCAAACCATTTCATGTCTGCTTTATGTGTCAAATCAAAAGATTTCTAAACCTTAATCCTACTTGAAGGAACCTTCATCCCACTTGTTTTTTATAAAGTTTCTAGCAAAAATACATTATCACTAACATTGGTTTGAAATTCATTCCTGTTTTCCATTGCTCTTGAAAGTCAAACAAATATTTTCTTTTAGATCACATCAACATAATAACAAACAATATCAACATAATAACATCAACTTTCTCATTCATAGTCATCAAATTTATTATCATGAACTTTTTCATTAGTATTCATCAAATTTATTATAATACTATTATCTCTAATTATTAAACTTTAGATTATGGATTATTATTAAATTTACAAAGTTCGAGCATCTTGTGTTCAAATTTCAAAATAAATTTGAGTTAAAAATACTATTCTTTTTGCTCGGAAAGATAAGAGATTTGAACTTAAGTTTGAGTGTCACATCATGTGACTCAACATGGTTCAAAATCTCGAACTTAAATTCAAACCTGATGATGAATATTCAGAGGCTCGAACGCTCTTACCATGTGAGTCAACAATCAAACTTGATATGATTCTCAAGCTCAAACATGAGAGGCTCAAACTCTCATATCATGTGACCCAATAAACCCAAATTTGATATGAATCATATTATGTGACTCAATACATTGACAGTTGATATGATTCAAAGGCTCAAGGCCTGATATTATGTAACACAACAGACTCGAAATTCTGAGGCTCAAACTTAATTTCGAGCCTCACATCATGTGACAAAATAGTTCGAGCCTCATATCATATGAGTAAACAATCCCAAACTTGATATGATTATGTCAAAATTTAGAGGCCCGAACTTAAGTTCCAGCCTCATATCATATGTGTAAGCAATCCAAAACTTGATATGATTATAAGGGTTCAACCTAATAGGCTCAAACCTTAGAGGCTCGAAATTAAATGCGATCGTCATATCATGTGATCCATCAATCCTAAACTTATATGGTTGGAAAAGGTGAGAGGCTCAAACTTAAGTTCGAGCCTCATATCATGTGACTCAACAACTGACAGTTGATATTGATTCAAAGGCTATTATGTGACACAACAGACTCAAAATTGAGAGGCTCAAACTTGCGTTTGAGCCTTATATAATGTGACACAATAGAATCAAACTTGATCTCATTTAGAGGTTTGATTCTAAGAGGTTCAAACTTAAGTTGGAGCCTCATATCATGTATGATTCCAAACTTTATGATTCTAAGGCTTGAACCTGACAAGCTCAAACTTGATAGGATCAAACGTAAGTTCGAGCCTCATATCGTGTGACCCAACAATCCCAAACTTGACATGGGTGGAAAAGGTGAGAGGCTAGAACTTAAGTTTGAGCCTCATATCATGTGTCTCAGTAGACTGACATTTGATATGATTCAAAGGCGCGAACATAAGGAACATAATACACTCAAAACCTATAAGCTGGAACTTAAATTCGAGCCTCATATTATGTGACACAACAATCCCACACTTGACATGCATAGAAAAGGTGAGAGGTTTGAACTTAAGTTCAAGCCTCATATCATATGTCTCAATAGACTAACAATTCATATAATTCAAATGCTCGAATTGAAGTTTGAGCTTGATATTAAGAATAGACTCAAAACTTAGAAGCTCATAGTGTGTTTGAGCCTTATATCATGAACTCAAGCGTGATATGATCTATAGGCTCGAACCTTGCAAGTTCGAGCCTAATGACGCAATATCAAAATTCACAGGCTCGAACTTAAGTTCGAGCCTCATATCATATGAGTAAACAATCCCAAACTTGGTATGATTATAAATCAAAATTTAGAGGCTCAAACTTGAGTTCGAGCCTCATATCATATGAGTAAACAATCCCAAACTTGATATGATTATAAGGGTCGAGCCTGACAGGCTCGATCCTGAGAAGCTCGATCTTAAGTTCAAGCCTTATATCATGTGACTTGATATGAGGCTCAAACTTAATTTTAAACTTGATATGGCTATAGAAGCTGAGAGGCGTGAATTTAAGTTCGAGCCTTATATCATGTGA
>CM035442.1:3744600-3747100 GCA_020310875.1 Ceratopteris richardii | reverse complement strand
TGGCTTTGAGATATCGCAACATTCTTCTTGCAGCTTGCAAGTGTGTAGTCCTTGGACTATGCATAAATTGTGATAACACTCCAACTCCATATGCTATGTCAGGCCTGGTTATTGTGGCATAATTGAAAGAGCCTACAATAGATCGATACAAAGTTACATCCTCTAATGGCTCTCCATCAATGGAGCTTAGCTTTACATTAACTTCCATGGGATTTGAAATAGGCTTGCAATGTAGCATCCCAAACCTCTCAAGTAGGTCTAGAATATACTTCCTTTGTATGAGCATAATACCTTCTTCTTTGTATACAACTTCAATGCCAAGAAAATACCTAAGATCTCCAAGATCAGAGATCCTAAACTCCTTTCCAAGCTTTGCCTTGATCTCCTCAATGCCCTTTGTATCATTACCTGTAATGATAAGATCATCTACATACACACACATGTAGACCACAAGTTCTCCTCTTTGTTTGATGAAGAGAGATGGATCCGCCTTGCATTGATTGTAACCACATTTGATCAAATAGTCCACCAATCTTTGGTTCCAAGCCCTTGGAGCTTGCTTTAGGCCATAAAGTGCCTTTTTCAACCTACAAACATGATGTGGAAACTCTTTATGAACAAAACCTAGTGGTTGCTCCATGTATACCTCTTCTTCCAAGTCTCCATTGAGAAAGGCATTCTTGATATCCAATTGGAAGAGCTTCCATCCTTTGCTAGCAGCCATTGCAATGAGTGTCCTAATGGTGCTCATCTTTGCCACGGGGCTGAATGTCTCTTCAAAGTCCACTCCATAGGTTTGTGCAAAACCCTTGGCCACCAATCTTGCTTTGAACCTAGAAATAGATCCATCTGAATTCCTCTTTACTTTATACACCCACTTATTACCTATTACCTTCATGTTCTCCTTCTTGGGCACTAGAGTCCATGTTTGATTTTCCTCAAGTGCGTCGATCTCTTCTTGCATTGCCTCTTTCCATTCGGTGTACCTGCTTGCATCTTCATAGCAATCGGGCTCATGATCTTCTACTACTTTGTTCATATATGCATAATGTGTTGCCATGTATGAATCATAAGTAAACCTTTGAGTTGGATACTTAACTCTAGAAGACTTCCTTTCTTCACCTTTTGGAGGAATAAACCTCCTTTGCCTTGGGAACTTGATCTCTTTCTTTGACGTGGCTTCTTTCTCCATCATGTGTCCTTCATCATCTTCAACTTCATTACCTTCTTCATCCAACTCCACCAATGTTGCTTTGCCTTTGTTGATTGATTGTGCTTCATAGCTTGATGAAGATCTCCCCCTCCATGGTGAGTTCATGCTTGAACTATCTTCATTGATGGAACACCTTGGGCCGCTTAGCTCTAGGTCGATTTGTTCTTCATCATGTCCATGCTTTTCTTCTTCATAGTCCTGCATACAATCATACTTCTTATACCAAGGGAGTAGCTCATCAAATGCTACATCCCTTGATATCCTCAAGTCCTTTGTATTTGGGTTGAAGCACCTGTAACCTTTATGATCATTTGAATATCCTAGAAACACACACTTTTCTGCCTTTGGTTGTAGCTTGTGCCTCAATTCACTTGGCACATGTACATAACAAGTACATCCAAATATCTTCAAGTGGGAAAGATCAGGTTTCTTACCATAATAGGCTTGATATGGTGTCAAGCCATGGATCCCTGAGGTAGGAGCCCTATTCATTAGATACACGGCGGTATTTGCTGCATCACTCCAAAACATGTTAGGTACATTCATCTCATTAAGCATTGCTCTAGCGATCTCGGCAATGTATCTATTCTTTCTCTCTGCTACTCCATTTTGTTGGGGTGTGTACCTGCATGTTACTTGCCTCTTGATGCCTTGATCCATTAAAAAATCAGAAAACTCATTTGAGAAATATTCTCCCCCTCCATCAGACCTTAGCTTCTTGATATATGTACCTGTTTCCTTCTCTACCATTGCCTTGAATGCTTTGAAACATGTAAACACATCTGATTTGTTTTTTATGAAGTAAACCCAAACCATCCTTATGCAATCATCTATAAAAGTGACAAAGTACTTGTTACCTCCAATGGATTGCTCTTTCGTTGGCCCCCACACATCTGTATGTATCAACTCCAATGGATGTTGGCTTATGTAGCCACTCTTCTTGAATGGAAGTCTCGCTTGCTTCCCTAGTTGACAAGATTCACATAAATGCTTCATACCTTGTCCTTGGAAGTTGGGAAGACCTTCAACCAGCCTCTTGAATTGCATTTCCTTCATTCTTTGTATGTTGATGTGACCTATCCTCTTGTGCCACAAGTCCAACTCCGAAATCCTCTTGTTTCCATATGTGAAGTAGACATGTTGAGTAGAATGAGAATTTACCTCCAAAGTGAAGAGTCTCCCTTGCTTCTTTCCTCTTGCTATGACCTTGTAACCTTGCTTAGGGTTCTCCACAAAGCATCCACCTTTGTTGAACCTTACTTGATAGCCTCTTTCAACCATTTGCCC